>JARHVA010002566.1:487500-660000 GCA_037957365.1 Torreya grandis | reverse complement strand
AGTTCCCGTACTACTCATGTTATGTAGCAATATATGTTATATATGATATTATCTATTGTGCACTAACTATAGATATGCATGGAGACTTTGCTAAATGTAACCTTATTGGATGTGAAAATAAAGTTATGTGCTATGAATAAGGCTCATCCATCCATAATCATAGTTTATTTTTACATGAAATAACACCTTGTATATTTTGTTGTGATGCATATGACTAAGTAATAGATTTTGCTAAAACTGTAACTTGTGATGGAGGTTCATCTAATCTTAACCATAGTGGGTTTATATGTGAGATAGGTCTTAGAAAACTTAGTCATAGTGAATATCTCTATGGATAAATACTCTATGATGTGGGTTCATCTAATCTTAACTGTAGTGGGTTGCTACATGAGACATGACCTAGAAAACTCAATTGTAGTGAATATCTCTCTAGAGTGGTACTCTATTGTGGTCCCTATGACTATGCTAGATATTTATGTGTAATTTCACAATGTACTCTTGAATTATAGTGTTATATGTATGTTACTCTCATTTTATTACTTTTAAACCTTTTGAATAGGTATAATAGGAGATCTCCTATGAGGCTCCATCTTAGAACCCACATTATTATCACAATGAATGAATGATGATTCTTGTAAAGGAATGTCTTAGGATGACTCAACCATGGAGGAATGAGGTCTAGAAATCCATGATGGATGAGATCTTGGTTCCTCCTATGTAAATACTATGATGCCATTATAAATACATCTCTTAATGTAGTCCTTGAGTCCATAATAATCATTATCTCTATATTCACATATATGAAGATAGTTACAAAAGGGTCGATGTGGTTGTTTTTATAAGAGATTTGGATCTCATCGATGAGTAGAAGTAAATTTGATTAACCTCCTATCTATTAGTGTTGATAATATGACACATGGGCTATCTTGATCTGAATCAAACTGTAATGGTGATTTGTTGCTATTATCTATATTACATATTATAGGTTGTGATAATGACTAGCTCTCTGATCTTAATTGGTTATATTATGGTTGTGGTCTCCTATATTGTTTAGGACATGGTGGATGTTGAGTTCTAAGAGCTGTAGATGGAGGTAATATTTTGAAATTTATATTAATTTGAGCAATTAGATATATCTCAATCAATCCTAATTTCTTTTCCAAAGCTCTTATTATATAGCATAAGTTATTGAAGAGTAATCTATCTAATAAGTAGATGCTCAAGGATGGGTTGACCAAGCCCCTTAATAAAGAGATGTTATATCTCTAAATCTACTAGTTTATATATCAATCTTAACTTGTGCATTTTGAATCCTAAGATATAATCACTAACTAGATCTAAAGTATTCTAATGCAATATGGCAAGTTTCTCGTATGTAACATTAGGGTCCATGTTTACTATGTAATATCTAAGAAATGCCTCCTCTAATTCATTGTATGTGTATAAGGAGCCAATGAGGAGTAGATGAAAGAACTAATTTTGTGCTTCCCCTAGTAATATCTACTAGAACATTTTTTGTAGAATCAAAGGACTTGAATGAGATGGAAAAGCCTTCTAAAAGGCTTGAAGGTGTACAAATGGATCTCTAGTTCCATAAAAGTGAGGCAATGATGCTATCTATAAATGCTTAGGCAATGAAGCTTTTACAAATGTCTTCAAAATAGGGTTATCATTTAAATCATTTTCATCCATACAAGACTTATAAGCCTTGTTTTCGAAGGTAAGGAGATGTAATTGGTCTTTTAATTCACCTACTACATGCATGAAATAAATAATCTCCTAGGATGGTATATTAGCATCTTGAAGTAGCTCATTTAATCATTGAATTTGATCATTAATTTTAGCCATGGGAATGCTACATTTGGAAAATTGGATCATAGAGAGGGGGTATGCTCACTTGAACCTTTTGAGGAATGGTAACTTCGACCTGGTAGAGGGATATGGGCTACCATTCTCTTTAGATGAAGAGTGAGAAATATGTGCTAATGTAGTAGGGGGTGGCTTGGGAGATTCATTGGTCTCTTTATATTTTAGTGAATCACATTCTAATTGAGTAGAGGATGTGATGTTATCATTACAATGTGTATTATTTAAAATAGAATCATGTATAAAAGTAGAAACAATATTTTGTAGTGAATTATGTCTGAGAGGAAGAGTGAGAGTAGAGTTAGAAACATGAGATGCATTTTCTTCTTCACTATGTACATAATAATCATCATTATTCCATGCATTATCATAGAATTTATTTTTCATAGTCACTTTCATTTTCATATACATTTTAATATTCACTATCATATTTATTATCACTTCTATTGTCACTAGGGAGAGGTGTAAGAGAAGGATTTATTTAATTTCTAATATGCAATAGATTATCATGTTAAATTGGAATATTATGTTTATCTATGTTATCCATGGATGGAGTGTATGCATTATTTACATTTGCAATATGAGAAGTAAGAGTAAGAGAGTTATCATTTACACATTATTCTGATAAATTAGAGTTGAGAGCATGAGATGGATCAATTGAACTATGCATTGGAAATTTGAGAGAGAGAGAGAGAGAGAGAGAGAGAGAGAGAGAGAGAGAGAGAGAGAGAAAAGGTTCACATGGAAATAAATTATCACCAATAAGAGGTTCACTTGGAAGTGCATGACTAATTGGTCCATTTGGTGCATTGTGCATAGGAGAATGAGGTGAAAAGTATCTTTCCCATTTATCAAAATTATTTTCATTAGAAGAAGGCATAAAATCAATAGGTTTGAGAGAAGAAGATGCATCTACTTTTTCTTCACTATCACTTTCACATGTATCATCATATTTCTCATTACAATAATAGTGATTAATGCCATTGTAAATGAAATAATTTTCCATATTTTTATTTAATATGCAAGTTTTCAAATTTGTCGATTCTTTATCATAATTATGGGAAAAATTTAAAAATTGGCATATGGGATGAGAGGGAAGAAGTGCCTTAGTGGCCATTTTATTTAATTCACTAAAAAGAGTATGTAAAAGTAATATTAAAATATATATGAAAAAATAACTACTAACATAGATATTTTTCTAAAAATTGCAAGGAAGGCTTGAGGTTTTAGGACCTAGTTTAGGAATCTAGGGTTTTGGATTGGGGTTTTAATTTTTTTTAAAATTATTGCTATAATTTAAATTGTAAAATAAATTTGAATAAGATAAATGCACAAAAAATTATAAAAAATTTGAAATTGAATTTTTCACATAATATCTACTAATTTTGATCTTTTGAAAATATTTTAGACACTACAAACTATGTAAAAAAATTACAAAATATTTTTCTAAAAATTGTAAAGGAGGGAGGCTTAGGGTTTGAGGACCTAGTTTGTAAATCTAAGGTTTTCATTTATGATTTTAATTTTTTTTAAAATTATTTCCATAATTTAAATTCTAAAACAAGATTTGAATACAATTAATTCACAAAAACTTATACAAAAGTCAGAAATTTGAAATTGAATTTTTACACAAAATTTGAAGGAAAATCCCCAAGTGTAATTAGGGTTTTAGATTTGTTCAAAGTAAGCCAGGTTCACCAAATGTTTTATTATTTTTGGGAAAATAGTGTTTAGTTCCCAAAAAATAAAGTGTTTGGAATAAGGAGGAAAATCTAATTTAATATAGTAAAATATGGATTTTATCAAATTAATTACATAGGGAAAAAAATAAACTTATCTAGAAAAATAGGTTGAAATGAATGATTCAAGGGTTGAAAACTACTATACAGGACTGGTAAGATGTTAGGTATCTAGATATATATTTCATTTGGTAAAAGGATATGAGTGCTAAGGATAGGACACCTCAAGGTTCAATAGTATAGTCTAGGTGTTGCCGCTATTGTCGAAACTAGTCACAAAGGTCTGAGTTTTTTGGGTTATGCTCAATGTTCCTATATTAGTTCCCTTATTGAATTTTATATTTTGAATATTGATGGAGATAATTTTAGAGCTTATTTAATCTCCAACCATAGGTTTATCTACACACATGAATTAAAAAATACATCAAAATTACAAGGCAAAAAACTGGGCTAGGGGAAGCATAATCACATGATCTACAACCCTTGTTGTCTTGATCACTACCTACATTAGCCCTCAAGATAGGGTCATAGATCCAATTTATTTTTCCTTTAGAGAAAGTACATAACCAATGTGCATTATAGATGCAAGATTAAAATTTTTCCTAGGTTTTTCCTTGATCAAGCACACAAATCTATGTGTGATAAAGAATGTTGAGGTATTTCACTGACTAATTTTTAATTATGTACTATGCCAAAGTAGTATGTTCTAGATATAAAATTTCTTGTGAAGTCCTTTAAATAAGAGACTTTTTATTTTGAATTTGGGAACTTTATTAATATTTGGCTGATAGAAGAAGGACAAATAAAACTTAAAGATAAATCTAAGAAAGGATTAGGACTCATTAAATGAGACAAAATGATCCTCAAGACGTGAAATGTAGCTTGGAAATAAGCATTAGAAATGGGACACCATAGGGTCTAGTTATTTATTCCAACCCCAGTGCTCTTATCTTACAAGCTTGGGACCTAGGGGGATGGAATAAGCATGGAAAAAGGGATCTAGTTGAGCTAGAATCAGGTCTCAAAATTATAAGGATTATTCAGAATTAAAAAAAAGTGACTCAAGCATAAAAAAGACCATGAAAAGTAAAAAAAAGACAAGGATAAATGTGAACAAGGCTCATATTCTCTAGTTATAATCTCTTGTGAAAGGATTGTGAAAAGACATGATATGTGTGGTTGTTTGACCAATCTAGGGTGTATACAGTAGGCCACCCACAACCTAGGATTGTTCCCATGCTATCATCTAATTAGGAAGCCTTAAAAAACCTTATTAGGGGTGAAAATTAGATAGATAAAAAATTATTTAGGGGTATTTGGTCTCTTTTTGTGCTTTCCCTCCTTTAAATCATTCCTTATATATGTACTTGTGTTATGCCTTGTATGGCTTCTATAGTGACATCACCACCATTCACTTCATACTAAATACTAATTGAATTCTTAATATTAGTTTATATTTTATTGAGTTGACATTTATTGTAGGTTCTAATTTGAATATTTTCACTGTAACTTATCCTTGATTTATCTACATGCATTTGGGTTTATTTAACATTACCATTACTAATTATACTTCATCCTTAGGCCTTTTATCATTTATACACCTCTTTGTTTTTACATTTGTGAGTTTCATGGTGAGACCTTGGGAGTTAATTAGGTCCTAAAAAATTTCCATCCTCTTTATCTTTTTGTCTACAACAATTATTTACTTTGTAATTATTTGGTGTCTAAATCAATGTATACACCCTATGGGTATTTTTATTTTTTTTATGATTCATAAATTTATCAAAATTCATATTTTTATCTTCCTTGCACTTATTGGCTTTCCATTTTTTGAGTTTCATGGTAAGACCTAGATAATCAATAAAATCTTCCTCGTAAATGCCTATCATTATTATATAGAGATTGCTTCTGCTACCAACACTACTTAGTTGCCTTATTAAAAATAAAACTAAATGGATGAGAGTAATTTTTTCCTCACTTATATTCAGTCATATTCTCTTATGGTAAAACTATATTAATTTATTTTCATGTCCTTATCCATATTTCACCTTCTCTTATGACGATGATTCATATCTACTTATCTTTATATCATCCCTCTCTAGATTTTTTTTGTGATTGGGGAAACCCAATCATTCTATGCTAATTTACACAACTCACTATTTTTTAGTTATTTTTGGGTATACTAAGGTAAATTTTGATATCAAATTATTTCCTAAGGTTAAAGTAGGCATTATGATATTTAAGTTCCCATTTTTAACAACTAGTTGTAAACTCTATTTCCACACTCATCTTGAGAACACATTTTTGGTTTTTATAAATCCATATGGACAAGAAAAATACAAAATATTTAAAATAAATATCATAAAAAAGGAAATGTTAAAAGTCAAATTATATATTAAAATTCATATGACACCATAAGATGTGATCTTTTACGCACATATCCTCTTCTACTTAGAGCTCAAAATCCTTAGTCTCCCTCATAATAGAACCAAGGTGCATTTTTTGGTAGTAACATAGTAGAATTGGGTAGGAGGTTTCATTCCTTATTATCTATATTCTTAAATTTTAATTTCACCTACTTTTTTATGCAAGTACCTAATCTTTTTTGTATACCAATGACTATTTAAGGGGTCCTTAAGAGTGTAGAACATGTTATGGGAAGGTAGGGTCCTATTATTTGTTATGAAATCTATCCTTCATGGGATGATATTTATACTAAATTAATTATCATAAGCCTATGTTTTCTACGTAGGATTCTATAGATCTATGGATGTTTAGAAATCTTAGTCTTGACAACATGATTTAAGTGTTTTGTTTCTAGTAAAGGATAGTTTTTCCTTAGTTATTCCTTATCACCCCTCCATCCATTTTCCCCTAATGATAGGTAGATTTGTTTCTAATTCTCTCCCATATTATTTACCTCCTATTATCCATATCCTTCAAACATGATAACACTATGGAAGTTACATATTTCCATATTTAGAATAGAAGTTGCATCTTTAAGTTATTATAAGCTACTCTATTTTTTATTTCCTTAATTTCATAAGATTTATCTTATTTTTATTTGGGACTTTGAGTTTTCTATTTATTATTTTTTTTATCAATAAAGTCCCATTTTAGTTTTTTTACTTTCACGTTTCACCTTTTTTGGGGTTGTATGGTCCCTTTCTACCTTTTTCATATATTTTTTTGAGTTTGGATTGTTACTTCTATTACATAAATGTTTTTGATCATAAAATAGTATTTTGTATCCTTATTTTAATATGAATTTTTACTTATCTTAATTTGGATGCATTTTTGGGTTTTTTGGTTATAAGTAGCCTTGGAATGTTGGCTTATTTATTTTCCTTTGTATTTATCTACTTTCATTGATATTTTGGTTTTACCCTAGATGTATTGATCTTGGCTTGATATTTTTCTAGGTTTTTAAATCATTACTAATAGATTCAACTTTACATATATTTATTGACCATATTACATATCCACACATTTATTTTATAATTTTTTAGCCTTGTATCATTAGGTTTTATCAAATGCACTTACTATGCCATCCAAAATAAAAACTATGATAGTTATATGCAATCATTTAGAAAAAAGGTAATTCAAGGTATGTACATGGTACTTGCAATTATTCATTTATCAAAAAATCTTTTATAATTTTTTTTTAGTTATTTTTTTGTGTTGGTATGTATCTATCCAAAATTTCCATCACACATTACACTATTGTCATAATTGATGAGCTTCAGGTGGAGCATATGAATACACTTGATAATTTTCACTTAATCACTTAAATGATGATTTATCTTGTATGGGATTAACCTCATTAAATTAACACCTTAAAGGTACACAAGGGATGGTGATGAATTAGTTCATGGTACTTTACAAGAGAAATTTGAGTAATATTTTTTTACACCATCATTACTATTAGTATGCTCTCCTTTGTGTCTCTTTTCATCTTACCTCTTTTTTCTAATTTTCATCCAAATTTTAAAAATTTCCTATAGATAACTTTATTGGGATAAATGATATAATATATTTCATAATTCATATTATCTATATTTATCATATATCCCAATATAGTTCCGAGTTTGTCTTCTTTTGTTTTTACTATAGCAACTTGCTTGATAGTATACTATGTAAATTGACATGATTTAACTATGTTGACCTAGATAATACTATAAAATTAGAGTTTTAGGTTATTTTTATATCTTTTATCCAAATTTTTAGGGTTAAAATATAATTCTTTAAATCACATTCATACACTCTACTTGTCCTCACATTTATTCTCCTAAGTAATATTTTTAGGAGTTATAGGCTTAAGACCTTATCTTAGAGGTATTATATTATAATTGATTTGAAGCTAAATCAACTAATTTAAATAGACTCTAAATAAGGATAACTATGTATTAATATTACAATTTTAATTCTTCAAACTAAAATATTTATTTCAAACCATTTAAACCAAGGGGGAGATTGAAGTGTCAACATGTGCATCCAAAGGTATTTGTTGATAAAATTTTACCTTTCATAAATTTAGGTCAACACCTAAATTTATAAACGTTTTATAAGTTTATAAATGTCTTATAGGGGTCTATTAATGGTCTAAAAATCTTAGTTATCCTCCATTTAGCCTTGCTCTAAGCCTATTCTCTTTGTACTAGTCTAGTCAAATAAAGTCAAATTTGGTCAACCAAGTTCAAACATAGTCAAAGATTAAAATTATGTTATAAATATTATAATATGTTCATTTAGGTGTCGTAAGGTGTTTCTAATTCATATATTTGTCCTTTATCATGCTTTGTATGCAAAATATGCCTTTTGGCCATTTTCTAGCATAATAAATGACTTATACAGACTTCCAAGACAAAAATTTGTCACCAACAGATATTTAAACATGGAAAAGTTTAGGAGATGTCAAGATATATAAAATTTTATTTAAATAATTAGTTATGTGTAGAAAGTAGGAATTTTCCCTTAATTTTAGGCCCTTTTGGGCACTTGTATGGAATGAATGATCTCACTTGTAGCTAGAAACATGGCTATTATTCTTATTAAACTCCCCAAACTTTTTTTCATTCTTGATTTTCAAATATTATGTAAAAAGGTTAATTTTTGCTCCTATTTCTTCCATTTTCTCTTTGTAAACCAAGGAAGGTCAAATTCAAACACTTGGTATGGGATGTAAAAGTGGAGTTGGGAGGAATGATTTTGGGTGTGGATAGTGATTTAATTTTAATTCAAATCCCTATTAATAACTTTCAATTTTGTGCCTCCTCCTTCATTAACAATCACTTAGACTCTAGGCAACCTTTTATGCACTTGCATCCATGAGGGGGTCACTATTTACACTTATCTCAGATTTTCTTGCTTTGGTTTAATAGTTTTATTTGTTTTAGGTGTTCTTAAAAGTTATATAATTCCTCTCCATATGTTTTTCATGATTATATTGGATTTATAAATCATCAAATGCCTAAAAAATCCTTTTATAGGCTTGTTATTGCTTTGGACCATGTTTTCTACCTTTGATAAATAATATACACCTAAAGGTGCCTTAAATTAAAGATTTAAATGTTAATGTGAATGAATTTAATGTGTCTTAGGTGTTTTGAAGTATGAAAGTGAATTTAATGGTCAAGGAAGAGACCATGAGGCCTAAATATTGCACCTAATCCACTCTCTCATTTCATTGTCTACATATTCAAAGGGAGTGATCAGTTAGGGGTCTACATGATGGGATCATGCCTGAATAATGACCTTGATAAAGGTTTAAAGCCTTCAAATTAATTTATAATTCACTTTTGAGAGCTTGAGCTAATTCACACTTGATGGAGAAGAATAAAAAATGGCTACGAAGGTTTCAAGGAAATGTGACTGTGATTTTAGATTCACTATCCAAAAATGACCAAAATAGAGGTCATTAAGTTTTTTTGGAATATCATATAACATGCAAAAAGTAATTTTCAATGCTCTTGGTTGTTTGGTTTAGTATTCACTACCACAAACAACACCTATTCCAAATTTGAGGCCAAAATGTATAAAGTGAGATGGTCATTTGGATACCCAAAAGTGCCCTATAACACACCAAAAAGCTTCAATTACATCTATAGGATTGGGATTGTAATAAGCCTTTCAATCATACCACATCCTAAGGCATGTCTCCATTCTCAAATTTATTTTATGATGAACAAGAAATGTGTATAATCTCAAGAGATCATAAGTAGAGGAGATGGAATTTTTGAGACCACACCTGGTATGGTAAAGCCCTGCTATTTTAATATTGTACCTTTCATTTAAAACAAGATATGTAATCTAGTTTTGATCTTACAAACTATCTTGTCTAAGTGTGTGAAGACATGTATAGTGAAAAGTCAAGTGGTTGATATCAATCCTTAATTCCTCTCAATCCTTCTATGTTTGATGGAGGTTATTTCATTTTAAGAGGTCACATGAAGTGTTGTTAAGTGTATGAGTCTATTTTTCCAATGTAAAAGTAGTCTTAGTATCTAAAACTGATCTTTGGTTAACTCACCTTGAGTATTCTTTCAAATATTCCACCTCCATATTTGAAATGCTAATGTTAGAGTGCTCTACGAGGTAGAATCTAGTTTTGTGACTCGTCTCTTAGTGTATTTGTATGATAATCTTATGGAGATATTCATGGTGTATTACCCCATAGATTAGTTTACTTTCATGTAACTCTTATCTATTTTCACAAAATTAATTATTATATTAGGTGACAAGTACATCAAGACATATCTAGGGAGTTATCCATTTCAATCCTAAAGGTCTACTTCCACCATAGGTGCCCCACACACCTTAAAGTAGTCCATTGTTGCATAAATCTAGAAGATGCTTGAAAACCCTCTTCTAGGGTGTGAGATTTAGAGACAATAGTTATGGTATGCATGGTGGGACAATTGCAATCAAGTGAAGGAATTTTAGGTGTTATCCTTCAACTTATTAGCATCTAAAGGCAATCAAATCACCAATGGTGACTCCAAATGATTTCAACTTGTGTAATTAGCCCTAATACTTAAATACATAAATTATTATTTTTACTCTTTATATTCCAATTATAAATTACCTCCCTATCAAGATGATCCTAATTTTAGTGTTCATGGCTTCTCCATAAGCTTCCCTCAAGAGACTACACTTCATGAAGGTTCATACCAACCGTTCTACCCTATTCTAACATTAACTCACTCCTATTACCAACTTGTTGTTCTTAATGATTAGTTTGAGCAAGATGAGAATGAGTTAAACCCTAATTTAAATGGTTTGAAAAGTGAATTGAGGGAGTTGAAAGATTTTTTTAAATAGTATCAAGAAATGCAACATCAATCTCATTTTCCTTAACAAGTCAAGAAGGTTATTCCTTCTCCTTTCATAACCACCATGATCATTAATAATGTCTTGACTCATAATTATGTTTTTGGTACTACTGGAAGTCATTATTTAATTCCTAAGGAAATAGCTGATGATTTAAACTTGTAGTATGATTTTGATTCTAGAGTTGAATTTTAAGTAAAAGGGAGAGATGTAAATACTTTTGGCATTGCAAGAAACATATGTGTCTTTTGATTTTCTTACTTATCCTAATGTTGAAATATCATAAGATATAATAGTTTCAGATGTTCAACCATACTTTAATCTATTATTACTTAATGACTTCATGGCTAATATTGGAAGAAGAGTATCCAATGATATGTCTCAATTTATCTTCAAGTTCAAGCCTGGTTTGAAAGGCTAAATTCAGAAAAAGCCACATCACAAGTTTCATTTGCACCTCCTCCCCCCAAGAAAACCAAACATGGGTCATTATCTTTATTATAATACTAAATATCCTTCCAAGCTTACTAAGCCTACTCAAGATCTTGCCATAGATTCATATTTTAGTCCATATTGGACCAAGTACCCAAACTAGTCATGCCTAACCTTGAGAGAAAGGAAGGTCCTATGCCTAGGTAAATTGTGAAGAAGGATAATTGTTTTAAGATAAATTAAAAAGGTCCTATAGGTTGTTATAGTTCTCCATCTACCCTTCATGCTATATCTTCTCATGAATTTCAATACATACTAAACATTGACAAGGTACTTGAAGGATTGTCACTTAGTACTTCTCTATTGCTTTCACAACTTGATAATAAACTGATTGTTCCTAAGACTCTTCAAGAGTTAGAGGATGATGCTACCATAGATGAGTTCCTTAGACATATTTAATATGATACCTCAATCAGATATAATGAAGATATTTTAATTGTCACTCCTCTTCACCCTAGTAGATCAGTTTTTGAGCTTGAGGAAGGAGCTGATGACATGGAGTAGCAAATAAAGGTTTTAGGAGAAGAAGACACTTTAGTTGTAAGACAAGAAGAAGTGGACCTTGAGTGGATTTATGAATTTCCATGCTTCATGGAATATAATGATGATAAAATTGCAACATAAGATGAAGAAGGGGCACTCATTAGCCAACATGACATTCTACAATAAATTGGTAAGAATATTGATGAACTTAAAGTCATTTCTATTGATCCTAAAGAGTTGGCATTTTGGGATGACCATGACAAATTTTTTTGAGATTTAATGATGCATATTCACTACATGAAGAAATTGAGAAAAGTTTTGAAGATGTTGCAGTTAAACCTATTAAAATTCATAAAGCACCTCAAGAAGAAGACATAAGTCACACATATATGCTAATGTTCAAGGAATATGAAGATGAGATAGATCAATTTACTATGTCAACATTGAATGATGAAGAATGCAAGCATGGTGAGATATCTTCCCATTTGTTTGATGAATTTACCTTTTTATTTGATAAAGATAGTGACCAATCCATGGGAAATGAGATAGATGAGTTTCAAGAGCATGTTGTTGAGTAGCTAGAGAATCTTGTGTTTGAGAAAGGAGAGAAATCAGATTGGTGTGATATAGGCATTGAAGAAGGAAATATTGAACAAGAAAGTGATGATTTTTAGGATAAATTATAGGACTATTGTCTCAATTAAAACATCATACCAACCACCATTCCTCAAGAGGATCATGAAGAGGCTAGGGATCAATTTGTCAAACTTCTTAAAGAAATAGAGAAAGATAAGTTGGTCCATGACACACATCAATAGGGACATGAAAAAAATGAACCTTATAATGATGAGATTGAAACCTTTGATGAATTGATGAACTAAATTATCATGAAGGACCACCATGAGACATGATTCAAAGATCAATAAGAATACATGAATGTTGAAGATATGTCTAAATCTGATCCATTTGGATACATGTTAATCAAGGTGACAAACAAGAAGGACGAGTCACCAAGATTATACTTCAACAAAACACCTTTTTATGACCATAAGGTTTATTGTAATAAAATAGACTTAAGAAGAATCCCCTTTGATATAAGAGGAAGGAGAGGCATGCTTGGTTAGGTGTACATAGCTAGTTTCCTTTCAATTTATCTTGTGTTTCTTAGGTGCTTCATAACACAAGTGTGTTTCCTTCCCTTTTTTTGGTTTGTGTCTTTGATTTTGTGTGTGTGGATCAAATAGATTGTTTTCCTTGAGTCAAAGGTATATTAAATTCAATTTGAGTTCCCATTTACATGACTCCATGCCCAAAGGAGGGACTAGGCAACTAGTCCTTAACATATACTAGTATGTTACCCCTATAAATCACCAAAAGTGTTGACCAAATTTCACCGTTGGTAAAATTAGGTAAATCCATAAATTTATAAACTTTTTATAAGTTTATAAATGTCCTATAGGGGTATCATAATGGTCTAAACATCTTACTTTCCTCCATTTAGCCTTGGTCTTAGCCCATTCTCTTTGTACTAGTCTAGTCAAATAAAGTCAAAGTTGGTCAACCAAGGTCAAAATTAGTAAAAGGTTAAAATTGTGTTATAAATATTATAATATGGTCATTTAGGTGTCTTAAGGCATTTATAATCCATATATTTGTCATTTACCATGCTTTGTATGCAAAATATGCCTTTTGGCTACTCTTCAAGCATAATAAATGACTTGTACAGACTTTCAATGAGGAAAATTTGTCACCAAGAGATATTTAAAAATGGGTAAGGTTAGGATATGTTAATTTATATCATATGTTAGTTAAAGAATCAGTTTTGTGTAGAAATGGGGAGTTTCTCCTTAATGTTAGGCCCTTTTGGGCACTTGTAAAGAATGGATGATCTCACTTGTAGATAAAAACATGGCTAGTATGCCTCTTCACCTCCCCAAACTTTTTACATGATTTTTTTAAAAGGAGGATGTCAAAAGGTTCAGTTTTTATCCTATTTCTTCCATTTTTATTTGTAAGCCAATGAAGGTCAAATTAAAACACTTGGTATGGGCCATATAAGTGGAGTTGGGAGGAATGATTTTGGGGGTGGATAGTTCTCTGAGTTTACCTAAAATCCATAGTAATAAATTTAAATTTAGTTCCTCCTCCTTCATTAAAAATCACTTAGACTCTAGGCAACCTTTTATGCACTTGCCTTAGATTTCCTTGCTTTGGTTTAATGGTTATTTTGTTTTAAGAATTAATAAAGGTTATATAATTCCTCTATATAATTTTTTTTATCATTCTATTGGATTTTAAAGTCATCAAATGCCTAGGAAACCCTTTTCTAGGCTTGTTCTTGATCTAAACCATGTTTACTACCTTTGCTCCGAAAATATGCACCCACATGTACCATGAATGAAATATTTACATGTTAATTTGAATTAATTAAATTTTTCTTAGATTTTTTGAAGTATTAAAGTTAATTTTATAATCAAGGAAGAGACCATGATGCCTAAATTTTATACCTAATCCACTCTTTCCTTTCACTATCTGCATATTCAAAGGGAGTGATCAATCAAGGATCTCCATGATGGCATCATGCCTGAATAATGACCTTTATAATGGTTTCAATCTCTTGAAATCATTTGTAATGTACTTTTGAGAGCTTGAGTTAATTCACACCTGATGGAGAAGAATAAAAAATGGTCATGAAAGTTTCAAGGAAATGTGACTGTGATTTTAGATTCATTGTCCCAAAATGACCAATATAGAGGTCCATAAACTTTTTTTAAAATAATATAACATGAAAAAATTAATTTATAATGCTCTTAGTTGTTTATTTTAGTATTTCCTACCACATAAAACACCTATGCCAAATTTGAGGCTAAAGTGTTTAGAGGGAGATGGTCATTTGGATGCCCAAAAGTGCCCTCTAACACACTAAAAAGATTCAATTACATCTATAATACTGTGATTCTAATACTCCCTTCACTCATACCACGTCCTAAGGCATGTCTCCATGCTTAAATAACTTGGATGATGAATAATAAATGTGTATAAGCTCAAGAGATCATAAGGAGAGAAGATGGATGTTTTAAGACCACACCTCATATGGCAAAGCCCTATTGGCTTGATATTGTACTTTTCTTTTGAAATAAGATATGCAATCTATTTTTGACCCTAAAAACTATCTTTCCCAAGTGTGTGAACAAATTTATAGTGAAAATTCAAGTTATTGATATCAATCCTTGCTTTTTCTCAACCCTTCCATGTCTAATGCAGGTTGTTTAATTCTAATAGGTCACATGAAGTGTTGTTAAGTGTTTGAGTCTATTTTTCAAGTTTAAAATTAGCCTTAGTGTCTAAAAATAATCTTTGGTTAACACACATTGAGTAGTATTTCATATATTCTACCTTTATGTTTGAAATTCTAATGTTAGAGTGCTCTAAGAGGTAGAAGCTAGTTTTATGACTCTTATTTCTCAGTGTATTTGTATGATAATCTTGTGGATATATTCATGGTGTATCACCCCTTATAAGAGTTTAATTTCAATTGAATCTTATCTCTTTTCACACAATTAAGTACTATATTAGGTGACAAGTACATCAACACATATCTAAGGAGTTATCCCTTTCAATTCTAGAGGTCTACTTTAACCATAGGTGCCCCACACACCTAAAAGTAGTCCAATGTTTCCCAAATATGGAAGAGGCTTGAACACCCTATTCTAGGCTGAAAGATTTGGAAAAACTAGTAAGTATATTTATCCCTAAACTATTTATTTTATTTTCTTAGTAGATTAGATATTTATTATTTTATTTATTTGTATATGTATGGACATATCCTTTATTATGATCTTCCTTAAACTAAATAATATATTATACACATATGGTTATTTTAGCTTTCCATATATGAATTTAAATTTCATATAGCCTGATTTCATTTACCATTGTACCTTAAATTCCTTATAACCACTTAAAATTAGTTAATTTATTTTCACCATTACAACCAGTTAATCATAATTTATCTCTAGTTAGAATAATAATGTAGGTCATAGGCTTATAATTTAGAGCCCTTTCTTCTTAACATTTGATTATTGTTTACCCTATTATAGGTCTACCATTATTTTAGGTCCTTATTCACCTATATAAGTATACGTAGGATCTATTATTATGATTTTATTTGAGTTAAATTATATTTAAAGAAAGAGGATAGTGATAGGCCATCATATCCCATGCATACACTTCCCTTTAATAATATCACGATTAAAAATATTAAAATTCTTCATGTTAATATGAGTAATATTTATTTTGCATACATACATAATGATTAGTTTCATTTAAATATTACTATTATTATTTTTAATGATCCTAATTCCAATTATTTTATTCTTTTAGGTCCCCTAATATGCATAATATTTTTCATCATGAGATGTTGGCTCTTGTACCACATAGACCACCGCTAAGGTTTTCAATGGTGGATTTAGGACATAATCATGAAGTTTGGTTTGTATATTTCAAAATTCTCATGGGAAGTTAGTATATAAATATAAATCATATAATATATACATGGATTAATGACAATCACATGGACAAGTTACTCAAGTGGATAGTTGACCATCATGTTAATCTTACCCACCTAGGCACTTATTTTAATATTTAGGGATAGATAATCATGTTATCGTTTAAGTGGATCCTTTACTAAAACTTATAGATGATTCATATTGAATCACCACCATGTTATAATTATCCATATGTGCTTACCCTTAACAAAAATATTGCACATTCCTCTGATAATGGGATTTTTTTTCATAAGTGTTTTATTCACTCCATAACTAATTGTAGAGTGTATCAACAACCCCTCAATAATTTTCAAATTTAGGGGCACTAGGATCATCTGAGATCATCATGTCATGTTTTTAGGATGGATTAAATACCTCCCATACATCTTTATTCACTTAATCCATAATATTTTATTCTCATTTTACCATTTCCATAACAAGAGAAATAATGTCCTCCTAATTATAACATACTTACCTTACTTATTGATGTTAATAAAAATAATTTCCTTACACATACTTCAAATAGAGTATAATAAATAATGAATAAGTCATGGTATGTAACGAAATTACTTAGACATATAAAGTCAATTGACAAAAATTTAAATATCATGTGAAAATTAACAATAGTATATAGAAATAATGAGGAAAAAAACAACTAGATCAACAACAAAAATTGATAACATAGTAAAATAATTGATAAATAACACTGAACCACATTGAGGAGGAAACCTCCAAAACCATGTAATAATAATAATATACATAATATGATGATCAATTACTAACCACTACCTATTATGTACACATTAATTTGGTTATGTTTACTCCATAAGATGACCCTATTAAAAATATGAGAACACAAATAAAAGTGAAAATATAAGATAAAACATGTTATAAACCATACATTAGACCCAAACACACACACACACACACACACACACACACACACACACACACACACACACACACACACACACACACACACACACACACACACACACACACACACACACACACACACACATATTAACCTCAAATTTGAATAACTCTAGATGTTATTTCATGACTATGTCATCCTCCCATGATATATCCTCTCTTGTATGATTCTTCCACTTGTTCAAATATTCTTTAATCTCCCTTGTTAACATCCTTTTATTATGTGTCTAGAGGATCTCACCAAGGTTCAAAATGGATATATATCTTCCTCATATAGCTTTGAGAGCTTAATTTTGGTAGTTAATTATTTTCTAATTAGCTTTTTTAAATAAAAGACATTAAAAATATCATGTATTAATATAAATTGATGTATCTCTATCTTATATTGGCACTACCAATTTTTTTTAGGATGTCAAAAGGGAAATAATACTAAGTATAAAGTTTGTTATATATTTTGGTTGCTTATAGTTGTTGGGTGAATATTTTGTCAACTAGCTAACTGGTGACCAAAATAGTTCCTATCACCATAGCATAGGGAGATCAGTTGGCCAGATGTGCAAGTTTATTGCATCAGCAGGGGACAAATCTCTCCTCTCATCAAGGGGAGGTTCCCTATAGATATTTATGCACTATATGTATATAATTAAGTAGAAAATAACACATGGGGGTGGTATAATAGCATCTACCTCTCTTTTTTCAAAGGTAATGAATAAAGAACAAAAGAGGGAAAATCTTAGTCCGCAGCTAACAACCTTCCTCTTCTTTCAGGAATGGTATCAAATGTGGAGAAAAAAATCACCTGAAGTGATGAAGTTCACAATAACAGTCACGTAAGCACAATGTCTTCCGTAGTCTCCTTCACTGATTCAGAACAAGTACAACCGTAGAGTAAAGTGAAGCACAAAGTCTTCACCTAAAACTACAAAAGATAACAGAATCTCAAAGGGAAAAGCAGCACAAAGTCTATCTTCTACCTTCCAGAAATTCCCTTAGATAATACTAACACCCCCACTTTGCTTATTAAATTAGATAAACAAGATATTACTAGGAAAAAGGACATAAGAACTATTTCTTAAATAACACAGACAATCTCAACACAAAGTCTGAAATAACCTGCTTCTCATTCATTCAACAAAATATGATTTACAAATTTGAGCACAAAGTCTCAAAAGTTGCTTCAATTTTAGGAGAGTGTTTTCTATTAATTTTTCCAAGATCATTTACAAAATGAGGTCTCCACTATATATAGGGAGAAAATCCTCAAAAAGAGAAAATAATAAAATATACAAAATATCTTGGTCAAAGATGACTCATCTTTGACTTTTAGATATTTTTCCAAAATATTTACATGTAATTACATTTTTCAAAATTGCATGCACTTTGTACAAAACAAAAGTGCATAAGGAGAGAAGAAGAAAGAAGGAGAGAGATTTAGTTCTTACTGCCAGATTTCTTCATATGTGCATTGAACATTGTGATGGATGCCTGAATTCCAATGCTATCTGGCGCAACTGTGTTCTTAGAGATGATTTTGGCTCTGATCAATGTGTCCTTCAATGTTGTGATGGCTTTAGCATGGCCAGTTAACTTGGATTTTAGATTCTCTAAAGTTAACTGAGCATCTAGAATGTTGTCCACAGTAGACATTGAGAAGGATTTTTCTTCAAAATCTCTCTAAACCATCTCCTTGAAATTTTGAATCATTTCTTCTGCTAGAAGGAATTGATTGTCCTTAGAGGTCAGGTTGCATGATAGCTCTTCTATTTTATTCAACAGGCTCAGGTCACTCTTCTCACTAGCCTCCTTGAAAGCTTTGAGATCGTCAATTAGATCTTTGAATACCTGAATCTTGAAGATCTATGACTCCTTGATTTCAACATAGGAGTCCTTGCTAGAGATGACACCGATAGATATTAAGGTGATTTTCTTGAGATCCTTCATTCCCTTCCATCTGCTAAGATCTTTTTTTGAATTATCGATCTCTTGAGAAATAAGGGAGACGAAGTCATCTAGTTCCACTTTTACCTTCCTCATTTTCCCTGTCCTTTTTGCAACTTCTGTAAGCAGAGAAACTCCTTGAGTATGCATTTTTTCAATATAGTCCTCAAAGACTTTTCCCTTTAAATAAGTCTTTTCTAATTTTTGAATGACTGAGTCATCCACGGAGAAGGCCTCTCGAGTTGTTGCTTCAGAAGGAAGAGTGAACCTTTTTATTACTGCCGTTAGCTGCTCTAATTTGGCTTTGTAATAATCTTTAATCTCCTTCTCTCTATCAAATTTTTGACCATGATGTCCATCGCTGATTGAAGATCGGTTTTCACACCTTCGTGAGTAACTTTGCCAAGTTCAACATGAGAGATGGAATAGCTGCTCATCTCAAAACCCTCAAGGGTTGCGTCCTGTGGAGGCTTGACAATTTCCAAAAAAATTTGTCCTTTATCTTTGACCAATTTAGAGAGGATTCTTGGCCTCTTAGGAGCCTTTACTTTCACTAGCACTATTTTGCAAAAGTCGAATTCATCTAGGGAGATGGCCATCTTCTTTCTTTTTGGCATGAAAGCAGACATCCAAGGCAGGAGAGAAGTACCTATTGTGGCAATGGTTGTCTTAGCTAGTGTTACTGTAGCAGTTTCTATACTGCTAGTGGTGACAGTAGTTGCGGTTGGAGTAACTGGTGAAATGGCACCAACTACTAATTCTGGCTTAGGTGCAGGGCTTGCTGGAAAGTTGAAGGAAGGAGATGATAGACTTGGAATGGATCCAAAAGAGCAAGGGGAACCTCCAAAAGGGCCCTAAGGATCACCAAATATGACTCTAGAAGGAGAAGTAGCTTCAGAAGAGGGAATACTGATAGGAGAAATGGGAGAAGAGGGTACCATAGGAGA
This sequence comes from Torreya grandis, assembly GCA_037957365.1. Lineage (NCBI taxonomy): Eukaryota > Viridiplantae > Streptophyta > Pinopsida > Cupressales > Taxaceae > Torreya > Torreya grandis. The sequence continues at coordinate 639,729 of JARHVA010002566.1, read as the reverse complement.
CTGAGGGGGAGAAGGAGATACACTCTTGATCAGCTGCACTTGTTCTTGTGAGAGCAGAGGCCCAGTGCTAGGTTGCCCTGATGACTGATCATCTTTCTCCATGGGTTGAGATACATGTGCCTGAGGGCTCTATTCCTTAATTCCTTTTGTTGCTACTGCAGGCTCTTCAATGGCCTTAGGTTTCTTGGATACAAAGATGATCCTAGGCTTGTGAGGCCCAGAAGGAGAAGGGACATCACCTTTTTTTTTAGTTCTAATCTCTACTTTCCTCTTCAATTCTATCTGGTATTCAGCCTCTAATCCTATAACAAATTCCTTCAGGGTGATCCCTTTGGTTGCTAACCAATCATTGGTGTTAGCCAATATTGGTTTGAATCTTTTTCTCAGAGAAGTCAGATCCTTCTGAGACCACTAAATTGGAGGAAAAGGGGAACCAACAACCTTCTCTACCAAATACTTGTTATTAACGATGTTTCCATCATCAACCAGATTGGAGGGGATCTCAGCAAGCCCTAGGTATTCAATTTGCTCTAGGGTCATCCTGTAATAGTCCATTTTTCTAATCTCCTTGGCCATTCTAAGGTCAACCCAGATATCCACAATCATGGGTTCATGGAATTGGGTTTTCCTCTTGATCTTTTCCTTGACTCCCCTGTAGTTAAATTTTTCTCATCTCTTAAATGGTTTTAAAGTAACCATCTACATTTTAGTTTCCATGACCTTGGCTTTAGTTGATGTTACAATGGAATATTTGCCAATATCGATTAGAAACTTGAAACCTGGTCTCTTTAGCTCCATCTATTTGGTATGCACGATAATCAGTTGTCGACAAAGTTCCATTAGCACTAGCTTATCTGAAGAAAACCTAGGGAGCATGTAGGGGTAGCCCTAGTAGAAGCTGACCCAAAGATAGTAGAAGGTGGGGAATTGAAGGAACATGTAGCCAAAATCATTGACCACCGTCTAGGCCTTGTCTAATATTCTCTTTTGCTCAAGCTGAGGGTCAACGAGGCATAAAAATGTAGTGAAAAAGGCATCATTTACCCTCCTAAAGTGATGAGTTGATCTTTGTAGTGTCAGTTGTAGGTAATATGAGTGTACTGGGGTTATCTTTCTAGTCCCTTTCGTGGTCAAGCCTAGAAAATTTTGCATCGCAGTAGTTATGTACACAAGGTATGAAGCCATGTAGAACCTGTGAGAGGTCTGCACCTTGGTTAGCTGCTCATGGAGGGCATTATTGATCTACTCTCCCCAAAAGATAACTTGTTTGCCTTGGAAAATGATCTTGATGAATGGATACATCCATTCATGGAATAGTGAAGAAGATGGGAGGCCCCATACTCTACTTAGAAGGGTGATCAAGTCACCAACTTCTTCAATGAAGTCACTTCTTGGGAAGTTGCATGGCCATCTGGAGAGGCTGGACCTGGGGGTCTTTAACCACTTATAGTTCATGACCTTATTTACCCTCTAAAGGTCTTTATCATACTCCTTCTACGTGTCCATGAAGTTGATCTTAGTTACTTTAGTGGATGGAGGGCACATGAACACTTTATCGATGAATTTAGGGTCCAACTAAATCACCATGTTGCTGTTGGCATCTGAGACTGACCTGGTCTCTTTGTTGTAGAAGTGTGCACATTGGAGGATGAATTTAGTATGATGCACTGCTACCAAAAAGGTGGCCACCAGGTGGATGTTGCTCTCGATGACCCTTTTTATCCTGGTGCTGGGGTTTATCGCCTTTGTACGGGTTAGGAATTTGGCCATGTCTATTAGGGTGTGGAGCTAAAAGCTTCACCTTGTTGCAAGCAGAAGGAGGTTTTTGAGCATGATAATTGCTAGTGTCAGCAAGCCACAACTGATGTCGGTCAGGGGAAGCATAGAAAGAAACTAGCATCAGCAGGGATCGGTCAGCGTGAGTCACCTCCAGTCAGGCAAGGACCGACGTCGGTCACCTGTGGTGATCAAAACTGCTGTTGACAAATAGTCAATTAAGTGAACACATAGTTTGCATGATAAAGACCAGTTCAAGTCTTTGAGCCACTTGTCTAATTATTGTATGAATGAGATCTATATAATAGACTCATGAGATGTATTGTTAAGTGTAGAACTTGTAGAACCCAAGTGTGGAACTTGGAGAGTTCTTCCCATGGTGGAATCAAGTAGGATTCCTCATGTATGTAAGATCAAGTTTGATATGCAGGGTGTTGCAGGATCGTAGTGGAGATCTACATGTGATAAGTAAGATCAGGTTGGTCTGTAGGGATGTGTGTATGTGAGGGTCAGAAGAGGATTGGTGGGGGAGCAAGATCAAGGTGACAACAATACATTAGGGGCAGGATCATGGTGAGATATACTTGGAGTATCGATTCATACTCGATTATAATGGATGTACAATGAGGTGAACAATAGCTTGTGTTAGTTGTTAGTTGTGACCTATGAGAGAAGATTACTTAGGTGGGAAGATTACTTGGAGCCCTTGAGGAGGAAGCCTCACAGAGGTGGAAGAAGAGTGTGATCTCTTTATTGTAATTTCTTTTGTAATGAGTTGAATACAATTGTGTGTTGCCTCTCATATTTTGTGTGTTTTCTCATTGGTAGTTATTTGTTCTTCTAGTTATTTTCGCATATGTAAGTTGCTTATACAATGGTAATCATGTGTTTTCTTAATTCTGACAAGTTGTGTCAAAGCTTTAGGGAACTTTGATCCTATCAAATGGTATCAGAGCCTTGGTTGTAGGTTCAGAGCTTGATATCCATGAAATGGTATCAAAGTGAGGTTGGATGTTCTCAGAGTGAGTTTGACTAATAGATGGCTAGATCTGGTTAGTGGTTTGTTGATTACAGATTACTCACAAGGGTTTTTGATTGAGTGAGAGTATAGCAATGACAGAAGAAGGTAAGCTGAGAATGAAGAAATTCAGGCACAAGATTAACACCATAAGGAGTGTGGTGGGTAGTCTTCAAGTGGGAGCTTGAAGAGGAATACAAGCCAAGATGCAGATTAGGTAGAGTATTGGTATAGGTACACGTGTAGCTGTTTATCTTGAAGTGGAAGATTGTTAGGGTGTGGAGATAAAAGCTTCACCTTGTTGTAAATAGAAGGAGGTTTTTGAGCATGACAGTCACCAGCATCGACAGGCCACAACTGATGTCAGTCAAGGGAAGCACAAAAGGAAACTGACATCGGTAGGGATTGGCTGGCATCAGTCACCTCTAGTCAGGCAGGGACTGACATCGATCGCTTGTGGTGGTCAAAAATGCTACTGATGAATAGTCAGTTAAGTGAACATGTAGTTTACATGATAAAGACCATGGGGATCAACCAATAATTTGATTACACTTATGAAAGTAATAAACATGGAATTAAATCAGAATGACAAGTAACTATAATGATAAATAGCAAACAATGAGAGATACAAGAAACCACCCTAAAAACTTGTATTAAACTCTTTACAGAAGGAATACAATTGAAGAAAATTATTTCTTCCACACCTCTCTCAGATGTATAGATCTCTCTCTAGATCTCTTTCCCTCAAGAGCTCTCTCTCTCAAGTACAATCAACTCCAACAACCTGGAATGATTCACATATACAATTCTATACTATTCTTTCTCAACATTACATTAGAATAAGCTAAGAAGATCTAATCCTACATATAGAATTAGGAAAATTGAGCATGCATTTACAACTAATAGTTATGCCTCTTAAACAAGGGCTCTAAAAATAGTCTTACTAATAATAGAGACATGGACTTAAGACTATGACTTAAATCTATCATGCAAACACTCAGTTCTGTCTTTAGAAATAGCTTTCTAGATGCACAGGTAACTGACATCGATTCTTGCCTGCTTGCCTGTGACCAACATTGGCCAATCCCTGCCAACACTGGCATCTCTTGAACCACTCCTGACCGATGTCGATCACTCTTGATCGATGCCAGTGATTGTGTAAACCTGCAAACTGCAAAATGCTCCTTAGGTGAAGCTTTTAGGCTCCACACCTTAACAATGTCCACGTGGCCAATCTCGGTGTCCTGAATGTCATCGACATTTGAGGAGACTGATGTGAGTGTGAAGATGCCCTGATACTTATATTTCATCATTTTCACCTCCTTGGGGGATGCTTTTGTCATCGAGAATGATCTCGACTGGATGGGAGCAGATGTGCAAGAGTTCACTAATTGAACTGTAGTCATGATTGCTAGATTAGAGGAGAGTGGATGAGTGGGGGAAAGGGAAATTTAAGTGATATTGGTTACTGGAGGTCACTTAAAAAGGTCAGGTGGAAGAAGGGATAGAAAATGAGGAAGAAGGGGAAAGAAAAGGACAACTCAAAAAATTCTTGGGAGTTAGGAAAATCTGAGGGAATGGTGCACGGGTGGCAAAATTTGCTGCCCCTGCATGTAAGGATAGAAGACTGTAAGAGCAACAAAATTTTCTACTCGTGCAGGGATGGGATGCATAGGTGGTGAATTTCGTTGCCCTTATAGACTAGAGAAGGAAAATGTTAAGGGCAACAAAAATTGCCACCCTTGTAAGGAGGGTCTACAGGGCAAAAAATTTTGTTGCCCCTGTAATGAGGGCAAGAAGAAGGTAGGGGCGGTAGATTTCACCGCCCATACAAGTTAGGAAGAGGAAGGGTGGCAAAATTCACCACCCCTTCAAGGGACTGCTATTCAGGGGAAGACATGGGTGGTGAACTTCACTGCCCTTAGGGCTAAACACGGGCTAGGAAGAGGGAAGAGAAAACCATGGGTGAGCATGAGGAAGAAAAAAACGCCCACAGCAAGGTGGAGAGGAAGCACACGAACAGGGATAGAGAAAGGAAAAAACAAAACAAAAAATAACTAACACTAAGCAAAAACAAAAAATAAAATGAAACAAATGACAAAAACAAACCCTACTTGAGAAACCGCACATGCCACAAGGTTGAATCCACCAAAATGCACTTTGACTCATCAGCTGGGTCACTCAGGTGCAAGAGGCAGGAGGAGAGGAGGAATCAATGAGAGAAAAGAGGTTCAAATCAGCTTATATGGGGTGAAAAAACCCACCCCAACAACCCACTGCATGTGGTAATAAATGCTGCACATGGTTACCGAGACCTGTTAGGGCAGCAAAATTTGCCGCCCTTGAACGTTCCAGTTCATTCAAGTGCAGAGGCAGCAAAATTTTCTGCCCTTGCATATCGAGGTGCAGGTGCGACAAAATTTTCCACCCTTATAGGGAAAAGTGTAGGGACAGCAAAATTTGCCGCCCTTGCACAAAAACAAGGGAAATGTAGAGGCGACATAATTTGCCACCCCTATAGGGAATGGAAGAAAAGTCTAACTCTAGAAGAGGTAGTCTGAAAAGAGGACTTGGTTCTCAGAATGTTTCGAGACCGTAATGGCCTTCACATTTTGGGAAGACGTTTTTCATGAATTTTGGAAGTTTTAGGGAGACCAAGATGAGAATGAGAAAAACCTGCCTCGAAAACAAACTTAGAGAGACAAAAGATGAAACGGACAAGTTTCGTAGGGGGTTGTTCCCAAAAATGAGCTAAGCTAATTTTGGAAACAACAATAGTAAGATTTATTTAATGTATGTAGGTTAATAAATAATCAATATACTAATTCAAAATTCATCTTTCTATGATGTTGATCTACTTAATATTTTTAATTATTCTGTCATTACCAAATTTTCTCTTAGACTAGCCCATACCTTTTAATGGTGGTAAAGGCATTCTTCAACAACTCAAACCATTGTATTTACCCTAAAGGATTAATTGATGGATGGGGTTGGATACCCATATAGTGATATGAATGGAGGCATTTTAGATTATGTATGGAATGAAGTGTTATACCACCAATCTTCTAATGGTATCAAACTAACCCATCTTTATTATTTATCCCATGCAAAAAAATAGATATAACACTATAGAAAAAATTTAACCACCTTTGTTATCACCTCAAATTTAGGATGATATGATGAGATATAAGCAAATTTAGTTCCCAACTATGAGAATAAAGTAGAAAAAAATTACTAATAAATATAGGATCACAATCACTTACTATGATTTTGGGTATACCGTGTATCTTTTGAACTATATAATAAAAATCATATGCTAATGTACATGTGAAAAATGGAAAATAAAAGTCACAAAAGGTAATATTTTTTTAGCCTATTAATGATTACAATTATATAAAAAATACCTCTAACCTAGGTAAATTTGTTATGGAAACCATGGTAACCTCCTCCAACTTTTAGATAAGAATACACAATGGTTGTAGAATAGTTAGGGGATTAATCTTGTCCCCATTTATTTTCTAAAAACCCATGAATTATACCAAAAAATTCTTAATATCCTCCTTGTGTCCTTCAAAACAAGATATTCCTTGATTATATGATAGGTTTTCAAAAAAATGAATGCCCCCATATTGGAGATACATGGAGCTCTATATGGATCTTGTGTTTGAGTAAAAAAATGATTTCAAAAGTACTAAACACAAAATAAAAAATAAAAAATAATTAATTTCATTTCCACTCAAATTTATCTAAGACACATGAATCATACTAAAATTATTGAATCATAACATTTATATCATTGTCATTTTCCCAAGTTGATATTTCCTCGTCCACCCAATATGCATGTCATATTGAAAATGAGAATAATTTACTATATGTATTAAACACTCCTAGATAGTGCATCTATGAATACATTATCTTTTCCTTTCTTATATATGATTTCAAAGTCATAACCCAACATTCTAGTCACCCATACTTTATATTCTTCAAATAACAACCTTTATTTCAAGACATATTTTAGACTATCATTATCAAATTTCACCTTTAAATATGTACCCATCATATAAATCATCTAATATTTTAATGAAAAAATAATATCCATCATATTATTCTCATATATAATTTTTATAAAATTGTTACCCTTGAGCTGGTGAATCTCAAATTCAAGGGGTCACCCTTATTGTAATAGTACTTCCCCCATTCCATATCTTGATGCATCACATTCAATAATTAAGGTCATTAAAAAATATGAGGTAGACAAAATTGAAGTAGAGAACATGGCCTCCTTCAATGTCTCAAATTCCTTGGTAGAAGTTTTAATAGAGTGAATCCTTTTTCAAAAAAACTTGGATTGGTGAACTATACTTCCATGATTTTTCATTAACCAACAATAGTAACCTATCATCCATTAAAAAACCTCTAACATTCTTGAGTTTTTTTAACTTTCCATTACTTAAGGGCCTTGATCTTATGGGGATCTAATTTTATGCCTTCATGTGGCACACTATGACCAAACTATCGGGCCTCATGTACTCCAAAATCACACTTGGATGACTTGGAATAGATATGATGTTCTAGAATTATAAATAATTGGTTGACATGTTTAAAGTGTTCTTGATATGTCTTAATACATATTAGTATTTCATCAAAAAACACTAATAAAATTTTAGGTTTAAAAAAGTCTAAATATAATGCTCGTAAAACTTTGGAATGTAGATTGTGAAGTTTTGAGGAAAAAAGGCATTACCAAAAACTCACAATGGCCTTAATGAGTTTTATAAGATGTCTTAAGTTTATACTCATGTGTGATATATATTTTATTTTAACTTGAATGAATATTCTATTTTATAAATTATATAAAACAATGCAATTCATCTAGAAAGTAATCAATTACTAGAATAAAGAAATTATCTTTGATGGTGTACTTTTTGAGTTCTCTATAATGTAGGTAAATCATCTAGGTAATCATCCTTATTACATACCATTACCATATGAGATGAATACTCATTTTGTCTATGATTGATAATAAAATCATATAACATTTGATATATCATGTTTTTAATCTCACTCTTCTAGACATATGGGTATTTATATGGTCTGATGCTTGGTGGTTGAATCACTACTAAAAAAAAAGGCGTGCTCATGTTTCCTTTGTGGTAGTATTATTTTTAGTATTGCTCCCAAAAAAAAATGTTCTTATCAATAATAATAATATTATATATATATATATATATATATATATATATATATATATATATATATAATAACCCTTCTACCCCTTTTTTAGATTCTTATACATTTCATAATTAATAACCAATTATGGATAATATACACATAATCCATGTAGTTAAAATTTCATACCTTCATAATGAAAACACATGAAAAAATATTTTAAATCCATATCTATCATGGCCATGTTTGTGAGCTATTAGACTCATACCAATATTTTAGACCCACCCATGGGAATTCAAAATGTATATGAGTCTAGCTTATAATCTCCCATGGTAATTTTGATACCATGTCATTTCCCTAATCAACCAACTATGTTATAATCTACAATCATGTCTTCAAATTATCGATTCAAATAAATAAAATAATTCAAGAATGTTTTAAAATTATTTTTTATGATTTTATTTGTAATCCTTCAATCAATAAATATTATCACCTTATGTTCTTTAATGAAACCCAAAATCTAAGGGATTTGTTGAGTGTTAACACCTGAAAGTAAATGTCATGATGTAGATGGTCGATAATCTTTAGATTCCTCCTCTTTGTCCACCTCACCCTCACCTAATACTTAATAATCATCTTTGTCTTTAGTGTCCCATTTAATGTATAAAAATTTCCTCTCAACACATTTATGTCCAATTTTTTTATTTTTTTATCGTCATAGTTGAAACATAAACCTTTTTCTCATTTAGCTTCATTTTTTTGAGGATTCAATCTAATAAGATGAGGGGATGATTGTGTTGGAAAAAGTAAATATTTAGTATTGGTAAAATCAAACCATTTTAATATATCTCCTTCCTTTTCCATGCATGTGATAACCATACAATATGATATTGAACTTGGATTAAACATGAAAACATCAAGATGGATGTTATCCTTAATGCCACCTAAGAATAGGTCATTTCATTTATCTTTTGTGATGTCATCCATGTGAAAATATATGTTATATAATTATTAAATGTAAACCTTAACACTCACCATTTATCTTAATAATAATAACTTGTTGAAAAAAAATTCTCCAACACTATTAAGGTAGTGTATCTATGGCTCATTTGTAAACATGAACCACATAACATTAAGGCCCTTAATTTTATTTTCAGTGAAAAATAATTTGTACCAAATGAATTATTCTAGTTTAAAATAAATCGATGTTATGAACACCTTTTGTACACATGGGGTTTGATGTAGATCAAATAATTTTCCCATTTGATTAATCCTAGTGAATGGATCCTTATAATTAAACTTGTGCACTTTCACTTTTACTATAAAGTTCTTAGAACCTATATATTAACCTTGATTATTTGTGTTGGGAGATATTGAGTTGTTTCATGGAGAAATATTGGATGGTATACTTTTAAAAATAAGATCAAATAGTTTTCCACTTCTCATTTGATGTTTCTTAACTCTTAATCCATTACATCCATATCCCCTTTGACCACATTTAGATAACTTTTACCATGATTTTCACATATTTCTAGAGAAACCTATAAATCACTTAATCAAAAGTTGTATACTCAATCTAATCATTTATATTTAATTTTAATTTAATTTATTTATATTTTACATATCCTAAAGTGTTTTTATTTTCCATGCATGAATTATAGGTGACGATGCATGACCATCCATGTTCATGATCAATATTGCATCAAATAAAAAATATGGTAATTTAGAAAAAAAAATTATGTGTTTTGTTATGTAAGGTTTATCACCACACACACACATAGTCCCAAAAATTTATGTAATTATTATTTGTTGTTTTTATTTTCTTTGTGTTATTTTACATTATCCTTTGGGATCACCTTTGTTTTGTGTAGTTCTATGTTGCATGTGAAAACCCATATGCCACCTATGTCTATTATTATCCATGTATCTTTCATCTCATAGCTATATCAATTACTATCAAATTGAGTCTAAGAGGTATAATTTGAGATATTTTAATATTATATAGTTACCATGTGACAGTGTAGAGAGGTTATGTATGCTTTTTTTCATCTGTGACACTTTTTGAAGTAGGTTAAATTTTGAGGTAATTCTTAACCATAGAGGAAGATGAGTAGAATATATTTGTTAAGGTTATTGTAACTTAGTTATGAGATATATGTGTTAATTTTCATACCATTTAAATAAATAGAGGTAATGTTATTTATCATCTATGTGTATACTTAAGGGTAATAGTATGGAGTTTTCTAATTTTAAATATGATGAGTGCATACTTTTATGTATTTGGAACCATTACTGATTGGTTGGAATTAATTTTGAAAGTCATGGAAGCTAATAAATATTCATTTAATAATGACTATGACTTGTTTTTGGGATCGATTGAGCTTTAACATGTTCTTGATCCTTGTAAATATGAATAGATTTAATATTTTAAATGCACTAATGTGTGTTAATGTTGTTAATGGGGTAAAAAAACTTAATGTAATTAAGCATATCTTGTGTCTATATAAACATTACCCTATGATTATACTATACGACTTTTCTAGTTAAATATTTCATAGATACTTGATGTAATAATTTATTTTTACATAACTATGAGTTATTAGAGATTAGATATATAGATATGATGTTGTAACATATTTATTTATCAGATCATCATGTGACTATGTGATTGTGTGTATTATATTTCATTTGGTTGAAATAAAATAAGGATCTAAATTGTTGTTGTTTAATTTTTGTACAATAATTACACCAAGTATTATGAGGGTTGCATGGTTTAAGCCATATATTAATTGATATCTATAACCATGAATATATCATTTAAGTTAGATAAAGTTCATAGTCCTTGTTATAGATTATTAATTTATTAATTTAAAAGTGTGGGTAGAAAGTACCTACATACATCTTTCCCAAAAAATTGGAATAATGTGTGAATTGTTATTGATTTAAGATTATCATTTGGTATTTGGATCTTTGATTTATGAGGAAATGGAACATAAAGGAGGATTAGATGGTAGACAATCCTAAGTAGTTAGAGAACATATATTATAAGTGATAAGAAAAATGTAATCTATAATGGATGTTTTGGAATCCATGCATTGTGGTAGAGTCAAATAATTATATGATGAAAAAAATAAAAATATTTCAAAACAAGCACCTAAACACAAAAATGTAGAAGAAGAGGTTGATGAACCTAAAGAAAAATTATTTTGATTCACTAAAATAATCACAAGAAAACTAAAATTGGGCCCTAGAAGTTATTCAAGAAGTTTCATTCCTGAAGAGCTCATTGATTAGATCATTGAGTTAGAGAAATAATTTGAGTATGAGATTATGGAATAACTAAGTGAGTTATGTTTGTTTGTGTAAAGTTAAAAGTTCATAAATATTTATGTTTGAAAATATAAAATCTAAGAGAGTACACAAAGGTAAATAAAATATTAAGACATGGAGTATATTTTTTTCCAAAATTAAAGCTAAATTCATTCTTGTGAATTTGATTTAACCTTTTAGGGTTTACATTTGTAAATCCTAAGTTAGATTAAAAGGATAAGATGTCTAAAAAAGTTAAATAGTATGCAATAATTTACCACTAATTTGTTATGTGTTTTGAATTACTTTTTTTTTTAAAAATAGTAACATATATGAACAAATAGAGAGTTATCTATAAAGTGACTGTCATAAATGATCTAGGTTTTGGATAGATCTAAATGTCATCAACAAGGTTTTGGGATCTTATTTCTCACTATACATTAGCACCCCACTTGGATAATAGATCCATATTATTGTAGTGTCCTCAAATTAGCACTAGTATCCTTTTTGTAGGACTATTCTTATTTACTGAGAGTACATACGCCTATGTTTCTAAGTTTTGTTCTTATGCACAAGAAGTTTGAGACTCTATGTTCTGCCTATAATTCCTAATTTATTGTGTAAAACTTAATCCTAATAGTAATTATATGATGATTAATAAATGTGTCATTATTATTAAGATAGGATGGACATCCTTAACACCCCACTTTGAAGAGAGTTTCCTACATACCAATACGTCAAATAGAGATCAATCCCAATGTAGTTCTCCCACTTAGTGCTTGGTGTAAGTGAAAATGAATGATAAAATGAGAGTGGACTTGAATGCCTTGAGTGTGTTTTATCTTAGAAATCTTAGAAATCTTATATTAGGGTTGATATAGATGGTATTATGTAAAAATAGGGTATAATAGGGATCAAATACCTTATTTTTGCTCAACTTGTTTCTTGTTTAGATTGGATTTTACATTTATTTTCCATTATAGAGGTTAAATAGTCTTATATTTATAGAGATTAATATAATGTGTGGATAATAAAATTTAATTAGTAAATCCTTATGAGGGGAACACATTTGAAAAAAGTATCTATTTAAGAGAGTTAGGGTAAGGGACACTAGCACCCAATTAGGGAAATTAGTTCTATGTATATGAATAGATTGGGTGAGATTATAGGTGTGTTTTACCCTCTCATGTGAGTGGATCAATAAATAAAGTATACCATGACTCCATAATTTCCCACCCATGTGAAGTAGATGCATCTAAAACTATACTACACAAAGTGTTGATTATATCTAACTAGGTATATCTAACTATGTATGCTAGACCTATGGCCACTCAGGTATATTTCATGGATCTAGGCCACTCAAGAATGCCAACCATTGAATGTGGTATAAGTAATGAAATTGGTGATAATTTAAAATATGATATAAATTTTATATAATGTAGTGAATGACATGGAGTTTAACATTCCATCTGCTCAACCTATATAATTGAGTATATGGAAACAATGTGCTATGCACATGTCCCCAATATGAAATTTGAGTCTAAATTTAGTATGTAATAACTAAAATTGTGTATTTCAATTGAATGTGTTAGTGGTAATATCATGTATGATTCCCCAAAATCTAATAAACTAGTATGAATCTAAATTGAAATGACTATATATGAACAAAATATGGACATAACTATCAAACTTATGATTGTACCTATGTAAATATGTAGTATACTTGGTGTACTAGTCTATCTAATATAGATTTCCTTGAAGTTGGGGATACTAAATAGAAGTGCATTATAGTGAGTAGTATTACCATGTGGTGTTAGTGTCCTAATTTGGGTTCTAATGTTTGTCTGGTCTAAAATCTAGGTGACTTAAATCCTTTTTTAGTCTTTATTTTTATTGTGTATGATCTATGTCTAATTTTTTGAAAATGAACTTGTGTGCTAAAAATAATATGTGAATATAGATGTAGGATCCTGATCTCTATGACAAACCACTATAAGTGAGCTCTCTTTTAAGGGTAGTTGTGGAACATGTGTAGGAATTGTCCTCAAAATAAGTAACTCTACAAAATTTGTTAGCCAAAGAATATGCATGATATTCCAATACAACGTAAAAACATAACATCAAAATGTAAAAGTTTTTTACCATAATTAGGTAATGTATGATGTATGTTATAATTTAACATTGCACAAGGGTGTCAAAATAGATGTAATCAATGTGTATAATAGAAAAATATGATAAGATACATAGGGAAATGGGGCATGATGTCCATCATGACACCCAATTAGGAATGGTAGATGTAAGAGGTCCCTCATGGCATCAAAAATAGGTGTGTGTTTAATAATCAAATACAAGTTTCATTGTGAGGAAGCATACATACAAACACAAGAGGCACATAAAATTAGGACAAGGGGATAAAATATAAGGGACATGGGCACATCTCACTAAATTTGAGAATGAGGACATATAAGGAAATTTGAATTTCCACATACACAAGCAAAAATAAATTTAGATTAGATCCACATGGAAGGACATGTTTAAATATCTACATATAAAATCAAGAAAACACACACAAGAGACATGGGCACATGTTCAAATCATACAAACATAGAAGTGGCATAAAGCCAAAGAGAAATGGCATATTTGAATTCACTCAAAAGTAGAAGAACCATATAAAACACAATAAAATAAATTCTAAGAAAAATATAAATGAAAACATGTATAACTATGTATTACAAATCTATATAAATGATAAGATGTACATATGTTGAGTTAACTAGTGATAGTTGGTAAAAACTTTGAGTAATGAGAAGTAATGATGAATATCAAGATACATTAATGTGTAAAATGCAATTTATAGTAAGGATAGAATTTGGTAGTATAAAATATGTATGAGATGCCCTTGAGTGGGAATATATATCAAATGAATAAACTTGAATCAGTTTATATGCCCCTAGTGTGTAGATGATAGAAAATTTAGATCAGTTTAATGGACTAAAGTCCTGTATGTAATCTATAAGCACTTGAAAATAATAAGTGAATCATATGTGTATGATAAAACTTATTGTACTAAGATATTTAAAATATGTAATATCTGGAAAGTAGTGGATATGTAAACATAACAATGCATACAAAAAATAATATTTTTTTAGTTTTCTAAGTAATATTTGAATGTTTTTGTATATTTACATGTTATAGTATTTTTTTATTCTTTAGATATAAGATATGTAAAATAAAATGAAAATAATCTATGTAGAAGGAGCAAGAGAGAGAAGGAAGTATGTACATAAGTAGGAACCATACTAACCAATGAGCCTCATGGGATACTCACTATCACTATGGCCTATATCAAATAAGGGAACTATGATCATGAATATGGTGTAAAAGGTAAATTGTGATCTCATAATCTATTGTGTAGAGTAATATGTGTTTTAATATACCTATTAAGTGATGATATAATGTTATGGAACTGATTGTGATGACCTATGGACTATATGGGTCTTAAGAACCCATCTAGTGAAGAAAATGTTGTAGGTGAGGTAGGTGCCCTATGATGAGAACCCCTAGAACCCAATAAAACTAATCTCAACATAAACTAAGTATATGAATGTCATCTAAAATCTTGACATATCTCTAATGTAGGCATCTCTCTATTAATGGTCTTTATGGGATAATATGCATGTGTATACACCATTAGACTATACCTCACCTAATATCATGACTCTATTGAGTTATGTGATATATGCATAGGATATGTACTCTCAATTGTAACTAATAGCTATGAAAATTTTGGTAATGGTAATGGAACTATAATTGGTGTCTATTCTAGAATTGTAGTTGGAATTACCTATGGGTGGGTAAAGGATACTCGTGTGTGACACCCTAGACCTTATCTACTTGATTGGCAAGTATATACTTTAGGAATTAGTGTAGTATAGATGGGATGGATCGAAGCTACTATAACTATGGCGTATCTAATAATATATCGAATACACATGAACTAGGTACTATGATGACAAACTTATCAGTTAACTACACTATACCAAGATATCTTGAAACACATACCCTTATATTTATTGTTACAAAACAATTTGCATTCCATAAGATCTATCCACACTTTTTTATATAGTTTATTATTCCTTTCACAAGACTGTTAATTAACCATTATTTAGACCTCTGATCATTTTAGGTCTACTCTCTTATTCTATAGGTATGTTTCACAATCTTATTTAAAAATAATTATCTTTTTTATATTATCTCTTTAAAATTAATCTTTTCAAAACCAATAAAATCCTTAAATATGATCTCCTAGTCTATTATGATGTCTTTAATCCCCTTTATAAATACTATCCTTCATTAGTCTTTTTTAGGATGAAACATTCTTTAATAAGTCTAATCATCCATTATATCACCCAATCTAATTACTATTACAAAGTTCTAGTTAAATATTGGTCCCTTTAAAACAAATAAGATTATAATTAATCCACAATTAAACTTAACTCTCATTTAGATCTTCTTTATGTTCTAAACACTTCTAATTATGTTATGTCATAGTAATCTTTCTTTTATCTTTTGATTCCACCAAGACTTGAAATAACACTCAACACTTTCAAATTCTTACCTTTCACCCTTATATATATTCCCAAAACATTTAAAATACCTTTTTAATAAAAATAAACCCTTTCTTGGTCTTCCAAAAACCCCAACATTTATACAATCAGAAACATAGTCACTTATGTCTTACAAGTTTACAATACAACTAGAATAGAAAAAACTTGTAAATACCCTGAATGAGGTTTCAAAAATTAATAAATTGTTATAATATACTAAATATACCATCTTTGGCTTCAATTACCTAAGAAATTTAATAAAATCACTCAATTAACCTTATTTTAGGCCTCCATTAGGTTTGGGAGAAGACAGTCAACCATAGTACCATCTGTACATGAATAAAAATCTTAAAAACCTAAAAATCCTTTAAATTATATTTCAATATACCAAATCACCAATTTTGGTGATTTTTCACTAGTTAAATTTGTTGATATGATTTTTTTATGTCAAAACCCTAATTTAGGTTTTAATAGACCTATACATGCTTGAGAAGCTTTAAAAATCAAAATCTCAATTTTGGATTGGTTTCAAACCTTAAAACAAATTGGAAATTATTTATTTCATCTTCTTATATATTCTAAAATAATTAATTTTGTCCAAATAATCCTTTATCTTGTCAAAAAGACCTCTATCCACTAACTCTATAGAGTTTTGACAAGGCTTAACAATTGAGAGATAACAATTTTACTTTATATATTTCCTATAGAATTCTATGACTTCGTTTAACTTGTATAATATGCTTCAATACCTTTCTTAATCTTTATATATCTTTTATCAATAACTATGCATGTGGAAACTCATAAATAATCCTTATTCTAGATGGCTATGTACACAAACATATTATTTTAGGCCTACAACTTAACATTTTGATCTTTAATACACTCAAAAGACAAGTAATGGATCTCAATTTGTCATAACATTCAATAAATCATAAGATATGTTTATTGGAGCCAAGAATCTTTGGTTATATTCATGACAATAATTATAAAATGTATCTCAAACCTTAGTTTTCATTGGTCGATTACCATTAAATGCATAAAATCATATTTTTCTTGTTTGATTCATCAAGAAAATTATGCCAAAAAATATTAGTCTTGAGATATTACTTCATAATGATCACTTTACTTCCATGCATTGGATTTCACACTCAACCTTTATGTTTTTACCCTGCTAGATAGAAAAGTCTTCATCTTCTATATAGTCATGAATGTAAAGTACTCAAGATCCATTTTAATTAAATTATATATAAAGACACATAATTAAACATGATAGAGGTGTAATTAACTCTTGTACATCAATAAAAGACAATACTTTATTGATCAAAACTTATATGTACATACACAGTCCTACAAACTATTACAAAGGCCTAGAGGCCTTGATTTTGCCTAGAGGCCTTGATTTTTCCTACTTTCTCCACAGCTTGCTCTTATATATGGATTAATTTAGATATACATTATCTTTAAACTTATTATCTAATCCATCATATATTGGAGCTTAATCTCTTAGAATAAAAAATACTATTCTTGGGATATGAACCCAAGTATCTCTTACCTTTGAATTGATTTTCTTTCTTTAGTCTCTTATCCCTTATCAAACACAGGTAGGTATCTTATAGATATAATTTAAATGATTTTAAACTTACACATAGGTAAATTATATTTATAATAGGCTATTAGGACTTGTAGGATCATTTTACATATTCAAATTCAAATTTGGATGGAAACTCCAAATCATATGAACTTGACCTATTAAAAATAAAATGATGCTATTTAAGATTATTATTAGCCTTATAATACAACTATAGGATATTATTACATCAAAAATAATCTTATTTACATGATTTAAAAGTTTAAGCCTAATGCTCTTGCATCAAAATTCCCTAGTGGGAAAATGTTTGAGCTCTTGCTCAAAGGATATTTCCACTTTTTCCAATATTTTTGTACCTTAAATTCATATTCATTCCAATGTTTGATTATATCTTTGTTGTCTTATTCTTAATTTTATTCATATATATTGAACCTAATTGGTTCAATCTTTATTATTTCTTCCTTATTAAAGTACATGGAGAAGAGCCTTATTTTCTCATCTACAAAATATTCTATATTTGAAAACATAAAACTAAAAAAAAAATTAAGATTTCAAATCCTAAGTTATTATCACCTCTTCATATTATTCATTAAAGAGCTTAAATATCTCCATCTTAGCTTATTTTATAGCCTATTCATCTCATATGAGGCTTAAATATTCTAACTCTATCATGATTTGATGCCAAACCATTTATTCTTCTTCATTGAACTTTGCCATATTCTGACTAAAAGTTGGTTTGCCTTTAATTTGTGTCACTTTAAATAATTATTTTTGTTACATATTAGGTTTTACAAGAACTTAAATGTGTTTTTATTCCATACATTCATTATCCATGAACCTATCTAACAATACTATTGTTTGTTTATACAAAGCAACTTATTGAAAATTTACATTTTCTTCATCAAATAAAATATTATATAGAAAATATTGAGGACATTGACCCTCTTCAAATGAATATTTTCATTCACATTCATCTTCAATGAGACCATACATATAGTTAAATTCTTATTCATCTCATTTTTTCTGTAACATACCACCATATTTTTTCAATTCTACATTTATATCAAAAAAATCAATAGTGGAAGTGAAACATTTTGGCCTCATAAGTCCTTAAATTTCTTCTTGAATAAGTTATGTTGTATTCAACACACCCACCTTGGATTTTCTTTGAAAAGTGGGGATCCCCTTTTTTTTTAAGAGGACTTATTATTTGTGTTTGTGTGTGTGCGTTTGGGCTAGTTTTTGTCATCTTTAGAAATTTGATGTTTTGGACATTAAATCACATTTGGTGTACCTATTTTCCATTTGAAAGGACTTATTAAAAATAATCTATTAATGGAAAATTGGGAAGAATTGTTATGTATGATAGGTATTCATATTATTCTTATTCAAGTTATTTTATTTGGATTTGTTTATTCAGATTATTTTATTAAGAATTTTAGGTAATTTTAGTCATTGGTATTTTGGTCTCAAAAAAAAAGATTAGTTGAAAACTTTGGGGTTAGAAACTTTGATTCAATTTTTTTCTGGTTGGCATCTTTTTAATCAGTAACTTTACTTCTAAATATTTATTCTTCAAAATATTTTTGGTATTTAGGGAGTTTCACATTATTAAATTTAATTTAGAAGGTTTTCATTTAGGAACTTTCTCTACAATAATGTCCTCCAAAATGACAATCTCCCTGAAGAACACTTGGTCTTTGGTAACTATTCCTATGATGACTTTTTTTTTAGAACCTTTCATTTGGGAAATTCCATTCAATCAATTTTAGATAAATATTCCTAAATGAATATATCTAAAGAGAATTTTTATCTTTAGGATCTTTCACTCATAATAATTGGCTCACCATATCATATCATTAGGCCTAAAGGCAAAGGTTGACCCTTGACTAAACCATACAATGATAAGTGTTGAAAAAAGAAGTGGCACTGTGACACCTTAAATGAGTGAGCATCCTACATCACATCCCCACTAGGTCTAAGTGGTAAATTTTGAATTAAATAAAGGTTAATATCTCATATACATTGGTGATTAATGGTGCATAAACTAGAATTAGTGCAAAAATATATAATATCAAGTCCCCAACCGAGTTCACCTCATTTGATTTTCAAGAGATCAAGTGCACATAGCCTTATACAATCTCAAAATCCATAGCTACATTCAAAATAAATCACAATTTGATAAATAATTTTTAGATCATCATTTTCAAGAGATTAACTCACACTAGCATCTACCAACATCAATGGCATATTCATCTAGGGCATAGAAGGGAGGTCCACCACCATCTAGGTTTTCCATCAATGACTCCACATAATACATAGACAATTTTTTATGCAATTATGTTTGATGGCCTCCATGATAACTATTTATCTAAATGGGATTTTATAGTGAACATTGATCCATTATTATACAAGGAAGATATCTCATTAGAGGAGAAATAACTTGCAGTTGACTTGATACCATTTAAGCACTAGGCACTCCATTATGTAGTCACCAAACCAAAATTCATGTTGTGCATTGACTTATTACGAGATTTAGTTTTGAAGGCAAAATTATAGATAGTGGTTATCTACACTATGTCACCAAAAACACATTCATTGTGTACATCTCTAGAGATGCATTTATGAGGTATTTAAGTCTTCCCATTATAGATGCTACATTTAATTTATATAATGTAGTTACTTGGAAGAAAATTAATAATGTGGAACAAGCAGGAAAGAAGTGGCCTCTCCCAAGAAAGAATTTTAATATCAAGGAAATTTCCAAGAATCTCATCCCCATCACCTACTTTAGGATGGGAATTTATATTGACATGGAATTTTTGGATTGAATTTTTGGCCACCCAAGTATTCATTTTTTGCATCTAGAATGGGTACCCATACTTGACCTTCTCATTACTTTTGAGTGCACCTATACATTGGGGGAGGTCATCAGTGCCTACCAACATGAATAGATTATATATAAGGATAATAGTCCCTATGGTGGGAATTTAAATATGATTTCATATATTCTTGATGTAGTTGTGGGTATTGTTTATAGACATAATGGGGTTCTATGAAATCTCAACCCTAATTATATCAAAAATGGAATATGTGACTCATATTCATTTGTCCACATTTATGCATATGTACATAACATTACCAAAATTTAAAAGGACTTATATCTTCGTGTTTGGATGGACATACTGGCCATCCTTTATCCATGATATCAAAGAACATTTCCAATACACTCATAAACTTGGGTGATTATTGGCTATACCTAGATTATACAGTCATCATGGTTTTTGGACATAGGGTAAACATTGTTCATCTCCCCAAATTTATCCCTTATAAATTTGTCAAGGAATAGATTGATTTTAAAATATGGAATGGTATAGATGAAGAATTGATAAAGTGTAATAAAATTACTTTCCATAGTTCCCGTATCACTACTAAGAGGATGAAATATACATTAAAGAGACTTTTTAGATAATATGGGAATGTAAGGATGGATTATGCATTAGCTACTCTACCTCATAGGGATCGGGAACCCCATATGAGGAGATTATAATAAAAGATACACATCCTTCACATCCCATACAAACATGAGCTATTCAACCATGACTTCCTATTCCTTAATGTAAAATATGATGAAGAATTAAAGGGACCAGATAAGACTGTAGACTTAAGTAAAGATTTGTTTAGGGTGATAAAATTAGACCCCTCCCTTAAATTCATTCAAACTAAATTTAGGATCCCAAAACTAGAGGGATGGGTATCCTCTAACTTCTAGAGTGGAAGACCTCACCAATAGTTGGTAAACCAATGTCAAGACCTCCAATAACCACTTATTATGATGATAGCTCAACAAGAGCAGGATAAAGGGACATGTGAAATTTTAGTTGTTGGAGAGTATTTATAAGATCAGGTGATAGAAGAGACACTAGCTACTACACAAGAAGAGGAATAACATACTCCTCTAGTTCAAACATCTACTATTTAATTGAGGAAGGTCAAATAGGAATTATCAAAAGATCTAACATAAGAAAAAGACAATATAACTATGGAAGAGGTAGAGATAATTTTCCTATACTCCTCTGATGAGAAAGAAATGGCACCTATTATGGCATCTTTGGTAGCCATAACATCTAATATGAATCTTACCCTTCCTCCCCAACTAGTGATTATTCCATAGGCTAAGAGGATTACACATTGTTATATAATAAAACCTAAGGTAGAGAGATAAAATAGGACATCCATAGAGGTAGCTATTAGAGAGTTACAACAATAAATTAAAGGTGATCCAATTCATGAGGTGGATGTGAAAGAGCTACAACAAGATAAAGTCTTACGATTATAATAATTAAAAGTAAAGGCATCCCTTAATGGTGACTAATATCATAAGGGTCCTCTATTCACTACTCCCATAGGACTTTCTCCTCTTATGTCACTATTAGTTATTTCTATTATGCTTACTCCTATGCAGTCACTATCTACTGAGCTTGTTTTAATTTCTCCAAACACTAATCCAATTACCAATTTTACTTATCCAACCAGTAACACTATATTCTCTATTCTTGCAGTCTCCATCCTTCTAACCACTATTCCTTCAATCCTAACCACCTATAATCCTAAAACTACTAGTAAATCCATCACTCAAATCGTTACCTCCTCTAATCAATCGGGTTCATCACTACCTCTATCAGGGCTATTTCAAACCATAATAGTGGTTGCAATAAAAGGGTCCCCTAAAAACAAAACTATATACATTGTGCACCCCATACCATAATTCAATGATGTATATTGGTCAAAGATAATTTTGCCATTAATTATTAAGACATCCATCAAGCCTAAACCTAAGTTTGAGAATAATGCACAAATAGGATCCTAACCATTATATTTATCAAATCTAAGTTATCTAGATTGGGGGAAGGAGTTAAAGAGCATCAGCTTCTAAGAGACCTAATTTGAGGATCACTAATATTTTAATTCTAAGCTCACTCTTTGACAAAACCACAACATCAGTGTAAATGGTTATGAAAAGAAAGATTAAAAATAGCTATGGTAGAGGCTTAATCCTCAAAGAAAGAGATGAAATTTACTCTTTGTCAAAAAGGTAGTATAGGAATAAGGATCAATCCCATTATGTTGATGACCTCAATTGCTATATGGAGACCCACACTAATGTAGTATTATCAATCCATGAGATAATGGAGTATGCCAAAAAATAAATATAAGAAGGGATGGAGACTCTAAGAGAGAAACAATAGGTAATACAAGTTCCCTATAGCATAAAATAGGATGTACATAGTGTGACACTAAGGTTAAATGAAATTTTGGATACTATTTATTCTTTGAGAGTCTAGTTGGATCCACATGTAACTACAATAATGAGTTTTTTTAATCTTCTCATATAAGATGAAAAAAATTGAATTTATTTCTATTATATAATTTTAATAAGGTATTTATCCACTTGAATCTGATGACCCCTTTAGAGGTAGCCAATGCATTGAATTAAGATGTCATAAGGACTCAAGAGGCATAGGATTGTGTGAGTACTATTTATGATCTAGTGATTAAGATTAAAGAATAATAAAATCAAGACACATTAATTTTGGATGAGATATAATTAATAGGAGCTTGAGATAACATTAGGAAGTTGATAGCCCAAAGGATTTTTGAGAAATTAATTTAAAAAGAGTCAGATAGTTTCAATCAAAGTATTAAAGGAATGAGTCTAGAGGACATTGAAGTGAAGTTGAGTACAATGAGAAAGAAGGAAACTGAAGTGGAGGTATTTTAGGTTGGCTTTTGAGACACTAATATAGAGCATGTAAGGCTAGTGGAATGGACAAATAGGGTAACCATACTTCATCTCCTTGATAAGAGCTTAATATGGGTACAACATACCAAAAAATAAAATCATTACCAAGAGTTAGATGTAAAGAATAAATAAACCACATGCTATTTTTGTAGCTCAAAAACCACCTAAAATGTTAGTTACAACATTTCCATTAACTTCAGTTCCTTTTGGCTTAGTAAGTGTCTCAACACTACTTCTAAGTTTAGCTCTAGTTGTAATTCCAATTCAAGATATGAATGAGTCCCCAACTATAACTCCAATCACCATGTCTATTATAATAATGATATCAACTCATGTTTCTAACACATCTCTAATTACAACTATAGCTCCAAAAACAACTTTGAAAAATGTCAAGAAAGATCTAATTTAGCCTTACTTGAAGGTTATTGTAGCTCAAAAACCACCTAAAATGTTAGTTACAACATTTCCATTAACTTTAGTTCCTTTTGGCTTAGTAATTGTCTCAACACTACTTCTAAGTTTAGATCTAGTTATAATTCCAATTCAAGATTAGAATGAATCCCCAACTATAACTCCAATCGCCATGTCTATTATGATAATGATATCAACTCATGTTTCTAGCACATCTCTAATTACAACTATAGCTCTAACAACAACTTTGAAAAATGTCAAGAAGGATCTAATTTAGCCTTGCTTGAAGGTTTTTTTTGTATAATTTTCCATGTAATGATTACAAATGGATAATTAGGTGTTCTTACATCCATATTCCAATTAAATAAATTGTTTTTTACTAGCATGCACACATTGTATGTATGAGGTTATCTATAAATTATAACATGCTTTTTTATACTAAACTAGTACTTAAGTTCTAGTTATTTTTTATGTAATCAAAGTTTTTATTTACCTGGAGGATGAGGTGACCCATTCCACAAGTCCTTTAAATACATGTAGAACCCTCTCAACAAAGGGCCATATTTTTGTATATCAATATATAGAAATAGATCAATAAATTAATTGTCATGAAACTTGTTTGTTATTTCTTCTTCCCATTTTATGTTAATTAATTTTATGTTTATTTGTTTGTGTAAATTTAATAATTTTTAAGTGTCTAATACTACAAATGAATCTGATTGTTTCAATTAATGAGTATTGATCTTAGATGTGCTACAACAATTGAATATTGGTAGATTTCATTAGTTTAAGTAAATCTTATAGGTTTAATTGATAATATGAGGTGTGTATTGGTATTTATTTTGGTATAGTCATCTAAGCATGAGTCATAACTATGCTATAAAATTTTCTAGTTTGATCTATAATCTCTCAAATAAAGGTATGCAATATTATCCCTAAAGAGAGAAACCTTCATTTGATATCATTGAGAATCCTATACTTATTTTCCTAAAATACTAGTTTTTCTTGTTCATGAGTGTGAAATAGATACATGTGACAAACACTAGTCTTGGAGATACTTATCCACCAAAGAAATAGTCTTAGAAGTGATCTTTCAGGAACATAGCGCCTTCTTTTCTATCTTACCCTTTTATCCACATTTTTGAGTTTATTTGAGATCTAATCACTATAGAATAATTATCCACCCATCCAACTCACTTAATGATTACTTTATATTATATCACATGCATCTATCTCTAAAAATTGGTTAAACAATGTACAAGTTCAACTTGTTATTCCATCACCTGGTTGTTTTGACCACATATCTATCACTCATACCTTAGAGTTGAACCTTGTTCCACAGAAATCCCAAAATATTATAAGCTACCTAGTTCATCCTTCTATGGTGTACATAAAACCCACATTAATAGATAAAAAATATATCACTAGAAGTAGGTCACATGTGTGTTTTTTCCCAATAGTAGAAGTTAGTCACTAGGTAGATTTGTACTAGAGACACTTGGGAGATTAACAAGGTCTGAGGCCCAATCTAGATTTTTGGTTTCACCATTATCAAATCTTATTAGAATTAGACTAATACATATAATATTTTATATAAATTGAGATATAACACATTCCCCTATAATAAACATCCCACTTATGAATCCTCCTATTGCCCAAACTTGGTTAGTTAAATCTACTATTGCCATCCCTGAGGACCAACATGATCTACCAAGTATTTTCCTAACTTTTCCCCCTCAAATCAGAAGATGGAATAAGAACATATAAAATCATTCAATATTGAACTAATATTAATTAACTTCACCCATGAGGATGTTGCATGCAATATTTTAAATTTTTCTCTACAAGATTCCTGTTATGGTTGGTATCTTAATTTGTAGGAAAATTTTAACACCTTATAGAATGAGTGTCAAAATACATTTATTGAATAATTTGGGAAAGTGACTAATCCAAGTTTGGTGTATCAAAATTTCACCAACATTAATAGGGACACTAACAATTCAATCTAGGACATCAATACAAGATTTTATAAGATGTAAACTCAATTGAATACCATGTATAAGCCAAACATAGATTTGACACTCAAAATATAAAAGAATGCTCTAGATCCCATTACTATAGTATTCTTTCAAAGAGATGACACTACCAATACTCTAGATTTTGAATTATAATAAGATATTAATATAAATAAGTAACTCAATCTATATCTTAGTCCTTAGAATTTAGGAGGCCAAACAGTTAATAATGGGCTTCCATACTTGAGTCCAATTCCACATGCTAATCAGAATGTTTCTACAATCAACCAAAATTATTTATACACTCTTCCTCCTAAGATGAAAAAAAAAAAATTAGAATTACGGGTTCTTTAATAATCAATCACAAAGAAAATACCATTATTATAACTAAAAGAATCAATATTAGGCTCACACCAACATAGCAGTCACTTAGGGTTTTGACTCTACCAATGGTAAATTTGATTTTATATAAATAATTGTCTAAAATATGAGTAATCATTTATTAAATATGCATAAAATTATGGGTAATACTACCAATAAAAATTACAGCCATAATTATAAATTTCCAAGGTATAATAGGCCCACCAATAATGTAGAACAATAACAACCTAATAAGTTTCAAAAAATAAATATAATGGAGACAACTCTATCAAATTAGTGTAGGGTTCACATCACATCACAACATGGAGAATTGTAATTTATAGATTTGTATGCATCCATTTAAAAAATTTAGAGGGAAATTATTAGATGATCAAATTGTGAATCCTTCATATCTCCTTAATGAATTTAGCCCTTCAATCTTGACTATTGTTTTTGAAACCTATAAGTCTCCCTTCCCCAATAAGGATGAATTTTTTTAAGAGGATAATTTTGATGAATTAGAAAAATTATATAAATTTAAAAGGAATAATTACAATCTAATAAATAGATATCCTCTCACCACTTCTACTCCTCCCAATAGTATAGTTATTCATCCAATTCCTAAAGTTCATAATAATCCTCCTCCCCCAAAAGGGAATGATCATCCTTAATATATAAAATAATATATTAAGGGAGGATACAACATTTTTGAGGATATGAATAAGATCAAGTCTAATATTACTCTTCATGAACTATCACAAATCACAAATCAAAAATAGATCTTATGGAAGTCTATAGTAGAAAAGTTCAAAACATCCAACATAAATGTTATCTAAAAAAATAATCCTAAGGTTCCCCCTTTCTTGTTAACCATTCAAGCATTTTGGAAAGAACATACATAATTATTCTATAAATTCTGGAGCTTCATCAATGGTAATTCAAAATTATATTTGATATAATCTTGGTTTGACCCCAAGTCCATCCAAGAGGACTATGTCACTCCTAGATAAGATAATAGTGCCTGTTTTGAGAGAACTTAATGATGCAAGAATACAGGTTACTTTATAACTCCATGTATAGATGACTATCAACATACTGGTAGTGGATATTCTTAAAAGATATGGGTTATTGTTGAGTAGATATTGGTCAAAGATGTTAAATGGGTATCTTTCCATGAACTTATCTCATATTTAGCTACCATGGAAAGGGATTTATAAATAGATAAGGATTGATTAGGATCTAAAGATGAAGCATCCTATTAAAGAGTAAAACACTACCAATGATGAAGTAAGTTATAAGTCTCCTAGTCTTAGAATTTATACACTTATTATGTGGATTGAAATGCATGAATAAATTTAAGGCCCTTCTCAATTATGGACCCTCAATTTTTATGGAGAAAAATCTAAAAATTATAAGGTATTGGTATAGAATTGGTTGATCCAAAAGGAAATAAATAGATGGTATCATATTGGATCCAATTTCCATTCACTAATAATAGAGTAGAGTATGAGGCCTTAATTCTAGGATTACAGTTTGTCCTTAAGAATAATGTCAAAGAAATATTGGTATATGGATAATCTAAAATCATGATCAACTAAGTATGAAATAAATATCAATGCAAATTATCATATTTAAAGAATTACAAGCATAGATCCTAGGATCTCATTGAATCATTTAAATCTTTCAACATATTGGCCATTCTAAGAGATAAAAACCAAGTTGTCAATTCATTAAACACATCATTAATAAATTTGGCACCCCTATAGGAGTCAAAAGTGTAGAATTTCTCCATCAAATTGATACCTTCTCGCTCAGTACCAAAAAATGTTGAAAATTTTAAAGTGTTTGATGATTATTAGTGGATCATCCATTTTTTGAAAAATATAGAACAATTCAAGACTTAGATAATTTATGATGAGGAAATAAACCATAGCTTACACAATGAATTTAGTGAAGAGGATGTCATCCAACTAAAAGAAAATTATCTCACATTAGGGATGGTTGCCTTGGAAAGGACCTTTGATACATATCCTCAAGTTTAACTATAGATATAGTTTAAAGTTAATGAATCTAAATTTAGCTAATAAAATATTGGAAATGAGAGGAACACACACCTTATTGATATTGGCCTAAGATATACCTTAGATGAGAGGTATAAGTTCAAGGAATTAAAGATGTAATTACATGGACCTATGATAAATTAAGGATATTCAATCTTAAAGTCATCAACCACACAATTCCACTCATTCTTAATCATAAACCATTCAAGAAAAGGTAAAGGATGATTAATCTTATTAGGAAATAGTTGATCTAGAAAGAAGTAGAGAAGTTGTTAAGCACCTGGATAGTTTTTCCTATCAAGCATTTAACTTGGGTGGCTAATCTAGTTCCAGTGAGGAAAAATAGTGGTGAAATAATAATTTGTCAACTTTAAGAACCTAAACAAGGCTTCTGAGAAAAACAACTATCTCCTACCTTAATTAGATAAGGTGATAAAAAATATTAGTGGTTATAGAATGATGTCTTTCTTAGATAATTTTTTAGGATATAATCAATGATTGGAAGAATCAAAAGATAGGATGAAAACTACGTTTACTAAAAAATGGGGAATATTTGCATACAATAAAATGCCATTTGGGATGATCAATGTTGGAGCTATTTTTCAAAGAGTGATGGATCACACATTTTAGAGACTGATAGGTAAAATCATAATTATATACATGGATGATCTCACTATTTTCTCTAAAAATAGATTTGATCATCTCAACCATCTTTGGTCCATTTTTGAAAGGTATAAGAAGTTGGTTATATGAATGAACCCCAAGAAGAGTATATTTGGTGTTATTGAAGGCAAGATTTTGGGCCACATTATCAATAAAGATGATATCACCATTAACCCAAAAAGAATTCAAGGGATTTGAAAAATAATGTTTCCAAACAACAAAAAAGAGGTCAAGTCCTTCTTTAAGAAGATTAATTTCATGAGGAAATTCATACTAGGAATCACAAAGATTATTGGAACCCTAAATGTAATGCTCAAATAGGATGCCAAAGTGAAGTGAAAAATTGAATCTAAGAAGTCTTTCCAAGACATAAAGAAGGCTATTTCATAGTCCCCAATGTTGGTAAGCCAAGATTTCACTAACGAGTTTTTCATATATTCATTCCTTTTAGAGAATACCATGTTTGCCATGTTTACATTGAATATGGAAGAAAGTGAACTCCATATCTCTTTTATGAGTAATAGCTTTAAAGATGAATATCTTTGATACTCCTTGATTGATAAGAAAATATTTACCCTTGTGAAAGTAGTTAAGAAATTTGAGCACTACATCTTCTAGAATAAGACCATCATCATTACACTAGACCCTATTGTCAATCTTACACTGAGATGGTTAATTAGGAGAATGTAGGGATGAATGCATGGAGAAATTATAGGAGTTTAAAACAACCAATATTGTTATAGGTCAAGTCATTATTTAGCTAATGACTGAACCATACCCACACATCACCATTAAAGAAGTATGTCAAACATAGGTTTCTAAAGAGGATTCACATTTGGGTATTATTCAGTTATTAATCATTGGAACATGCCCCTAGGAATTCAATAAAGGGTAAAGAGAGCCCTAAAGCTCAAATCTACTCTTTATATGATCAAAAAGGGAATCCTATATAAGAACTATGAAGGCATCTATTTAAGATGCATTTCACAGGAATCAGCTCAAGAGATCCTAGAAAATATACATAAAAATATTGGTGGTGGCCATCCATCTAGTAATATCATAGCCCATAAAATACTAAATGGTGAATATTATTGGCCAATGTTATTTAAGGATGCTCACTTCCATGTGAGGATGTACCATGAATGATAGGTCTTGGCAAAATAGAGGCACCCATAATAATGCCTCTATAGCCTATGATTGAAGGTAAGCCATTTGCCCAATGGGTTTTAGTTTTAATTAGTGTAATAAACCTATATTGTTTAGTTGGGCACAAGTTTGTGCTCACTAATATAGATTATTACACTAGATGGACTGAGGCATCGACCATCAAGAACTCAAGATCTCAAGATGTGATAAGTTTCTTTGAAGATCATATTATAAATAGGTTTGACACACCTATTTATTTGCTTTATTACAATGGGGAAACATTTTAAATAGTTAAGTTTACAAAATGGACCGATGATAATCAGATCACAATCATATCATCTTCTAATCACTACCCTTAAGGGAAAGGGTTGGCTAAATTAACCAAAAAGAGCCTCATAAATGCTATGAAGAAGTCAGCCAAAGATAAGCCCAAAAAGTGGCATATCTTAATAAAATATGTACTCAAGGTAGGTCAAACTTAGTATAAGTAGGCCATTAAATCCTTACCATATATGTTGGTTTATCAAAAGCAATTGGTGTTCCCAACCATGTTGAAGTTACCAACATATCAATTTATGCAAGATTACATGGAACCCAATTAGAAGATAGAGTCCATATTTTTGGATATCATTAAAATGGAATATTTTAATAATGAATAATTGAAAAAATTTAGT
This sequence comes from Torreya grandis, assembly GCA_037957365.1. Lineage (NCBI taxonomy): Eukaryota > Viridiplantae > Streptophyta > Pinopsida > Cupressales > Taxaceae > Torreya > Torreya grandis. Next base: position 609,130 of record JARHVA010002566.1, on the reverse strand, counting down.
AGACATCAAGACATAGTCAAAATATGATTTTATATGAGACCTAGTGTTACTATGGGACAAACCCCATGAGAAGAAAGGAATGCATGCTAAGTTTACCTTGATATGAATAGGACTTTATCATATATTTGAGATCTTAGGTAATAATGCTTTATATTTGAAGGACCTCCGAGGTAATGAATTGACCTATCTAGTCAATAGATAGTTTTTGAAGCATTACTTTAAGGATACTCCATCTAGAGAAATCTCTAAGTGATAATATATGTTCTAGTATAAGTATGAGTAGGTTATATTTAATTTATTAGTTAGCTTATTTATTTCAATAATTTGCTTCCATTAGATTAGTTCATGATTTCTAGATTAGATGCTTTTGATTTTGATAGTTTGGGTTGATTAATCTAGTGTGTTTGTTTTAGGAAGTTTTATTAATTTTTAGGATAGTTTTACTTTAATTTTATGTAAATTGATCACTCCTAATATAATCAAACAAAATACTATGTGTTTTTAATCAAACTCAATAGAATGGGCCTTGTATCTTGTAGTTCATAATTCTTAATCTAGGTAAGTAATGAAAGAGTTATCCATGACTATGTTATAAAGCTAATTATTCTATTAGGTATGTAAAGGCTATTCCCAAATTTATATCCAAATTTATAAATCTCTCCTTATCCCCTTGGGTATAATGCACATTAAATTCTAATATTTTTTGGGGGTAATAACCATTGACATGTGTAAAGTTAGAATGGACATTTTGATTAACCAAACTATACTGAGACTAGTTCATGATGGTCACCTTCTTCCCTTTCTCATTTAGAAAGCCAAAAAGAGAAAATAAAAATGAAATGCATAATCTAGAAGTCTAAAATAAAAATCAAAGAGGATTAATAATAATACATGATAAAATAATATTAATGTATCATGCATCATGAAAAATATGGAGGAAGAAAAAAAAAGTGATCAAAGTTATATCTATCAGGGCTATGGACATATAGATAATAGTAGAGTAATAATCAAGATCCATAAATGCCTATGAACATAATGCCCAATAATAATGAAAACTATGGCTCACCCCATGTTTTTGACTAAACCCCTTTGACAAGTAAGAAATAATATCACTTTCCCATACATAGGTCTGAGGTATAAGTGAAGTTAGTATGTTGCATGGAATTATTAAGAGTCTATTTTATATTTCATATGTAATCATTTATTTTAATATGGTTCGTTGTTGATATTTGGATTGAAAAAATGAGATTATGGGTTCTTTAAAACATGAGTATTTAACACACCCCACCTTGGAATTTCTTTGAAGAGTGGGGACCCCCTTTGTTTTCTTAAAAGAATTATTTATTTATGTGTGTGTGTATGTTTTGGATAGCTTTTATCATCTAAAAAAACTTGATGTTTTGTCTATTAAATCATATTTACACCTATTTTCCATTTGAAATGACTTATTGAAACTAATATATTAATTGAATTTTTGGAATAATTTCTATGTATGAAAAGTATTTGAATTTTTATTGTTAAATTTATTTTATTTGGATTTGATTATTTGGATTATTTTATTTGGCATTTTAGGTACTTTTGGTTTTTAGTATTTTGGTCTTTGACAACTTTTTAGCTAGGAACTTCATTTTGAATTTTGTTTCGATTGGTAACTTTTCAGTTGGTAACTTTTATTCAAATCATTTTTTTTGGAACTTATTATGCAACAAATTTACTTTAAAAAATTTGGCATTCATAAGTTTTTTGGTCTTCAAGGTTTTTCTCTTTGGTATCTTTCATTCAAAAGGTTTTTTCTAGGAACTTTATCTGCAACAACTTCTTCTCAAATGATAATCTCCCCAAAGAAAACTTAGTCTTAGGGAACTATTCCCATGGTGAATTTCATCTGGAACCTTTCATTTGAGAAATTTCCCTTCAATTAATTTTAGATAAATATTCCTAAATGAATCTCTTCAAAGATAATTTTTCTCTTTAGGGTCATTTATTTAGAATCTTGGGCTTACCATATCATATCATTAGTACCAAAGGCAAAGGTCAACCCCCAACTAAACCTAATAGTGACAAGCATCATAAGAATAAGAAGCACCATGGTACCCAAATGAGTAAGTATCCTATGGTGTATGCGTACTATGCCTAGGTGGTCGAGTTTTAATTGAATTAAGGTGATGATCTCGTAGACATTGGAGATTAATGGTTCATTAAATATAATGAATTCATAGAGATATAACATCAATCACCCAAATAAGTTCACCTCATTTTATTTTCATGAGTTCAAGTGCACATAGCCTTATCCAATCTCAAAATCCTTAGCTTCATAAAAAATAACTCACAATTTGATTTACATAGTTTTAGATGACCATTTTCAAGAGCTTAATTCACACTAGCATCCAAAAATAGAAATTGCAACTTCATCTAGGGAGTACAAGGGAGGTCCAACACCATCTATATTTTCCATCAAAGACTTCACATAATACCTAGATAAAGTTTTTGATGAAACTATGTTTGATAACCTCCATCTCAATTACATGGCTCTATGGGAGGTCATAGAGTATGTTGATTCACTTGCATATGTGGAGTAAATCTTAGCATAGGGAAATAACTTGTAGCTAACATTCTACCATTCAAGTGACAGGTTATCCACTAAACAGTCACCAAACCAAAAGTCAAATTATGCATCAACTTACTATGAGTTTTGTTTTTTTAAGGTAGAATCATATATGATGGCTATGTAAATTATGTTATAAAAAATATATTTGTTTCATAAATCTCTACAAATATGTTTATGAGGTATTTAATTCTACACATTTTAGATGATACATTTGATTTACATAGTGTAGTTACTTAGAGGGAAACAAATAATGTGGAATAAGTAGTCAAGAAGTGGATTCTCACAAGAGAGAATTTTACTATAAAGGAAATTTCCAAGAATTTTATCCCCATCAACTAATTTAGGATGGGAATTTGTTTTGGCATGGCATTATTGAATTGAATATTTATCCACCAAAGTATTCAGCTTTTACATCTATAATGGGTACCCCTACTTGACATGATAATTACATTCAATCATACCTATGCATTGGGGGAGGTCATCAGTGCCCATTTCCATGAATAGATTCTACACAAGGATATGAGGATAAAGGTTGGTAATTTTTACATGATTTCATATCTTCTAGATGTAGTCATGGGGACTATTTATAGATATAATGGGGTTCTATGAAATTTGAAACCTGATTATATTAAAAATAGAATATGTGACTTATATTCCTTTGTCCACATTTATGCATATTTAAGGAACATTTCCAAAATTATAGAGGACATGTATCCTTAGGTTTGGATGGCTATTTAAGGCCAACCTTTATCTAGGATTTCAAATGCCGTTGCCAATACACTCATGAACTTGGGTAGTTATTGGCTATACCTAGATTATACAATCATCATGGTTTTTGAACATAGGGTAGACCCTCTTTATCTCCCTATTTTTTTCCCTGAGTAAGTTTCTAAGAAATATATTTATTTTCAAATATGGAATGGTATAGACAAATACTAGACAAAGAGTAAGAATTTTTTTTTATATGGATCCCATATTAGTATTGGGAGGATGAAATATACATTTAGGAAATATTTTAAATAAGATGGGAAGGCAAGGAGTATTTATGCATTAGATACTCTACTCCATAGGGATTGGGATCCCTATGGGCTAATATAGAAAAAGATTCATAACCTTGCCATCCCATACAAACATAAGCCATTCGACCATGAATTCCTACTCCATAATGAAAAATATGATGAGAAAGTAAAGGAGAAGGTTGAGACTATGAGCCTAATTGAATATTTATTAAGGCTAATACAAGTAGACCCCTCCCTTACACTCAGTCAAGCCAAATTTAGGATCCCACCACTAGGGGGATGGAGATCCTCTAACTTCTAGAGTGGTAGACATTACCAATAGCCAATAAAAAAAAGTTAATACCCCCAACCACCACCTATTTTTATAACATCTCAATAAGATCAAGAGAAATTGATAGAGGAAATGTCAACTACTAGAGATCATGAATAAGATCAAGTCCTTAAAGAGACGCTAACTATTTCATAAGAAGAGCAAGAATAGACTCCTCCAGGTCAAACATCTATTATTTAAGTGAGGAAGGTAAAACATGAATTAGTAGAAAATCTAACATATGAAAAGGATACTAAAATTAGGGAAGAGGTGGAAATATTTTTCCTGGACTCCTTTGATGAAGAATAAATGGCAAGTACTATGGCATATTTAGAATCCATAACATTTAGTATGACTCTTCTCCCTCCTCCCTAATCAGTGACAGCTCCACAATCCAAGAGGACTACATTTTGTTATCAAAGAAATCATAGGGAAGAGTGACCACGAACTCCATCCATAGGGGTAACCAATGGAGATGCACAACCTTTAGTTGAAGTTGATCCAAGTCATGATGTGGATGAGAAAGAGATACAACAAGCCAAGGTCTTGATCTTATAAGGATTAAAATCAAAGGCACCCCTTAGTGGTGACTAATCTAGTAAGGGTCCTCTATCTAATGCTCCCTTGTTCCTTTCTACTTTTAGGTCATTATAAATTATTTTTACTATTCCTTTGCCTATTATTTATAATTTTACTCCTATGTAATCACTCTTTATTAGGATTATTTTCATTTCTCCAACCACTACTCATCTAATTACCAATTTTGCTTCTCCAACCATTACCCCTATAGTTTCCACTCTAATAGTCTCCATCCTTCCAACCACTATTCCTTCAATCACAACCACCTCTACTCCCATATTCATCAACCAACCCATCACCCAAACGGTTACATCCTCTACATAACCGGGTTCACCACTACCTCCATCAGGACTAGTTCTAATCATACCAATGGTTGAAACAAAAATTTCCCCCAAAAACAAACATGTCTACATTATGCACCCCATGCCAAAATTTAGGAACATATACTAGTCATAAATAAATTTTCCCTCAATGCCTAAGCCATCCACTAAGATTAAACTTGAACCTAAGAAGGATGAATAAATAAAATCCAAACTATTAGATCCATCAAAGCTAACTCTTTCAGATTGGGCCAGATATTTAGGAGCATTAGTTGCTATAGGCATAATCTAAAAATTATCAATATTTATACTATACACTTACTCTTTGATAAATACATACCCTCAGTGTAAAGGGCTAGGAAAATAAAAATTGAAGATAAAAATGGTGGAGGCTTAATCTTAGAAGAAAAGAATAAATTTACTCTTTGTCAAAAATGTAGGATAAGAAGAAAGGTCAATCCCCTTATGTTGAGGACCTTAATTTGTACATAGAGACCCACACTGAAGTAGTATTATCCATCCATGATGGAATAGAGTAGGCTAAAAAAAACTAGAAGAATACATGGAGACTCTTAAAAAGTAGTAGAAGGTGATATGAGTTCCCTCTAGCATAGAACATGATGTATAGAGTGTGGTACTAAGTTTATATGAAAATTTGGATACTATTTATTATTTGAGATACAAATTGGCTCCACATGTAACTATAATAAAAATATTGTTTAAGCTTCTCAGATAAGATGAAAATAATATAAATTTCTTGGTGTTATATACTCCTAATAACGAATTTAGCCACTTAAATTTAATGACCCCTTTGGAGGCAACCAATTCATTTAATTTGTATGTCATAAGAATTCATTAGGCCCAAGATTGGGTGAGTGTTATTGATGCTTTAGTGAATTATATTATAGATTAGGAAAATCGATTAGCATAAATTTTGGATGAGCAAGAATTAACAAGAGATCAAGATAACACTAAGAAGTTGGTAGTCTTTACTATTTTTGATCAAATTATTTAATACTATTTAGATAGTTTCAATAAATTTCTACAAGTACTAATTATATAGGACAATAAATCAAATATAAGTACAATGAGGAAGAAGGCAATTGAAGTGGGTGTGTTTTAGGTTGGCTTTTGAGCCACCAAGATAGAGCATACAAGGATAGTGGAATGGGTAGATAGGGTAACCAAACCTCATCTTCTTGATACAAGTTTAATATGGGTACATCATGCTAAATCATTATCAAGATTTAGACATAAATAATAAATCAACCTCATCACCACCTACCAGTTCTACAGCTCAAATTCTACATATAGTGTCAGTTACAACATTGTCATCAACTTAAATTCCTCTTGGATCATCAAGTTACTCAATTTTACCTCTAAATTTAGCTCTAATTGTAATTCCATTCTAATATATGATTTTTTTCCTATCTAAAACTCTATTCACCATGTATAATAGAATAAAAAAATGTATTCTAATTTCCAACACAACTCCAATTACAATTGTAACTCCAACGACAAATCTGAAAAGTGTCAAGTACGAACTAATTTAACCTTAGCCAAAGGTTACTTTTGCATAATTTTTCATATAATTATTAATAATGGATATTTAGGTCTTGTTACATCCATGTCATAATTAAAAATAATAATTAATAGCATGCACATGTTGCATTTCTGAGCTTATCTATAAGTTATAACATGCATTATTTTACTAAACTAGTACTAAAGTTCTAGTTATTTTTTATGTAATCAATGTTTTGATATACTTGGAAGATGATGTGACCCATTCCCCAAGTCCTTTGAATACATTTATAACCTTATTTTTTAATGGTAATTTTTTTAATAAATACCAAGGAAGAGATCAAGAAATTGATTGTCATCTAACTATGTTTATTCTTTCTTCTTCCTTTTATATGTTAATTAAATTTAAGTTTTTTTGTCTCTATAAAATTAATAAAAATGAAGTGTTATAATGCTAAAGATGAATCTAATTATTTTAATTAATAAATATAATTTTATATGTGCTAAAATAATTGATGATTGGTATTTATTTTGGTATAATCATCTAGGCATGAGTCATAACTACCCTAGACAATTTTTTGGTCCAATCTATAATCTCTTATATAAGGGTATGCAAAAAAATCCCTAAGGAGAGGAACCTTTAATTGAGATAATTTATCATCCTATACTTGTTTTCCAAAACTACTAATTGTGCTTTTTCATGAGTGTTCAATCGTTGTAAGTAGTAAACACTGTTGTTGGAAATACTTATCCAACAAAAAAATAGTCTTAGAAGTGATATTTAAGGAACGTAGAGAATTATTTTGCCTTATCTTTCTATCCCATTTTTTGAGTTTGTTTGAGATATAACTACCATAGAATAATTATCCACCCATAAAACTCACTTAGTGATTAATTTCTATTAGATTCCAAGCATCCATACATAAAACCTAGTTAAACAATCCGCAAGCTCAACCTAATATTCCATCACCTAGTTGTTTTAATTGCATACATGTAACTCATTACATAGAGTGTAAACTTATTATATATATACCCCAAAATGTTAGATTCTACCTCATTCAACCTTTTGTGGTGTACATAAAACCCACATCAACACTTTGCATATTTTATGCTTTCAATGAGGCATTGATCTTCTTGAAAATCTTTTCCTAGCTTCATGTCTTTAAGTATTTATCCTTCCTCTAAATGTAAAAAGACTTATTCATGCTACAATAGCATGTTTACTTATTCCATGGTATAAACATGATGCCCATTATTATATTTTGATACTATCACTTTGACTTCTTCATCATTTAGGCCCTCAAATTGGACCTTCTCTTCATCTATATTCTTACATGCATGCACACATACAAAGAAATAATTAATTTTAAAAACTTTAGGCTTGTTTGACTCTTTTTTTTTCCTCCTTGGATTGATTTAATAACAATATATTTTATTTCCTCCTTTCCATTTTCTCAATTATTTCTTTGAGAGGCCACTTGATCCTTTTTTTATCCTTACAATAAACTTTTGTTTTGAATCCTCTAAGACTTTCATCATGTCTATTAATTCCATTTTTAATTCTAAAATTTGTTTTTCCACCTCTATCTCTTTCATATTATTTTATAAATTTAATTTATATAAGCCCTCAATTCTCTCTTATATATACTCTTTCTCTTTTCCTTAGGCCTCTCTTGGACCTATCTTTTCTTATCAAGTTTATTCTACTTGTTACTTAATACTTCACCTAGATCTTTTTCACCCTAGTCTTTTTGTAATCTTCCAGTCCTTACCTTGGAATTCTCTTTATTATTGAACTTTCCTTGAGCCTACCCTTTTGAGCTTATATTATATATCTTATCCAAGCCTTAATGGATATAGTTTTTATTTCAACTCAACCTTTTACCAAAAACCTCTCACTTTGGCTCTTTTCATCAAACTCCCTTCACTTTTTCTTGAAATATTTCACTGTATTCTTATAATTAGAAACTTTTAGGGAACAATATATCAATTTCCAAGAGATTTCTTTAATTTTATACCAAAATTAATGAAAACCTTATCAATTAACTAAACTATCCTAGGATACCTTGAAACACACACCCTTATACTTATTGTTATAAACCAATTTTCATTCCATCAGATCTATACATGTTTTCTTATATAGTTTATTATACCTTTCACAAGACTATTTATTAACCATTATTTAGACCTCTAATCATGTTGGGTATACTATCTTTTTCTATAGGTTTGTTTTACTATTCTTGTTTTAAAATCCTTATCCTTTGTATATTATATCTTTAAAATTGTTCATCTAAAAACCAATAAAATCCTTTAATATGATCTCCTACTCTATTTTGATTTATTTAGTTCCCTTTATAAAGCCCATACTCCATTAGTCTTTTTTTGTGGTTGAAACATTCTTTAATAAGTTTGATCATCCATTATATCACATAATATAATCATTATTATGAAGCTATAGTTACATATTGGTCCTTTTAAGACCAGTAAGATTATAAAGAATCCCTAGTTACAATTAAATATCCTTTTGATCTTATTTATGCTCTCAACACTTCTAGTTCTATTATGTCATAGTACTCTTTTTTATATCTTTTGATCCTATTAAGGTTGGAAATAATACTCAACACTTTTAAATTCTTACCTTGGACCTTATACATATTACCAAAACATTTCTAAGACTTTTTCAATAAAAAATTAATTCTTTATAGTGTTTTAAAAACCCATGCATTTATATAGTCTAAAAAACAATCACTTATGTGTTGGAAAATTCCAATATAACTAGACTAGAAACAAATTGTATATACATTTAATGAGGTTTCAATTAATAATAATTTATTATAAGATCCTAAAATAACCCTTTATGGCTTCACTTACCTAAGAAATGTAAGAAAACCACTCAAATAACCTTGTTATAGGCCTCCATTAGGTTTAGGAGAAAACAATTAACCATAGTACCATCTGTATAGGACTAAATTTTTTGAAAATGATAAAATCCTTTAGAGTATGTTTCAATATACCAAATCACTAGGTATGGTTATTTTTCACTAGTTAAATTTATTGATATGAATTATTTCTATTGAAACCCTAATTCAAGGTTTAACAGACCTGTACAAGCTTGAGAAGCTTTAAAAATAAAAATCTCAAGTTTCGATTGGTTTCAAACATTGAAAATAATTGAAAAATATTTATTTAATATTCCTCCTTATTTTCAAATAATAAATTTTAAACAAATAATACTTTATCTTGTAAATAAGATCTTTGTCCTCTAACTCTATAGGGTTTTGAGAAGGCTTAACCCTCAAAAATATAAATTCAACTTTATTTATTTTTTAGATACTTATATAACTTAGTTTGACTTGTATAAGATGATTTTAAATATTTCTTAATCTTTTTAGATACTTTTTCAATAACTATGCATGTGTAACTCATAGATAATCCTTGTTCTAGATGACTATGTGCATAAAAAGATTATCTCATGCCTACAACTTAATATTTTGATCTTTAATACACTCAAAAGATAAATAATGGATTTAAATTTGTCATAAAATTCAATAAATAATAAGATATGTTTATTAGAACCAATAATCTTTGGGTCTATTCATGACAATAATTACAAAAAGTATCTCATACCTTTGAGTTTTAATTGTAAACTATCACTAAATAAATAAAATCATACTTTTCTTCTTTGATTCATAAATATAATGATGTAAATAGATATTAGTATTGATATATTACCTTATTAATGATCATTTCAATTTCATACATTGGATTTCACACTCAACCTTTATGTTTCTACCTTGTTACATACAAAATTCTACATCTTCTATACAATCATGCATGTAAAGTATTCAAGACTCATATTAACTCACATATATATATATAAAAACACATATTTACACATGAGAGAGGTGTAATTCATTATTTTACATTAATAAAACATAATATTTTATGGATCAATACCTTTATGTACACATATAGTCCTACAGATTGTTATAGAATCCTAGAGGCCTTGCTTTTTCCTACTTTCTCCACCACTTGCTCTTCTATATGGATTAATTTATATATATATATATATATTCTATTTAATTTTTATATATACTCTATCATAGGTTTGATCTTTTAATCTCTTAGAACAACAAGGACTATTCTTGGGTCATGAACCCAAATATCTCTTACCTTTAAACTAATTTTCTTTCTTTAGTCTCTTATCCCTTCTCCAATGTGGGTAGGTATCTTCTAGATATACTTGTTGTATTTAACACACCCCACCTTATATTGTATTTGAGAAATTGGGATCCCCTATTATTTTAGTGGACTTGTTTATTATTTTTGTTGTGTGTGTGTAGGTTATTTTATTATCTTTAAAAACATGATGTTTTGGAAATTGAATGATGTTTATTTCACTAGGAAGGACTTATTGAAACTAATCTATTAATAGAATTTTTTGAAGAATATCCATGTATGACATGTATTTGGGTTTGATTATTGAAGTTTTTTTATTCATAATTGATTATTTGAGTTATTTTTATTAAAAATTTTGTATACTTTTTGTCTTCAGTAATTTGGTCTTTAGAAATGTTTAGTTGGAAATTATTTGGTTAGAAAATTTATTTGAAATTTTGTTCCAGTTGGTAACTTAGTCTTCAACAAATTTTATTTGGATCATTTTTTTTGGCACTTCTTATGCAACAAATTTACTTAGGAAAATTTGATCTTCAGAAGGTTTTGGTATTTAGGAACTTTCCATTTGGCATCTTTCATTCAGAAGATTTTCCTTTAGGGACTTTTTCTATGATGACTTCCTCCCAAAAAAAATCTCCTCAAAGACACTTTTTCTTCAAGAAGTATTCCTTAGATGACTTTCATTCAAAACCTTTAGTTCAAGAACTTTCCCTTTAGTGACTTTTAGATAAATCTTTCCAAATGAATCTCTCCAAAGAGCATTTTTCTCTTCAAGGTCTTTCACCTAGAATACTGAGATCACCATATCATATGATTAGGCCCAATGGTAAAGGTCAATAATCACTAAAACATATAGTGACAAGTGTCAAAATAAGTAATTTTATGGCACCCTAAATGAGTAAGCATCCTATGTGACATGCCCACTAGGCCTAAGTGGTCAAGTTTGAATTGAATTAAGGTGATGAGCTCTTAGACATTGGTGATTGATTGTGCATGAAATGGAATTAATATATAAATATATAACATCTAGCCACCAATTAAGTTCACCTCATTTTATTTTCAAGATCTCTAGTGCACATTAATAACTACATTTTCAAAAAAATTAGATGCATTTAAGATGACTTGAAATTTATGTAATAGAGTTCTTAAACCACCATTTTAAAAATCTTACATCACATCAACATTAAACAATAGAAATGGGATATTCATCCAAGGTGTATAAGGGATCTCTACCACCATTTAGGTTATCCATCAAAGATTCTATAGACTACCTAGATATAGTCTTTGATGCAACTATGTTCCATAGCCTCCATGCCAATTAATTGGCTCTATGGGAGGACAGAGATAATATTTATCCATTCACATTAAAGGAGTACATCTTAGTAGAGGAGAAATAACTCATAGTTGACTTACTTCCATTCATATGGTAGGAACTTCACTATCAAACCACCAAACTTGAAGTCTTACCATGCATTGACTTTCTAAAAGATTTATTTTTTGAAGGTAGAATTCAAGACATTGGATATCTAAACTATGTCAAAAAAATATAGTCATTTCCTACATATCTAGAGACACATTTAGGAGTTATTTAAGTCTACACATTCTAGATTCTACCTTCGATTTACATAGTGTAGTCACATGGAATAAAAACAATAATGTGGAGAGAGAATTAGGGAAGTGTCTTCTCTCAAGAGAGACTTTGATTATCAAAGAAAATACCAATAATCCCATCCCTATCACCCACTTTAGTATTGTAATTTCATATAGGCATGGAATTAATTAGTTGACTATTAATCCACCAAGGAATTTATGTCCTACATCTAGAATAGGTACCCCTGCTAAACCTGCTCATTAATTTAGAGTACACCTTTGCATTGGGGGAGGTAATTAGTGTCCTCTTACATGAATAGATTCTACACAAGGATAAGAGGTCTAAAGGGGGAAATTTATATGTGATGTAATACCTATTAGATGTAGTCATGGTAATTGTTTATTGACATAATAGTAATTTGTGGAGTCCCAACACTAATTATATCAAGAAAATAATATGTGACTTATATTTCTTCATCCATATATATTTATATGTAAATAAAAATTATATAATAATAGAATAAATCCATCCTCAAGTTTGGATGGCCATTCATGGCCAGCCTATGGCCAAGATTTAAAATAACATTACTAATACAATCATAAATTTGGGTAACTATTGGCTTTACCCAGATTATATAGTCATCATGGTTATTGGGCATAGGGTAGACCCTTTTCAGCTCCGTAAATTTTTCCCTAACAATTTTGATGAGAAAGATATTGACTTAAAAATATGGAATGATACAGATGAAGACTTGACAATGTATAACAAATGCATTTTCCATGACTCCCATTTCATTATTGGGAGGATGAAATATACAATCAAGATATATTTTAGAGAACATGGGAATGTAAGGAGGTCTTATGAATTGTCTACTCTACCTCATAAGGATTGGGACCCCCATGGGATAATCTATCAAAATATCCACAACCTTGGCATCCCATACACATATGAGTTATTTTACCATGGATTCTTATTCCTTAATGCCAATGATGATGAGGAATTATAAGAAAGGGCTCAAACTATGAGATTGAGAGAATAATTATTGAGGGTGATATAAGAATACCCCTTCTTTACACTTAGTCAATCTAAATTTAGGATTCCACTACTAGGAGGATGGATATCCTTTAACTTCTAGAGTGGTAGGGCTTACCAACATCTATTAGACCAAGTTCAATACCCCCAACAACCACCTATTATGATTATATCTCAATAAGAGAGATAGAAAATGGTAGGGGAATCATTAGCTACTAGAGAACATGAGAAATAAAAATAGCTAGAAGAGACATCGATTGCTACACAGGAAGAAGAATAACATACTCCTCTAATTCAAGCATCTACTATTGAACTAAGAGAGTCAAATAGGAATTAGAAAAAGAAACAATGTGGTAGAAGGAAATAAAATTGAGGAAGAGGTATATATCATTTGTTTATGATCATTTAATGAGTAAGAGATGCCACATATTATGGTAGATTCAATAGCCATAATATCTAGTATGGCTCTCCCCCATTTACCCTAAAAGTGACTACTCAATAAGCTAATAAGAAAACACTATGTTACTAAATAAATCCCAGTGAAAATAGACCTCATATGCATTCACATAGGTAACTAGTGGAGAGGCACAAGTGGAGAGGCATAACCTTTAGTAGAATGTGTTATAACTCAATAGGTAGATAAGAAAAGTTAAAACAAGTGGAGAGGCACAATCTAAGGTATTAAAAGTAAAGGCACCCCTTAGTGGTGATCAATATGTTAAGGGTGCTCTCTTCACTTTTCCCCTAGGCCTTTCTTATCTAATATCCTTATCATATGATTATATTACACCTTTCTAATTATTTCTACTTTGATTCTTATGAAATCACTCCTTACTGAGCTTATTTTCATTTATCCAACCACTACTCTCCTAATTCCCATTTTTATTTATCCAATCACCACCCCTATGGTCTCCATCATTTTAACCATTGTTACCTTCATCCCATCCACATTTAATCCCACTCTTGAAGTCTCCACCTCTTCCACCATATCTACCAACTTACCCATTAACCAAGTGGCTTCCTCCTCTACTCAACTAGGTTCACCACTCCATTCTTCAAGACTAGTTCAAACCAAACAATGGTGGTAACAAAATGCCCCACAAAAAGAAACCTATGTATGTTGTAAACCCCATTCCTAAAATTTGGGAACATAGATTGGTCTAAGATAATTTGTTGCTCAATTCTTAATCCATCCACTGAGCCTAAACCTAAACCTAAGTAAAATGCATAGACATAATCCCAGCCATTAGATCCATCAAAGCTTACTATTCCAAATTGGGCAAAGGATTTAGGAGCATCAACTTCTAAGAGGCTAAATCTGAAGATCATTGATATTTTCACTATAAGCTCAATTTTTGACAAAGTCACAACCTTATTGCAAAGGGTCAAGAAGAGAAAGATTGAAGATAACACTAGTAGGGTCTAATTTTAGAGTAAAGATAATAAATTTACTCTCTTTCAAAAATGTAGGATAGGAATAAGGGTCAGTCCCCATACATTGAGGACCTCAAGTCCTATATAGAGATGCACATTAAAGTAGTATTTACCATCCATGAGGGAATGAAGATGGCCATAAAATAACTAGATGAAGAGCTAGAGACTCTTAAAGAGGAACAATAGGTGATATAAGTTACCTCTATCATAGAGAAAGATGTATAAAATATGACACTCACATTATACAAAATTTTGGATAAAATTCATTTTTTGAGAGTTAAATTTGATCCACATGTAAATTAAATAATAAAATTATTTAAACTTCTTAGAGAAGATGAAAATAAATTTATTTTCTTGTGTTTTACACCCCTAATAAGGTATTCATCCACTTAAATCTAATTCCCCTTTAGAGGTAGCTAAATTCATTGAATTTAGATATAATCAAAACTTAGGAGGCCCAAAATTAGATGACTAATTTTTAAGTTTTAATGAATAATTTTTCAAAACAAGAAAAGAAAGCATCATAAATTTTGGATGATATAGAGTTAACAAGATCTTGAGATAACATGGGGAAGCTGGTAGATTGAGATATTTTCTATCAAATGAATTTGTATGTAATTAAAAACACATTAGATCTACAAATCAATCCTACCTTAGAGAAGATAGATCCTACTTACACTTTTGATTGGGGATACATAAGATAATTAGGAACATGACCAATATGTGTATTTTTTAGACCTAATTAGGGGATCTCTTATAACAATTATAATATTAGGGAGGGTTCTAAATCCTCCAATCAACAAAAATGATGTAATAACCCTATCTAAGTCTTTTGTTTTCATATTCATTATAATAATAAGTAAAGTAAATAAATATAATCTAGTGCTCACCAAATCTTGTGGCATAAAGTGGGGGTAATAAAAACTAAAAGTAAACAAGCATTGAGGACATATACTCACATCAATGTATATAGAATCATAATGCATAGAATAAAAGTTCAAATTCATATCTATCTACTCTTAAAAAGGAGAAACAAAGTTAGGAATACTTAACTTTGAAGATAAACCCATCAAGCCTCATTTTCTTCCTTGGCCAAGGTTTTTTGAAAGAGGTTGTTATGGTATGTAATTATCACAAGGATAAATCATCTTTAAGCTACACAACTTATCAATACAATCCAAGACTTCTCCACAAGACAGGATCTATATTTCTAAAGAGAGTATGAAACCCTAAGCTTGATCCTCAATTATAATGGTGGATAAGTAGATGCACAAT
The DNA here is from genome assembly GCA_037957365.1 of Torreya grandis. Classification (NCBI taxonomy): domain Eukaryota; kingdom Viridiplantae; phylum Streptophyta; class Pinopsida; order Cupressales; family Taxaceae; genus Torreya; species Torreya grandis. The sequence goes on along the minus strand of JARHVA010002566.1, from coordinate 593,262 downwards.
GGATATTAATTATTATTTTATTATTTAAATAATGGTGAAATGATCTTATATAATATGTATATTTAACCCTAATCCCTTCTAAAAAAATTAGTTGATAGGATCAACTCAATCAACCTAGTATTGTTATTGGCAAAAACTCACTAGATCATAGTCTAGGTCAGGAAAGAGCTAACCTAGACCCTAAATGAGTTTCACTAATAAGAGTACAAGGTTGACCCAATTGACCTAGTCATGTAAGATATCAAAAGGGGTTTTAGGTTAGGACAAGGTGTATGGAAGGTAGTAAATTACTAGAGGAGTGTGCAAGAGAGAATAACAAGATTAGGGGAATGGTTTTTAGGAGACAAGTGTTTAGGTAACAAGTGGTAAAAGGGATAACAATCCTATAAAGCACCAATGGTATACCAATCCCTTTCCCAATGCACCCCATAAATCATGAACTTAGAGAGATTAATAATAAATGGGTTCCTATAAGATAAAGAGCATCATTAATTGATAAAAGTTTAAAAATATTATTTGCATACATATTCAACAAGATTCAAATACTTTCAAAAAAATCCAAAATCATTAATTCTAGAGGACATTGAAGCAAATATAAGTACATCAAGGAATAAGTAAACACAATTGGAGGTCTTTAAAGTTGGATTTTGATTCACCAAGATAAAGCATGCAAGGTTGATAGAATAGAAAGACAAGGTAACCAAAATTCATCTCCTTGATATGAGCATAATTTGGGCATAAGATGCCAAAACATACAAATATTATCAAGATTCACAAGCAAAGAAGAGAGAAACATCAATACCATATAGCATTTCTACTACATAGACCCCATGTATAGTGCTAATTACAACACCATCATAAACTTTAGTCCCTCCTAGCTTAGTAACTGATACAATGTCATCTCTTAGTCTAGATCATATGGTCATTCTAGTCCAAGCTACAATTTCATGCCCAACTACTACTCTAGTCACCATGTCTACTGCAACACCAAGTTCAATGCTAATTCACATCACAAGTCTAATTACAATTATAGTTATAATGAAAATTTAAAAAGTGTAAATTATGAACCAATTTATGCTTAGTATAAGCCTATTTTTGTATATTTTTGCATGTAACATTTACAAATAGATAGTTAAGTCTTATTATGTCGATGTTGTAATTCAACAAAAAAAAATTCCAACATGCACATGTTTCATGTATGAGACAATATATAAGTTATAGCATGCATTAAAACTTATGCTCTAGTTGTCATGATGTAATCAAAGTTTTGCTATACTTTGAGGATGAGGTGACCCCTTCCCTAAGTTCTTTATATACATGTAGAACACTCTTTTCAAAGCATCAAAATTTTGGATCAATATATAAGAAGAGATAAATAGATTGATTGCAATGCAACTATGTTTGTTATTTATTCTTCTTATTTTGTGTTAATGAAATTTATGTTTATTTTTCTATATCAATTAATAATTTTGAAGCATGATAATGTTATATATGAATCTAATTATTTCAATTAATGAATATTGATATTAGATGTGAAACAATAATGTAGGATGGTAGGTTTCATTGGTTTGAGTAGGTATTATAGGTTAAATTGATAATATGAGGTATGTAGAGGTATCTCTTATTTTATAGTCATCTAGGAATGATCCATAACTACCCTAGAAAACTTTATGGTCTGATCCATAATCTTTTAGATAAGGGTGTGAAACAACAACCCAAAGTAGAGCAACCTTTGATTGAGATCATTGAGCATCTTATACTACTAGCCATGTGTATTCGTGAGTGTGTAATAGCTATAATTTAAAAAAACTATTCTTGGATATACTTGTACACTAAATAAATAGTCTTAGAAGTGACCTTTTATGAACATAGAGCCTTGTTTTTTACCTTACCCTTATTTCCCATTATTGATTTCATTTGAGATCTACCCACCTTATAATAATTCTCCACCCATCCAACTCATCTAGTGATTAATTTATATTATATTCCATGCATACATCCATAAAATATAGTTAATCAACCCATAGGCTCAACCTGTTACTCCATCACCTAGTTGTTTTAACCACATACCTATAACTTGTGGCCCAAAGTGGAACCTTATTCCATAGAGATCCCAAAACATTAGAGGCTACCTTATTTAACCTTCTGTGGTATGTATAAAACCTAGATCAATAATACCTTAGATATTTTACACTTACACATATGTAAATTATATTTACAGTAGTTTATTAGGCCTTGTAGGACCATTTTACATATTTAAGTTCAAATTTAGAGATAAACTCCAATCATAAACCTGACCTATTATAAGGAAAATAAAGATATCTAATCTTCTTATTAGACTTATAATACACATATAGGATCTTATTACATCACAACTCATTTTATTTACATGATTTACAAGTTTAATCCTAATTTTCCTATATCATACTACTAGGAACTGAGTGGCTATGTGTGCTAGTCCCACATGTAATAGAAGCACAATCTCTATGATGGAGCTCTAAACAAAACTTATAAAACCACTAATGAATATATCTATGTGTAATATACCCCACTCCATGTAATGTAAATGGTGTAAGAGTGACATAAGTAACACATTTATATTTGACCCATTGTTAACCGTAACACTCTGAATATGATGGTGGTCTATGTATGATTGTATGAAGAACACATGTAAACCTATGTCATCATCCACAATATCTTTCTTTGAAAATGTGATAAGTGGTCTATGTGGCACTATAATGTTGTACATGCCAATAATTTTATGCAAGGGATGTGCCTCCTTTATAACTTTGTGATAATAATTTGGTGGTGGGTGTACCTGGAATGTATAGTGAACCCCTGATGTGTCACCTACCTCATTAATTGTATGGCTCTAGAAAGGATTTTAAAATATCTTTATTCCCTTAGACTCTATTTGATATCATTTTGATGCCTCTATGGGTGTCTCCACATCAATAATTTTAGGTTTAATTATATCTTTTATCTTATGTTTTAGGCTAATGTGTCTATTTATTGTGTGGCTTGGTGACTTATTATACTCATAGAATGCATTTAAATCATATTTACTTGGAAGGGGTCATGTCATATCAACCTATTTAATGGGAAGGAGAGATATTACATTGAATTTAGAAAACTATTATATAACTCATGTTGGTGACTCTAGAATATTAATGAATACTCTACACTAAGGAATGAATCAAACCAATTTGGGAGATGGCTTAGAAGGTATGTTGGTTATGGCCTTTTGATCAATTTTGTTCTATATGGCCTTAACCTTATATGTAGGCTTGTTTAAATCTTAATATTTTATTTTCATCCATTTGTGTACTTGATTTTTCCCATTGAGAAGAGTTTAACCTCTCTTTCCTTGACTATGTGGCATAAATCAGTAAATGTAGAAAACTTATTGAACAAGATATCTTCATGCAATGCTTGTAAGAGAATTTATTTAAATATATCCTAAATCTATCTGTCTTCCATAGGGATAGTCATTTTGGTTAATATTATCTTTTATCATAAGACATAATATATAATAGGCTCATTTGACTTTTGTGTTAGCTATGCCACTCAGGCATATAATATCTTATCACTGATGTTGATATATAATTATGATAGAAACATGTCAGCTAAAGGATTTATTTTTATGATAGATTGATTTTGTAAATCATAAAACCATTATGGGGCATAATCCTTGAGACTACATGAAAATAAATTTGTAAAAATCCAATCATTAGACACATATTCTAAGCATGATGAATTAAAAGTTCTAAGATGATGCTCTAGGTCACTCTTTCCATCATATAATGTAAGCTTGGGTGACATGAAACTAGATGGAAAAAGAGTTTCTGCAATGTGATGTTTCAAAGGTGTATGCAAGATAATGTTAGAATCCAAGTCATGTGATGGCCTAATGGCTCCCTTCTTGAGATGTAACACCTTAGACTTTATAGTATGGATCTCATGCATAAGGGATTGTACATCTAGAGTGGAAGAAATTGAGAAAAGTGTTATATCTATCACTAATGGTTATATAAGAATCATTATTTGTGTTATTTGAGTTGGTTGAGTTGACCCCACTAGAGGTGTAACGACATTATTAACTAGGGGAGTTGAAGATTGACCATTATTTTTTAATTATTGATTTCCAATATGGCCTATAGGATTTGTGCATGATCAAGGGGTTATTACCAAATTATATCTCTAAATCCTTATAATACCTCACATTTTTTTTCTTAATTATGTCATTATTGTTAAGCAAAGAGAGAGTCTCATAATTATCAATGTGTACCTCATCTTATTCATGGTTACATTATTCATCTTCAAATGTATTGTCATTGAAACCCACATAGCTAGGGTGTGAGGGATTCATAGTTGGAGTTGTAACAGGTTCCTTGTCCATGTTATAGGTTCAAATATAAGGAATTTGAATATGATCTATAGGATTACCACCTAGTCTATAACTTAATATTAATGTAAGAGAGACAACTTTTTTAGATGGCATAAAGTAAATAAATAGGAATAGAAGTACTAAAATAGAATATATGAATTCTAAAAAATTAATATAAACTAATGAAAAAAGCAAAAAAAGGATACAAAACTTAAGAGAATCTAAGGTTAGGTTTTTTTGAATCTAGGGTTTATTGGCACCAATTGAAATTCTATTCAAATAAATTGAAACCCTGATATAAAATTGTTTTAATTTACATGTGTTGTCTAAAAAATTAGAAAATTAGAAGTATGTAGCCTAATTTATTGAAAAAATTGGAACTAATGCAAACTAAGGTTTGAATAAATATTCAAATTAAGTTGGGTTCACCAAATGATTTAACCTTTTAGGGTTTTACATTTGTAAATCCTAACTTAGATTAAAGGGCTAAGATGTCTAGATAAATTAAATAATATTCAAGAATTTACCATGTATTTATTATGGATTTTGACTTATTTTGTCTTTCTAAAAATAGTAATAAAGATGGAAAAATAAAGACTTATCTACAAAGTGACTGTCGCAAATGATCTAGGTTTTAAAAACTAGTTTATGAATAGATTTGAGGGTTATCAATAGGGTTTTAATATTTATTTTCTCATTGGACAATACTGCCCCGCCTAGAAAATAATGCCACACTATTATAGTGTCCTTAAAGTAATGTTAGTGTCTTATTGACCATTTTGACCAAAAGTCAAAATGAGTCAACCCCCTATAGTCAAAAACTTATATAGGGGTCTAATATTATGTCATAGGGTGTACCATAGTCAATTATAAGTGATTTGATGTCATTTTAGCTTTGTTCATGGTCTAATTAGTCCTTATGTAATTTTTAGTCACTTAAGGGTCATAAATGAGAATTAAATGCAAGTGGTGTGCTTTTGAATTGTGTTGATGTGTTATAAACTCCTCCTTAATGCAAAATAGGTTATTCCCTATCATACATGTTAGTTTCTAACTATAAACTTACAGATGATAACTAAAAACCAAGAAAATAGGTCTAAATGAAGGACTTTTAAAGGTGTACAACTTATGAAAGAGAGTGTCACATGGGAGAATTTATTTTTATAGCCCTTAAACTTCATCAAACTAATTTACACACTTCAAATAATTTTAAAGTTCCAAAAATCGGCCAAAACCATTCTACTCATCTTTCACTCCACCATGCACATGAAACCAATCTACAAGTTTTTAGTTGGTATGGTCAATAGAAGAAGTTTAAAATAAAATTAATTTTTGGGGTAATATTAAAATTAGTCATATTCAATTTCATGTTTTTATTTCAAATAATTGTGGATTATACCTTATAAACCATCTCTAACAAGTTGACTATGTTTTTATGCCTATTATTTTTTGTACCCTATATGTTTTAATTTTGGTTGATCTAGTTTGTACAAATCAGATACTAAATTTTCTTATAAATATTTTTAATCTCTCATTTAATTATTCACATTCTTGGTTTCATGTTTTTCAATGTTTTCATGGGCCAAATAGTTTAAGGTTGTAAGTTGATGTTCTAGGTGAAGTCGCAATTAGTTTCACTAGTTGAAGAAGGTTTGGTTCTATAAAAGGGATTTATGTGGATGTGATATTATTTATCCCATGTATGTCATGTAATATAAACCACCTTATTGATTCATGGTATCACAATTTCATTATTTTATCCAAAATATACAATCATATGGAAACACAATCAACTTTCTGCTTGTTCTTAGCTATTATTATGGTGTCCTAAACTATGAAAATTTTCATGGAGGTGTTATAAAGATTCCAATAAGTGTTTAAAATATTTTTTAATCATTAAAAATACATTAATACACCTTAGATTAAAAAATTATGGACTGTGATAGTCAATTCAGTCATCCACATAGTCATACACCATGGAAATGCACCTATAGATATCATGGAGAGAATGTCACATTTGAACAAAGATAACTAATCTTGTTCCAAGTAATTTAGTGTTTCATAATAAATTTTAAGATGTTAATATAATATAATACTTTTTATATATTCATACACCATGTGTATTCTTCATGTTTCCATTCAATGAATGTATACCATAGTTGAATCAACACCTACAAGAGGTTAAGGACATTTGAAGGGAAGTTTTGAAACTTGTCTCAATACTTAAAAGTTTTAAGGATGCATTGAGATAATTTGAAAGGGTCTAAACTCCATTAAATTCTCACTTACCATGCTTACTTCCCACAGTCTTACTACTTGTATACATGTAAATTCACACTTATAGGTGGCTTGTATAGGGGTCTAAGAGTGTGTGATGAAGGTGTATGACATGTTTCTAGGCCTCCATAAAGTTTTTAGAGGTTAAATATACCTTGTTAGTCATTAATAAGCATTAAATATTAAAACAAGTTAGGAATTCATCTTCAAAATTTGAATGACTATGTTTAAAGACCATTTCCTTAAAACACAAAAATAGAGCATTCCACACTTTTGGTGTTAATGAATGATGATTTCATATAGGTTATTGACCAATATAAATGCACTCATATTATATCCCTATCCTAGGGTAGTAAATTACAAAAGGAAATGAGTAATTTGGTTGATTTATTTTCTTATTAGGAGGGTCCAAAGATGCCCATTTGTTTACTAAGGTTGAATAGTGATATCTATAGGTTTGGAACTTCAAATTAGCTTCATGCCTAGAATAGTAACACAAGAGTATGTACCAATGTTTGAGTGGTCCTAAATAGTTATAAATAAATTAAATACTTAAAAGGGAATAAATTAAAGTTGGAACACTAGTTTTGGGCCTAATAGGCATACTTACAAGTGTACTTGGGTTCCAAAAGATTACCTATAGTTGACTGTAGGTATCTACACTCTATAGAACTAACATATACATGAAATACTAGTGCATAAAGTAACACACATGTTCAAAAAATATTCCTAAGACCTCATATGTATCCAAAAAGGAAAATGTATTGTATGGCATAGTTTCTAAGGAATATTCTTTCCTATAGGAACCCTACACAATTAACTATAGTTGACTATGGAAGGACAATAAGCAAAAGATAGTATTATTGATGTTTTTATTGGAGGAATAGGAATTGGACATATATAAATGAATATAAAATTATAAATAACACTATAGGTATGTACTTGACACTAACACAAGACTTTCAACATGGAAATGCACCACAAGTGCCTCTTCTAACCACACATACATAGTCAATAGTTTAGTCAAGTTGAAACACAAGGCATGTGTGAGAAGTTTGGAAAGGTTTGTGAAGTAAAAAATTTTGGAAAACCTTAATAATTATTTTATAAATCTCAATATATCCTCATATCATGTTAACAAATTTTATAAAGGCTCCAATAAAGGTAGCTTATAGTCACATGTTAAAACATGTACACAATCAATAGTTTACACATGTTTGCCTTGGATTTTGGTGTGTTTTGGGATGATAAGGTTATAATAAAGAGTTAAAGATTAGAATAAAACATAATAATTTATTTTATAAACCCAAAAAATGTTCAATTTTATGAGACAATAGGGGAAGTACCCTTTATTTTGTCTCAGATAGAGGGTACTCCCTTATGGTCCAAACACACAGACTTTGAAGGAAGAAGATAAATAAGTGAGATAAGGGTTAGTTTATAATTTAAATATAGTTTGTATATATGTGATAATACATTATAAAACATTTAAAATAATTCACATGGGTCAAAAACACAATGGGGTGGTCTAAATAGGCAAAAGTGCAAGCATACATACATAGTCTCAACTAGGCCTAAAGTCCAACTAGAGGGTCAATTTCATTTATAGCCATAGGTGAGAAATCAATGAATTTTAACATGTTTTTATGGAGTTATAATGTGTGTTAAAGGTTATAAATTGTATATAAAAGATAAAAAAGCCATTTTTAGACTTAAAACCACATTAAGCCTATGTAAAATGAAGAATAAAGCTCTATAATGAAATTAAAAAAGCTCACATCTTATTGGAAACTTTGTAAGTTATATCAAGGAGATTTGAAATGTTTAAGAGGGTCATGATCTAATATTTTGTAAATTTGGTTCTTGATTTTAATGTCACAACTCTATGAACAAAAGCTAAGGTGAAAATAGACTAAATCCCTCCAAAACCATGATTCAAGACTTGATTAGGAAACTGAAGATGGAGATATACAAATATGGAATAAAATGACCATAAAATTTATTATATGTTGTAGAGGACTCTTCAAGGATCCTCATAATCAATATATGGTGTTCCCTACTTGTATGGGCAGGGGTAAAATGAGGTTTTCTTCACTATTTTTGGTGTTGTGCAAATATGGCCAGGTTTTGAGATATGAAATAAACTTTGAGAGAAGTTTTTTGAATTAATATATCCTATATTATTAATTTAATATATAATTGAAAATCATGAATGCTTCTCTAAGTGCCTCCATTTCAGATAGTCAAATCTAGTAGAGTGAGCAAGATAGTGAGAAGGTGAGAACTTCAAATGAGAAGCCTTTTAAGGTCTACCTAATGACTCTAAATTTATGGGAGGTCTTTACATGTGTAATTAAATCACATATATGGATTTTTGTGGAAAATTAAAACCAACTTTGAGGCCAAGTGTGAGGGGTGAGTAAAATTGGAGTTATTTGGACTACAAGTAATGATATCTCATCTCTAGAATACTCCTAATGATTAAGAATGCAAAAAATGCATAGTAGAGAATGAATAAAACCACTATCAATTATATAATTCATCACTTACATTCCTAGTCAGTTTTGGGATGTTCTAAAAAAGGCCAAATGATGAAGGTATATTTTTAAGGAGATAATAAGGTGCCACATTTTAGGAGTTTCATGCATTTTAAGGCCATTTATACTATCATACCTTTCATGGTATATCTAAAAATTAATTATCTTACATATTAACTCCTCTTAGTTTTACAAGTGTTCTTATGTCTCTTCGACTTTTCTCTTATCCCTTCTCTCTCAAATTTTATGAGTAGTATCCATTTTGGCTCTTATAAGCTAATAACACAACATATATGGTGAAGCCCTTATGGAATAATATTTTATTTTTCCTTTTAAAAATTAATATAATTCTTTTTTTGAGTCCATGAATAACTTTCTAAGTGTACAAGTGATGTATGGTGAAGTTAGTGATAATCTTTTATCCTTATTTTCCTTGTCCTTTCACGTTTATGCAATAGTTCCTATTCTAATAGGTCATATAGAGTGTATTTAGGTGTTTTAGGATCCTTTCAAGTGTAAAAATATTTTTTTAGTGTACGATTTTCCCTCTATTCCATTTACCTTGTGTTGCATCATGCATCTCACCTGTATTGAAAAATTAATGCTAGAATCCTTTAGGACTTTAGATCTAGTTTGTATACCCTATTTCATTATGAAATTAATATGATGGTCATGTGTAAATAATATTTGTGTATCACCCCATTACAATAGTCCCATTTCATGAAATAATATAACTCTTTTTAATAGAAATAACTAGTTAATTAGATGACAAGTATTTCAAGATACATTCAGGGAGTTAGCCCTTAAATCTAGAGATCTATTTCATTGTCATTACACTCACATACCTAAAAGTAATCAAATGTTGAAAAAATATATAATAGGCTTGAACACCATATTATAGTTTAAAATATTTGGTGACAATAGTTTTGGCACACCTAATGGGACCCACTATCTTTAAGATAACATGTCAAGGTGAATGTTGGTCTTGATAACATCAACTATAAATTGGTGGGATACTTAGCATTTGTTGACTCCATTCAAGGTAAAATATAATTTCAGGCCATTATTTTTTCATATAATTTATCTCATGCTTAATATTTCTCACTAGGTCATCATCTACAATAGTTCTCAATCCCATTGATCCATTTATTTAGCTTGAACTTCCTCTTGAAGTTTAATACCATCATCTTAATTATCCCTTTGAAGAACAAGAAGATTTCACTAGCTGAGGAAGTGAATAGGTTAAATATATTTAAGAAATTTAATATATTGATTAAAATGTGTCTATGAAACATGCCTTTCCTACCTTTAATACTAAAAATTGAATCCACTTTCAATCCTATGATGGCATTCCTCCTAATGCTACAAAGAGTGTGCCTATATTCAATGGTGAGAGTCATGTTATAGATAGTGAGCACATTAGGGATATCTAAATATTTTATATATCTCATAATGTTACTAAGTATAATATTTCCATTAGACTCCTTTCCATGTCCATTAGGTGGAAATCTCTTGATTGGTATAGGAATTTGCCTGGTAGATGTATCACATCATGGGAAGACTTTCAAGTATTATTGACTTTAATATTTCAACATTAAATTGGCCATAACTCTATTATACATTAGATAAATGTAATAAAAAGAGGCCCTAAGGAAAAAATTCATGACTTAAATGAGATGTTTCAAAATGCTTGATATAGATTACCTCCACCCATGAGGTCACCTGCTAGTTTTGCGTTCCCTAACTACTTAAGAGCCATTGGTACTAAAATTATCATCATGATTCAATCCATGGATGTTTCCACTATTATTAAAGAATTTAAACATGCCATAAAGGATTAAAATGGTCTTATTCAAGCTTGGAAACTACCTTCTAAAGTGTCTAATACTCCAAGTGTGGACCAAATTCCTAATGCCAAAGCCAAGCCTAAGACTAACCCTAAGAAGGTAAATGAAACTGATCCATATGAAAGAATTCAATCCTTAGAAGATGATATTAGGAAAGAGAGAAAGTAAAAAGGTGATTATAAAAATCCTTACTCCTATCAACAAAATTATGGCCAATAATTTGGAAGAGGAAGAGGTCAAGGGTAGACTAACTTCAATAGGCTTGTCAATGTCCATTATCCAAACTCAACCACCAATGTAAGAGAGATTGTATCGATGCATAGTAGCTTAGTGTAAGGATAAGATTGGAAACAATGACAATTTATGGATGTTAATGAAGGTGGAGAGAAAGATCTTTTTTTCTTGAGGAGGATTTACTTCTTTCTTATGAGCTAAAGATGAAGTCATGATGTATACAAATGAAAGTTAGTAACCTCATGGAGAAAGTTTCACCAAATTGTTACTGGAAGACAATTTTGTACTCAATAAAGGATCCTATTTTATATGAAATATAAGAGAAAATAGTAAGTATCTAAGATGTTACAATAACATGCATACAACTTCATCTAATCTCCCTCCAAGGTAATAAAGTATGACTCCAAGTAAGGTAGCTCCAACTACACCTACACCTCCTCCAAGTCAAAACATTGTAAGATCTACTAAAGGCATCTCAATTCCTAAAGTTTTAATAAATAATTTTCATCCAAGGACTCAATATAAAGTAAGTAATATTACCTTAAACATAGTGTATTATTTGAAAGGTGTCAAAGCATCAACCTCTTTGTGGGATGTCCTTCACATGTATGGCCAAAAAGAGCTATTTCAAAAGAAACTATCCACTATCCCTAATATTCTCTCACTTTCAAGTAAAATTCATAGTCATTTTGTCCTTGAAAATACCCCTAATGATATTTTTGAACAATCTCATTAGGAGTATTTTCAAGGATAACATGACTATCTATTGCATAGTTGATAGTGGAGCCTCTACTTCCGTCATGCCCAAATTTGTAGGTAATAAGTTAACCCTAAAATATGAGAATCATATCAAAGGAGTGATATAGATAGATGGTGAACTTTCTATGACAATAGGTATCATAAAAAATTTGAAGGTCTTCTTGCATAATTATCCTAGTTTTCCCATCCTTCAAGACATAGTTGTTATTGACCTCCCAACTCACTTTGCAATCTGCCTTTCAAGAGACTTTATAGCCAATATAGGTGGATATATCTAAGTTTATTTTTCATTATTATCCTTTATTTAAAGGAATGTAATTAATGTGACCATAAAAACCCAACCTTTTTTTAGGTTTCACATTGAGCCTTACATTGAAACAAACTCTAACTTAAACTGGGTGATTAATGAGAAAAGCCTAATGTGGATGATGGTGCTTATAAACTTAAGGTAATTTATTATTTATTATTGGATTATTATGGTGTAGATTCATATGAACATGATCATTATTCATACTTTGAGAAAACTAACCTTGGTACTTATATCATGCATGAAGAGCCATTTGAAGGAGTAGAGGTAATTGTTAAACATTCTCATGTTATTAAAGGCAACTATGTGATTCATGAATATTATGATGATAGGTTTATGGATATAATTAAACACCATAATGGGAGTAATGATGTCTTTATTACCATTGATGAATATTCTCTTGATGATGACACTCATGAGGTAGATGAGAATGACTTATGGCAAAGGTTTGATGCCATATGTCAAGAGTTTGATCATCTTGGTAATTCTACTTCTCCTCTAAAAACTTATACATATGATTTGGTTAATGTCTCTAACAATCATGATGTTTATTATCTCACCAAGCATGGAGAAGAGTTTCATGTTGTGGATGAAAAGGAACTATGACAAAGGCTTAATGCCATATGTAAATAATTTGACAAGTTGGGTAAGTCTCCATTTTCCCCAAGAGATTGCATATCTAATGTTGAGATTTACAATGAGATTAATTTTCATGTTATCAAGTATCCTCTATAACATAAAGGTGAATGTCTTTCTGCTAATCAAGGACTTACAGTCATGAAATAAATTGATGTATTTTCTATCCAATGAAATGTGAACATAGAGAATGAGGTGAAGGCAAAAGTTATTGTGCTTTAAGGATAGTCAAGAGCTCCATCAGGTGTTAAGCCACATATAGATGTGCTATATCATGAAAAGGAGGATATTGATACTTAAAAACATTAAATACATGCTATCTTATAATAGCACAAAGATGAGACAGCTATCATGCACCTCAATTTGTTTTTTTTAGAGAACATATAATGGATATGATAGAGATCATAGTAGTTGAATCTCCATTCAGATTTCTTGGAGAGAAATAAATATCCTTCATGAAGGTCCTAAATAGTTCACTTGTAGAACTAAAAAGATTCAAATGTGATAGGCTTCTTGATCACCCACATATGCAAATGATTAGTGATGAGCATGTTCCTCATGCTAGGTTGACATAATGTAGTGACAAAGATGCAAGGGGGACTACATTTGATCTTGGTTAAGGTATGACCAGATGTTTTACCTCAAGAATGAGGTTTTGTAAATAGTATAATAGGTGTGTGTGTTCTCATTTAGTTGTGTTGTATTCCATAAGTGTTCTAATTAAACACACATGTTTTTTTAAGTGTGTCTTATTTTATGTGATTTTACTTTGTGTTTGGTGTGTTTTCAAAGGAAAATTGTGTGTCAAACCTATGTATAGGTGACTCCATATCCCAATGGATAGGATTAGGTAGTTGGTTATGGCATAGCAAACATACCACCCTTTGGAAATCACCAATAATATTGACCATTTTATCAAAATGGGTCAAACCCCTATAGTTAAAAAATTATATATTGGTTTAATACAATGTCATAGGGTGTGTCATAGTTAATTATATGTGATTTTATGTCATTTTAGCCTTGGTCATGGTCTAATTAGTTCTTATGTCATTTTGAGTCACTGAGGGGTCATAAATGAGCATTAAATATAAGTGGTATAGTTTTGAGATTTGCCCATGTGTTACAAATTCCTCAAAACCCAATATTTTAGTCTATATCATACATATTAGTTTCTAACTAAAAACTTGAAGGTGATAACTAAAAATAAAGAAAATAGGTCCAAAAGAAGGAGTTTCAAAGGTGTATGGCCTATAAGAGAGAGAGTGTGTCATGTGGGGAAAGGTTTTGTGATGGCCCTTAAACTTCTTCAAACTCATTTCCATGATTGGCATGCTTTATAAATGCCAAAATTGGTCCAAAATTATTCTATTCTAACATCACTATACCTTACACATGAAACTGATCAATAGGTTTTTGGTTGGTATAGCCAGTATGAGAAGTTTTAATTTAAATTAATTTGGGGGTGATATTAAACTCACTCATATTAAATTTCATGTTTGTATTTAAAATAATGGTGGCTTATTCCTTATGAACCATCTCTAACAAGTTGACTATGTTTTTTTGCCTATTATTTCCCTTACCTTATAGATTTCTCTCTTCTTTGAGCTGGTCCATACAAATAAACTAATAAATTTGATTCTAAAATATTTTAACTCTCATTTAATTCTTCCCATTTTTGTTGTAAATGTTTTCATGGGCCAAATAGTCAAAGGTTGCAAGTTGATGTTCTAGGTGAAGTTGCAGTTAGTTTCATTACTTGTAGAAGCTTTGGTTATATGGAAGGGTTTCATGTAGATGTAATATTATATTATCCATGTATCTCATGTTATATCAACCACCTTATTCATGATTTTTCTTATATATTCATACTTTGATTCAAACATATAGTCATATGGAAACACATTCAACTTTACTTGTTTGTAGTTGTTATAATGTTGTCTTGAAGTGTTAACATGCTCATAGATGTGTGATAAATAGTATAAGAGGTGTTGAAAATATTTTATAATAATTAAAAATAAATTAAAAACCATTTAATTTAAAAATGAGGGACTGTGATAGTTAACTCAGTCATCCACATAGTCATACACCATGGAAATGCACCAACATGTGTCATGGAGAGAATGTCACATTTGAACAAAGATAACTGATCTTGTTTCAAGTCTTGTAGTTTTTTTGAATAAATTTGAATATTCAAAGATAATATATTATTTTTTTAATATTCATACACCATGTTCATTCCTCATGTTTCCATTCATTGCCTATATACCATAGTTGAATCAACACCTATAAGAGGCTGAAGACATTTAAAGGGTAGTTTTGAAACTTGTATCAATAATTTAAATTTTTTAGGATGCATTTAGATAATTTTAAAGGGTCAAAATTCCATTTAATTCTCACTTACCATGCTTACTACCCATGTCTTACTCACTGCTTGCATAAATGTAAATACACACCTATAAGTGGCTTGCATATGGGTCTAAGAGTGTGTGCTGAAGGTGTATGACATGTTTTGAGGATCCCATAAATTTTTAGAGGTTAAAAGTAATTTATTATTCATTAATAAGGAATAAAATATTAAAACATGTTAGGAAGTCATTTTCAAAAGTTGAGTGACTATGTTTAGAGACCATTTCCCTAGAACACAAAAATAGAGCACTCCACAATTTTGGTGTTAATGAATGATGATGTCATATAAAATATTGACAAATAAAAATTCACTAATTTTATATGCCTATTATAGGGTAATAAATTTCAAAAGTAAATTAGTAATGTGTTCAATTTATTTTCTTACTATGAAGGTCCAAAGATGCACATTTGTTCACTAAGGTTCAACAATGATATCTATAGGTTTAGAACTTCAAGTGACCTTCATGCCCAAAATTGTAATGCAAGATTATGTATCCATGTTTTAGTGGTAGTAAATAGTTTAAAATCACTTCAATTATTTAAAAGGCACAAATTAAATTTGGAACACTAGGTTTTGGGCCTAATAGACATACCTATAGATGTACTTGGGTTCCAAAAAGAACACCTACAACTGATTGTAGGTATCTAAAATCTATGGAACTAATCTATACATGAAATCTTAATGGATAAAGACACATAAATGTTTAAAAAAAATTTAATAATACATAATATGTATCCCAAAATGATAACATATTGTATGAGAGAGTTTCTAGGGAATATTCTTACCTATAGGACCCCTATACAATCAATCATAGCTGACTGTGGAAGCATAATAAGAAAAAGATGGTGTTATTGATGTTTGTATTATATGAATTAGACTTGGATAGATATAAATCAATTTTAAATGGTAAATAAAAATATAATTAGGTCTTTTAAAAATGACATAAGACCTAAGTCATGCAAATGCACCTACAAGTGCCTCTTCCAAACACACATACATAGTCAATAGTCTAGTCAAGTTGAAAGGAAAAGCATGTGTGAGTAGTTTAGAAATGTTTGTGAAGAAAAAAATTTGGTAAGACCTTAATAATGATTTTATAGCTATAAATATATCCACATATAATGGAAACATAGTTTTAAAAATCTCAAACAAAGGTAGCCTATAGTCACATGTTAGAAGATGCACACAGTCAGTAGTTTACACATTATTATCTTGGGTTTTGATTTATTTAGAGGTGATAAGGGTATAATAAATATTTAAAAATTATAATATAACATAATAATGGATTTTATAAACCCATAAAATGTTCACTTTTTATGATACAATATGGGAAGTACCCTCTATTTTGTCTTAGATAAAGGGTACTCCCCTATGGTGGAAACCTATAGTCTTTGAAGGAAGAGGATAAATAAGTGATACAAAGGTTGGTTTAACCTTGAAATAAGGTGAGGAGAGATGTGATAATACATTATAAAACATTTAAAATCATTCACATGGGTTATAAACACAATGGGGTGGTGTAAATAGATAAAAGTGCAATTAGACCTACATGGTCTCAATTAGGCCTAAAGGCCTAACTAGATGGTCAATTTCATTTCTAGCCTTAGGTGAGAAATAAAATGAAATTAAATTTTTTTTAATATATTTATAATGTTTTTTAAATATTTTATATTTTATATAAACACAAATAAAGCCATTTTTGGGCTTGCAACCATAACAACCATGTGCAAAATGAAGAACAAAGTTTGATAAGGCAATTTGAAATTTTCACATCTTATTCAAAACTTTTCATGGGAGTTAAAGGAGATTGGATAATTTCAATAGGTTAATAATATAATGTTTTTTGAAAATTTTTCTTGAGTTCAATGTCACAACTCTATGAATAGAGGCTAAGGGTGAAAAGAGACTAAAACTCTCCAAAACCCTAATTCAAGACATGATTTGGAAAATGAAGACTAAAATATACCCATATAGAATATAATGACTATTAAAGTGATTTTATGTATAATATTAATGTTCAAGTCTCATCCCCATTAAATTTAGGTGTTCACTACTTGTAAAGATAGGGAATAAATGGGTTTTTTTAACTATTTTTGTGTTATGTAGGTATGACAAGGTTTCAATAGATGAAATAAACTTTGAGAGAAGTTTTGGGACTTAATATATCCTATAATATTAATTTAATGTATTATGGAAACTCGTAAGTGCTTCTACAAGTGCCTCCATTGTAGTCAGTCAAAATGGGCATAGTGAGAAAGATAGTGAGAAAGGAGAGAACTTCAAATGGGAGGCCCTTTTAAGGTTTATCTGATAAATATAAGTATATGAGAGGTATTTAAATGTGTAATTAAATAATTTTTATTTTTTTCATGGAAAACCAAAACAAAACTTTGAGGCTTAATGTGAGGGGTGAGTTAAAGAGGAGTTATTTGGACTATAATTAATGATATCTCATCTCTAGAAGAATATTAATGACTAGGGATGAAAAAAAATATATGTTATAAAATTTATACAACCCATACCCATTATATAAATCATAAATTCTATACCTAGTCTTATTTATGATGTTCTTAAAAGGGCCAAATGATGAAGGCAATTTTATGAGCAAAACACTGAGGAGACCTACGCCACATTTAAAGAATTTCATGTAGTTTAAGGTCAATTTGTCCCATAAAACCTTGAATTTTATATATCACACTTCATTATCCTACACTTTTAACTTCTCTTCTTATTTTTTTCAATTGTTATTATGACTCTTGGACGTCTTTCTTCTCGTTTCTCTCTCAATTTATATAAGTAGTAGCCAATTTAGCTCTTGTAAGATAATACCAAACCATGTATGGAAAATCCATACTAAATTAAATTCTATTTTCCATTTTAAAAATAATTATAATCCTGGTTTTGATTTCATGAACAATTTTCTAAGTGTTCAAGTCATGTATGGTGAAGTTAGTGATAATATTTTATCCTTGCTTTCCTTGTTCTTTCATGTTTATGTAATATTTCCTATTATAATAGGTTATCTAGAGTTTATTAATGTGTTTTAGGATCCTTAAAAGTGTAAAAAATATTATTATATTGTTAAATCTAACCTTTGGTCCATTTATCTTGTGTTTCTTCATGCTTCTCACCTCTATATTGAAACATTGATGCTATAATCTTTTAAGACTTTGAAGCTAGTTTATATACCCTATTTCATTGTGATAAGAATATGATGGTAATGTGTAAATTATCTTGGTTTATCAAACAATTATAATATTCACATTTCATTCAAGTTTTTAACTCTTCTCCCCACAAGCAACTAGCTAATTAGGTGATAAGCATTTCAAGATACATTCAGGGAACTAGCCCTTAAATCGAGAGGTCTAATTTTGTTATAGGTACACCCACATATATATAATTATTAAAATGTTTAAAAAATATTTAATACACTTAAAAACCATCTTCTAGGGTGAAATATTTGGTGACAACAATTTTGGCACTCCCGATGGGACCCATTGTCTTCGTGATAACCTATCAAGGTGAATGCTAGTCTTAACAACATCAACTATAAACTGGTGTGTTAGTCAAAATTTGGTGACTCTATTAAAGGTAAAATATTGTTAAATTTAATTTTTTAAATCATATTATTGATCTCATGCTTCATTTTTCTCACTATGTCATCATCTAGAAGAGTTATCGATCCCATTGAATCCACTTATTTAGCCTAAACTTCATCTTGAAGTTCAATACCCTCATCCTAATCAACCCCTTTAAGAGAGAAATTTTGATAGCCAAGGAGGTGAATAATTTGAATATTTTTAAGATTTTGAATAATACATAGATAAGAAACATGCATTTCTTGCCTTTAATATTAGAAACCCAATCCACCTTCAAGCCTATGTGTAGACACTCAAAATTTTCCCCTTAACTAATTTTTGATGTCACATCACCTTAGACATATTCTCAACCCTTAGTTAACTATTTATCTAGTCAACTCATAATTAAATAGATGAAATAAACTTTGAGAGAAGTTTTGGGACTTAATATATCCTATAATATTAATTTAATGTATTATGGAAACTCGTAAGTGCTTCTACAAGTGCCTCCATCGTAGTCAATCAAAATTGGCATAGTGAGAAAGATAGTGAGAAAGGAGAGAACTTCAAATGGGAGGCACTTTTAAGGTTTATCTGATGAATATAAGTATATGAGAGGTATTTAAATGTGTAATTAAATAATTTTTATTGTTTTTCATGGAAAACCAAAACAAACTTTGAGGCCTAATGTGAGGGGTGAGTTAAAGAGGAGTTATTTGGACTATAATTAATGATATCTCATCTCTAGAAGAATATTAATGACTAGGGATGAAAAAAATATATGTTATAAAATTTATACAACCCATACCCATTATATAAATCATAAATTCTATACCTAGTCATATTTATGATGTTCTAAAAGGGCCAAATGATGAAGGCAATTTTATGAGCAAACACTGAGGAGACCTACGCCACATTTAAAGAATTTCATGTAGTTAAGGTCAATTTGTCCCATAAAACCTTGAATTTTATATATCACACTTCATTCTCCTACACTTTTAACTTCTCTTCTTATTTTTTCAAATGTTATTATGACTCTTGGACTTCTTTCTTCTCATTTCTCTCTCAATTTATATAAGTAGTAGGCAGTTTAGCTCTTGTAAGATAATACCAAACCATGTATGGAAAATACATACTAAATTAAATTGTATTTTCCATTTTAAAAATAATTATAATCCTGGTTTTGATTTCATGAACAATTTTATAAGTGTTCAAGTGATGTATGGTGAAGTTAGTGATAATATTCTATCCTTGCTTTCCTTGTTCTTTCATGTTTATGTAATATTTCCTATTATAATAGGTTATCTAGAGTTTATTAATGTGTTTTATGATCCTTAAAAGTGTAAAAATATTATTATATTGTTAAATCTAACCTTTGGTCCATTTATCTTGTGTTTCTTCATGCTTCTCACCTCTATATTGAAACATTGATGCTATAATCTTTTAAGACTTTGAAGCTAGTTTATATACCCTATTTCATTGTGATAAGAATATGATGGTAATGTGTAAATTATCTTGGTTTATCAAAAAATTATAATATTCACATTTCATTCAAGTTTCTAACTCTTCTCCCCACAAGCAACTAGCTAATTAGGTGATAAGCATTTCAAGATACATTTAGGGAACTAGCCCTTAAATCGAGAGGTCTAATTTTGTTATAGGTACACCCACATATATATAATTATTAAAATGTTTCAAAAATATTTAATACACTTAAAAACCATCTTATAGGGTGAAATATTTGGTGACAACAATTTTGGCACTCTCGATGGGACCCATTGTCTTTGTGATAACCTATCAAGGTGAATGCTAGTCTTAACAACATCAAATATAAACTGGTGTGTTACTCAAAATTTGGTGACTCTATTAAAGGTAAAATATTGTTAAATTTAATTTTTTTATTCATATTATTGATCTCATGCTTCATTTTTCTCACTATGTCATCATCTAGAAGAGTTATCGATCCCATTGAATCCACTTATTCAGCCTAAACTTCATCTTGAAGTTCAATACCCTCATCCTAATCAACCCATTTAAGAGAGAAATTTTGATAACCAAGGAGGTGAATAAGTTGAATATTTTGAAGGTTTTGAATAAAACATAGATAAGAAACATGCATTTCTTTCCTTTAATATTAAAAACCCAATCCACCTTCAAGCCTATGTGTAGACACTCAAGATTTTTCCCTCAACTAATTTTTGATGTCACATCACCTTGGACATATTCTCAACCCTTAGTTAACTATTTATCTAGTTAACTCACAATTATACACATTTTATACACAAATATATACCTTTTAAAAAAAATCCCCTCCTTTGACCCATTTTATCATTTTTACATGTAGGGGTTGATAATTTATGATTGACCAATCATTGGTGATTACCCTTAACTATCAATGGTTATCTCCCCACTCTTAAAAAAATAAAATCACATCCAACTATGGGTGGGCTTACAAGGTCAAAATTAAAAATTTCCCATGCACACCTTATAGCTTTCCTTCCCATAAAATGTCATCTCTCTCTCTCTCTCTCTCTCTCTCTCTCTCTCTCTCTCTCTCTCTCTCTCTCTCTCTCTCTCTCTCTCTCTCTCTCTCTCTCTCTCTCTCTCTCTCTCTCTCTCTCTCTCTCTCTCTCTCTCTCTCTCTCTCTCTCTCTATGCAAGTCTCTTGGAAGAGATGAGGATCCAAAACTTACATCTAGGCTCTCTTATTTTCTTTGTACACGTATTTAGCATCCCAAAAATCTATCCATATGACCTTTTAAGGTTCAATTAATGTTATTACACCCAAATTTATTCAAATTTTCAACTATCATTCACTTGACATCATATAGGTACCCTCTTTTTATTTTTAGTGTTTTCTTTCATTATCAAATTTTCCTACCTTGTTCTCCTCAACTACACACCACCCTTCACCCCATATATATATATATATATATATATATATATTCTAACTCCTACCCAATAGCTACTTAATCTTAAATTCCATCTTAATTTTTATAAAATTCCACATATAACCATCATCAACTGTGGGAACCATCACTGGTTACCCTGACCATTGTTGGTTATTTGACTATCACTGGTTAGACCCAACTGTCACTAGTCTTACCCAACCACTGATGGTAATTATCCAAAAACATAACATATTGTTATTTTTTTCCCTTTTCACCCAATAAAACCCATATTTATATTTCAAACCTATCTACAAACCCTACCTAGACCTTGTAAACCTAACCTTGGTACACTTGTGCATGTCATTGACCCATCATGCCATATCTTCTATCAAACATGTATATTATTTATTTTCTTGCATATTTACTTTCTTATCATTTGAATGTAAGTATATTTTTTATGTAATTTTCAGCTTAATTGTATTAAAATATTATTAACATCCTCTTAGAAATCCTTGTGCTTCTTGGATCTAGCTTACACTAGGTAATCGACTCAACCTATCATTCAACAAATCATATTCTGATTTTTTTGTGATTTGTAGGTTATCTTCCCTAAACAAAAATGAGTTCCCACATTCATCTAGATCAATGAATGCATTATACTAGCTATTTTTCCACACACCTTAATATTCACTTTCTTTTATCTACTTTCAAAACTAAGAGATAAATTGAAACATTTTGGCATGCCTGATGGGACCCCATTTCCTTTCTTCCCTAATTGTTTGCTCATTAAATGAAATAATTTATTTTGGGGATTAAAAATTAATCATTTGCATTCATTGATTGCCTTTTAATTTTATTTCATCTAGTAACTTAGGAGGCAAAGTAATGTTATCATAGCATTCACACTTGTTATCACACACAAAACCAAACCAATAAATAATTTACACATCAAAACAATACTTGAAACGAGGACCAACTGGTATTTCATCGCCGGGTGGAAACCTTACCCCATCCTAGCTATCTCAATTAAATTTCACCACCAAGGGGAGAACCAACTCAGCTCTCTAGTTGAGTATAAACTCTAGACTCAGTATATCTGGCTAAACACCCAACACCCTTATCACTATGTGATCGTGAAATGAGGGGGTAGGCCTCAACACCAAGTCACATACTAAATTTCAACATGGATATTACTTATGAGCCCCTAAAAAACTTGAAACCATCCATAGACTACCTCTTTAGTACCCATTTTCCAAGCCAACCTCTCTTATCACACTTTTTAAGGCATAAGCCAAAAGTGATTTAAAAGTAATCCTAAGGTTAAAACAAACTTCTTAGTCTATGTATTAATTGATTTTAAATTCCAAGGGGTTTGCTCTCTATTTGAAGTGTGAGTGTCATGATAACATTCCATGTTTTCTCATATGGTTTTAACTAGACAACAAGTGAGAAATCAAAACAACCAACCACCAACTTCTTATTCATCCATTGATTATACCTCAGATGTTGAAAAATATCCTCATGCTTCACCTCACTATTATCCTCCACCACCTTCTCCTTCTATAATCCCAATCATGTCTAAATTAGGTCCAAACATTACTACCTTTCTTGACAATAATCTAGTTGTTTTACAATATTACATCATCACCTTGCCTCATCATAGCCTACTACTTTGGTTTCTTCTTTTGATCCTTCTCTTGGCATGCCATCCCACCTTATGGTAGGTACCACTTGAACCCAACCATTGACCCAGGCCTCTTCCAACACCACATCTACCCGAACTCAAACCAACCTTCCACCTCATAACCTTCCACCTCCTGTCACATGACATATGGGTTCAAACTTGTTATTAGTCACCTATGCCTCATATACCATTGCATTATCTTCCACTCTAACTTCTATCTTCCTTTTGGTCCTAACTAATTCCTTGGACATAGTTTTACTTCAAAAATTAGTGATCTTCATACCTTGAAACCTTACCCCAATCAATACTATGGTAACTACCCAACCTCAACCTTCCCAACTTCCTCCTACCTCAACCATACTAACCACATTTTTTTCTCAACAAGTACCTATGACAACTTACTAGTATGTCCATAACCCACAGGGGTACATACCACCCTCTACCCAAACTTTTATACCAATGAGATCTTATGTGACACCATCTCAACCCCTTACCACCACATATCAATATGTGTCTTCTTCAGCACCATCTGATGCCTATTCATACATAGTCACAAGCCAACCTCAATAGAATGTGCCCCTAAATTACATGGCTTTTCAACCTCAACTAATCTAATCAAAATGTTAATGGATAAAAATACTAGTTTAGATTCATCCATCTCTACCTCAACCAATATTTGTATTATATTTATACATGAAACCTAATAATGATGGATATTC
This sequence comes from Torreya grandis, assembly GCA_037957365.1. Lineage (NCBI taxonomy): Eukaryota > Viridiplantae > Streptophyta > Pinopsida > Cupressales > Taxaceae > Torreya > Torreya grandis. Next base: position 568,999 of record JARHVA010002566.1, on the reverse strand, counting down.
TTCAAAAATTCATCATGCAAGTTCATGCATAGAAATCCATCGTGTATCCACATATTTTAGCAGTTTTTTATCATTAGTCACTCTTATTGTAAATTTTTGGAACTTTAAAAATATTTTTAGATTTCTTGACATATATTCATGTAATTCATAAATGAGCTCTTCCACTTTTATAACATTAGTAAATCTTTTAACTATTTTGTATGCAAGATTCCTCTTGTAAGCCATGTAATGAATTGGAATCATATATGAGGAAAATATTTTTTGGAGTTGAAAACATAGATCATTTATATGACCTTACATAACTGATGCACCATCAACCTTAACACACACTAGATTTTTAGCTATTACATAATCATCCATCCCAGCTTTATATTTTAAATTAGATACAACCAATTTGTGAATATTTTTAACATTGAAATTCTCTACCATTTTATGAACTACTAGTAGATGAGAATACTTTGAATAATTATCAAAAGTATAAACATGCATGCAAACACAAGATGTGTTGTCAATTACTGTGACCTCATTAATAAACAATGAGATGAATAGTGAATTTTGAAATTTTTATTTTAGAACCTCCTTCTCAACCATTATTAGACATTTTTCCATTTCCAAATAAATTATATCTAACCAATATGATTATGGAATATTAATAAATCCATTATGCTGAAATAAAATCTTATAATCCAAAAATTTAGAAATAGGTTTGCCTTTTTTTATAATGTGGTATATATTAGAGAATTGCATATATTTGGCCTTTAGATGGGACTAGATAACTTTTTCAAAATTTTCTTTGATTATTCCCCCTTTCTCAATTAGATTTTTTTGGCATTTCTTATCATTTTCATAATCGTATGCATATCTTACATGCATGCATTCTTTGCATTTTGCCACCTGTGTGTTCTTGTTATCTATCCATTTGGGTGCTTCATTATCGCATATATTTTTCCACAATGTTTTTCAATGGTGTCCAACTTTAGTTACATTATATGTTCCTTTCCCAATTTCCATCTACATATTGTACATATCCATTTTATTGGAGCATGATCAACATTTTCAAAATCTACATGTTCAATGAAGGGAAATTTCATTTCCCAATCCACCTTAAAGGACATTTCGGTTGTCCATTTACTTCTCTTCCTTCACAAAGATCACTATAAGTGGATTTTTTAGTGAAATTTGTGTTTGATGAGAACCAACAATATCTTCTACCACTTGTGTGTCATGGTCATTGTCATAAAAAACCATAGGATTATCTTTGAGTGGTGGCATGTCATCATTAATATAATCTATAGGGGGAGACGTGTTATTCTAATTAATTTTTTGTTGTGATATACCACCATGATCAGTGGGAATTTTTTTATGTAAAATTGTTTTGATATTATTGAACAGTTAAAATCAAATTCAAAATATACTATAAAAGTAATAAGTACATATATTTTGAATACATTATGGTTGTGTGGGATTTTTTATTGGCTCTTTAAAATAAGATATTACGCTCAATTTTCTTGATAATTGGCCTATATTTTTACCATTTCTAACAAATGCCATGATGATCAAGGATGGAACACATTGGTTCTACCATTTGCTTACAATGCAGGTACTACCATTCAGTTTTGTCACCTAGTTACAACACCATCTTATAGTTCAATTTTACCACTCAACTCTACCATTTAGTGCTATCATTTGTTAATATCATTTCATGATGCCATTTAGTTATACTATTTGATGTCACCATTTAGTTCTACCATTTGTATCTTGGATGTTCCTATTCATTATTGTCATTCAGTTTGGCAGATTGAGTGATATTGTTTAGTGCTACTATTTAGGTTTATAGTTGGAATACTAACATTTAGATGTCATACTTCAATTGAATTATGGGTTCTACCAATATTTTTTTAGCTTGTTTCCAAAATTTCCTATTGGGTGTTACTTTGATATCGTGGGGTAGTTTTTGAAAGTATATTTTGATGGTTACTCATGATAGCCTATGTACTATATATGTGGTGAATTTAAGGGTAAACTAAGAAATTATTGTAAATAGTTGGTGAGACAACCCCTAAAATAGTTTACATTATTAAATTTTAGGTAATCTAGACCTATGTAGTGAACCTAAAAAATTACCAAAAACAAAAGTATAAAATTGGAATATTCATGAATTAACTAATATTCACTGCTAAAATTTACCCTAGTTTAAGCCACTACATGGCTTTCCATCAAAACTCCATACCTACTCAAAGCCTCTAAGTTAGAATAAATGTTGCATATAATTCAAAAACCCATGTGGAGTCTCCAAACCAAGCTTGAAGCTTCCAAGACTCATATAGTCTTCATAACTGAGTATCAAGGCTTTAAGAATGGCTTTTAAACCATTATGTTATCTATATCCTAATGAATATGGGATTAATATCTTAATGTATTTCAAAACCAATTTGGAATTCATCCAAGACAATTAAAATGTAATAATGGTCTTCATGACCACTTTACAAGGCACGAGGATTGTATTTAAACCCATTCTTGTTTCATTCCCAACAAATGTGGGATTATTATCTTATCAAATACATTAAACGAGAGGCCTAAGGTGTTGAAAAAGGAGTGGGATTTGACCCTAGAATCTCCTTAAATATATTTTAGGGTCCTAAACACATGTTATACATTATTTTAAGAACTAACATCCAAAAATTAATATTTATCCTTGATTTTTGGGCTAAACAAGCGTAAAGAAAGGTGTTTAAGTGGGATTTGAACCCCAATGCCTTGGGAAAAAAGATAAACACCCAAAAAATGGACCAATAAGCTAAAAAATATTATAAAAAGGATGAATTTGCATTTAATATGCAACTTTTTACCCCTACAAAGGGATAGTTAAAGCATGTTTTTTATGTCTATTATTACAAGAATAGTAAACTGCAAGCCAAGGAATTATTGTAGAGACCTCCTAGAGATAATGTAGAGAATATTTAGCCCCTTTTTGGGAGAGATAACCCCTTATGTGGAGAGATATACCTATAATATGAGAAAATAATGCAAAAAAAACATATTTTGCATAATTTCAATCAATTAGTTTGTACTTTGAACAAACCCAAAGATGTAATCCAAGTTGGATGAACTCCATTATCAATTTATTAACATTTTATTAATTTCTTACTTTATTTCATTTTTAAATACCTACATATTTTGCATCATTTTAATCAATCAGTTTGTACTTTGAACAAACCCAAAGATGTAATCCAAGTTGGATGAACTCCATTATCAATTTATTGAGTAACATTTTATTAATTTCTTACTTTATTTCATTTTTAAATACCTAAATATTTTGCATCATTTTAATCAATCAGTTTGTACTTTAAACAAACCCAAAGATGTAATCCAAGTTGGATGAACTCCATTATCAATTTATTGAGTAACATTTTATTAATTTCTTACATTATTTCATTTTTAAATACCTAATATTAATTAATTAAGCTAATTTTTAATGTATTTATAATAATCTAAAATGTCATTTTAGTGAAATGAGTATCACTTAAGACCACCTAATCCTATCTTATATCTAGACCTATCTTAGGGCCTCTCTTGATCATTTTCCAACTTTTGTGCAATTCTAACCCATTCCAAGGTATACCAAAAGTAGAAATAAGATGCCCCTTAGGCACGTATATCTCATTTTTTCCTGATCATGCCACCTAGACATTAATGTGGTCCTTTGGACTATATTGTACTATGCTATTGACCAAAGGGCAATACTAATGTCCCCTTGTTCTCTACTCTCCCAACAAATATATTTACATTTATCTAATCACCCTTAGGATTTTCCTAGACCTATTTCACATATTAACAAGAACTAAAATTATATATATAGATAAATTCATTCACTTATACACTATATGAAAATTATATACAAATACTCATAAATAAACTCTGAAATAATTGTGGAAATCAAGGTCATTGATCCCTATTCTTACCTACTTTTGTATACACTTATTTACAACATCTTATAACTAAAATTACTCAAATTTATAGTCTCAAGTCACACACAAATAACTCAAATTGGAGCTCATAGTAGCATTAACTTTCACTTACACCATTACTTAGATTTGGAGAATTACATTGGGATTAATCCCCTTTTGAGGTATTGGTATGTAGGCAATGCTCATCACATGGGGTGTTGAGGTCATTTCCAATATACCTTGCTAACACCACTATTTTTCTACTTGTGTTTCTCAAATACCCTAAAAAAGGGAGGGATAAGGTTTCACATTGAATCAATCAAAATAGGGAGTAGATAATGAACTAGAATCCATGCACACAAGCACAAACTCCCTAAAAATAGGTGAAGGTAAACCTATAAATTCATTGTCCCTACTACCAAAAGGACACTAGCATGACATAGAGGACACTAACATTGTGCACTACTATCTAGAGCATTGTGCTATTATCTAAGAGGGTTTTTGACTCTCAATTCTTATTCATGACACCCTGCATAGTTATTGTACCAATTTTTAGCTTATCATTTATCTATCTTAGTCAATTTATAGCTAAGTACATCTCTTGTAATTTATTTTCTATTTATATAATATTAGATAAATCAATTATTTTAAAAATTAGAAGATATTAATATTTTTATATTTATTCCTTATATATTATTCCAACACTTTATCGACCTAGGGTTTTACATTCTATAATCCCCTTTAAATATAAATCATTTGGTAAACTCAACTTACTTTGAATAGTGAAAACAACCTAGCCATTAATGTGATTAGGGTTTGTATCCTTTTATTTTATATGCTCAGTGATTAAATTTAAAATCTCGTATCTTATTCATTATTCTATTTTTGTAATATTTCATAGATTTAATTTCTTAAAAGGTTCAAATATAAAATGTTTTATTTTCCTACTTCCCAACCTATAATGGCATAATACAATGACCAATTTAATGAGACCAATAAGAGAAATTTGTAAAATTTCATTTATAAACATCTTAATATGTAATATGACTTTATTTATATTGTTAAAAGAAAGATCCTAGAATCCACTACATGTCAATCCTCCAACCCCACATATAATAATATTACTACACCTACCATGTGAGCAATTTAGAATCTGTAACAACCTACTACAACTAGACAAATCTCACCAATGGTACCACTTCTTGTATATATTACACATACTTACTATTTATATGTATAATACCTTTGGTAGGATATCAATTCTCTATAGTCGAAGGTGTTACACATGCATTAGGGTGACAATAGAACATCTTATGCCTTGGATTCTCATATTCTCATAAATATACCTTTGGCATAAAATATAGTAGTAATTCCTTTACCATCTAAATTTTTGGCACTCAAGATTACTCTATATGATGGTAAGGGTGACCTAGAGCATTATCTACACACTTTTCATGCAACATGTTTGGACTATGTGTTCAATGATTGGCTCCTAACTAAGTTGTTTCATCATAATTTAAAATAATATGCATTACAATGGATCTATGATCTTGATAATTAGTTTATAACAACATTTAATCCATTGGTAGATTTCTTTGGCACACTTTGAAATCAACATTAGTGACAAGGTTTCATATTCTCAAGTTGAACAACTGAAGAAAAAATCTAATGAGCCAATAGATAAATATTTCTTACAATATAAAATTATTTTAGCAAAGATGACTAGCCCTATGGTAAATAGATAACTCTAAGACATATTCAAATAAAATTTATTACCTATATTACATGAAGCTATACTATTAAAAAAATTCATCATTCATAGATGATCCATGGATCAACTACAAGGAACAAAAATGAATGGTCTCAATTAATCTATAAACATCATAGTACAAAAGATGGATCTAAGATCTTTATGACACATTTTATGATTTGAAAAATATAATTTATATACAAAATATATGGATGGTCAAAGTTTTTATTAGTCAAAGTGACATGGTTAATTGGGTCAATGTGATGTGGTAATGTGTTACAAAAAGTGGACCAACTAAGAGTTAACACATGGACTTATGGTAACCTAACACATAGCCCAATAATAACATGACATGTGGTAGAGAAAGAATCAGTGGTAGTTTGAAAAATGGCTCACTTAAATTTTTCCATGTGGCATCATCCAAGTTGGCATCTATGGACCATTTCTCAAGGCAAAAAAAAAACGTTTTAATCCTAGACACTTTGTATACGGGATAATATTTGATCAAAGCCTATCATAAAGGATAAATATGTTAAATTATATTAAAGAGGGATTGAAATCCCCATAAAAAGGATAAAGGTAAAATCCTATCAAAATGATATTAAATCCCATATGAATTTCTTCCCACCATATTAGGTGGAGATTCACATGGGAGTGGATTTGATTCCACATCTTTAGTCGAAATACTTGGCGAAAATACCAAAACATAAAATATGAAGCATTCCACATTATTAAAAACATTTATATGGATATTCATGTAATGGCTAATTTTAAGCCTTTTGTTATTATCAAAAAAATCTTAAAATGGGGATAATTACAAAGGGGATAAATTCAGCCAAGGGATAATTATAATCCCACATTATGTGATAATTGAAACCCCATAATAATTGGGGAACAAATAATTATCTAATCCACCAAATTTGGACCCCAAAAAAGTATAAATAAGGGTCAAGGGGTCATTTGAAAACATAATAGAAGTGTGAATTCATTCTCAAGCTAAAGAGTTAAAAAGCTAGCATAAACATAAAGGAGAAGAGTAAGCATGTTTTTGAAGCCATAATAAACTTGAAAAATGCATTTGATAGTGATTTTTGTAGTTATTTATGATCAATTTTTCAAATGGGATATTTGACTTAGTATTATTCTTGAGTTGTTTCATCACAAGATCAAATTTTATAGACTACATTTACCATAAGATCTAGTACTTACATATTGTTAATGTAAGAGTTTTGTTTTAATTTTACATTAATATATTGGTTCCACTACTGAGTAAACCTGAAGTCATATCCCAATAAGGGTAAATTACGTTATCAATTTATTGTGTTATGCTTGATAAATCTTAGTTGATTTTCAATAATAATTATAAAATCTTAGTTTTTCATTTCTAATTTAAAAAGAAACAAAATCATTATTAAGAGATGCTTAAATAAATAAATAAAATACATAGGTGTCACTTACTATTTACAAACCAATTTTAATATAAGATCAGTTAGAAGTTTGAAATTATGTTGGAGGTACATATTGTTTATAGGAAACCATGGGTAAACCATGAAATGTGAGATGCTAGAAGACGTATAAGGAATGAATCATAAAATTTAGGAAGAGAATTCCTTTCTAAGGAAAAGAGTAAAATCCTTGTAAGAGGAAATTAAAAAATTACAATTGGATTTATAAGCCAAGAATGAGCTCTTGGTGAATCTACAAAATGATAAATAAGTAAAGGATTTAGCTTCCACCACCAATTCACAAATAATGATGGAATGCATTCATCACATGGTTGTTATTCCCATTTAGATTGAAATAAAAATTATTTTGGTAAATTTGAACAACATAATAAGGTAATTGGTTCAAAATTACTATTTAAAATGGGATATGATGGAAAAGGCCTTGGTAAGAAAGGACAAGGTTTGATTAACCCAATACAGGTAGAGGATAAACCTAATTTTATAGGTTTGGGTTATGCTAGTACAAAGATGGAAATTGGAGAGAGTTCTAAAACTATTTAAGGAAGACAAGCTTGCAATAACTAAGTGTTCATACAACTAGCTTTACAAAATTATTCCATAAAAAGGAATGTGGCACAAGCATAGGTTCATGAGAAAGTGTGTAATAAAGTAAAAAAAGAGGTAATGTAATACAAATTCCTCTTATTTACATAAATCATAACACTAAACATAATGGTAATTATCAAACTTTTGATGTTTTCTTTCCATTTAAAAAATATGGCTATGACATATAAAAAATGTAGAATACTTTCCCATGCACTTTTTATGGTTTAAGTAATCATTGTGTGGCTAATTATTAGAAGATGAAATATTTTGTGAATAAATTTTTCCCTTTTTTGAAAAATAAAATAGGTGCTAAAGATTAATCTCATAATCCAGAGGTGAGAAATGATGAACATGTTTCCTCGTACAATAAGAAGGATAAAGGAAACTATTACACTCATTGTGATATAAGTAGACACAGGGTTGAGACTTGTTGGAAACTTCATCCATAATGACATCCTAAATATGGTAAGAATAAGATGGTTTATGCTTCTGTTAAAAAGATTAAAAAATTAATAAAGTTGTGAATTCACCAACATTTATTGAAACAACCCAAGATCTATCCACAAATGTTCCATAGATGACTTGGATATTAAGAGTTCATTTGTTTTTATGGAAATATTTACATACATGAAATTGATGATTAACATGATTTTGATATTTCCAAATTTCTTTTGGGTTTCCTGATACATTTTATGAAAAGGAAATTAACTCATGTTTTGAGCTTGGATATTTGAGAAAAGATTGAGGAGTTGAATGGGCATCATGTTCAGTGTGCTTATTTTTATTAAATGATCTTTTGAGAAGGAGACAAAGTGGATAAATCAGATTTTTGGGTGTTTTGATTACACTCAAATTAATAATATTGTTTTTGGATTGCATCTATTTTGTGTGAATGGTTTGGATGCAGTTTAATACCCATACATGGGTGAGATCCTATTTACACTTGCATAAGGTGGTTATCACACTATTTTTAAATGAAAATTTTTGTATAAAAATTCATCATATATTGTTTATAGTATTGGGGTGGAATGTATACAAGGAGAGATTTGATAGTTCTTTTGATTTTCTAGCTTCACAGGGATTTAGTTGGACAAGTTACTTCATTGGAAAGTATTTTAATGTCTATTTTTATAGCTAATCTATTTTGTGTTGAAGTTGATATTTTTTTTTTAAATTTTCTCTATTTAATCATTATGATTGGATTGTTTTTGCAAATATGACTTGTGATTGTGCTCTTGATATTTGGGCTAGTTACAAGAGGACATGGTTGATAGGAAAATATAATATTGTCTTCAATGCTATTTTTTCTTCTATATATTTAATTTTTTGTAGGAATATGTTTTGGTAGAGAATAGAGACATGAAACTCATCAAAGGGTTAAAATGGACCTTCTTTTCAGTGGAGATCATACATTTGGAGAACAAAAGCCTTCTTAGTGGGGAAGTGTGATTTGGATATCATCTATAAGGACAAAAAATGAATAGTATCAATTCATATTTGAAATAACATAATATAGAAGAGGGATCTGAGAGTTTTTTAAAAAAATTATAATTCTAAAAATGGATATTGTATGAAAAAGATATGGATGGTCAAATTTTTGACTAGTCAAAGTGATGTGGTCAAATTTGGTCAAAATGATGTGGCAATATGGTTATATGTCATGACAAGTGGACCAAGTAGGAGTTGACACATGGACTTATAAAAACTTGACACATGGCCCAATAAGAACAAAACACTTGGTAGAGAAGGAATTAGTGGCAGTTTGACAAATGGCTCACTCTAGGTTTTCCATGTGGCATCATCCAAGTTCGCACCTATGGACCATTTCTCAAGGCAATAAATTTTTATTTTAATCCCAGAGACTTTGTATATGAAATAATATTTTATCAAAGCCTATCATAAAGGATAAATATGTTAAATTTTATTAAAGAGGGATTAAAATCTCCATTAAAGGGATAAAGAGAAAATCCTATCAAAATGGGATTAAACTCATATGAAGCACATCCCACCATATTAGGTGGAGATTCACATGGGAGTGGATTTGATTCCACATCCTTAGACAAAATACTTGGAAAAAATACTAAAACATAAAATATGAAGCATTCCACATTATTAAATCCATTTATATGGATATGTAAGAGTTTTGTTTTACTTTTACATTAATAAATTGGTTCTATTACTTAGCAAACCTAGAGATGTAACTGAATAAGGGTGAAATCGATTACCAATTTATTGTGTTATGCTTATTAAATATAAGTGGATTTTTCATAATAATTATAAAATCTCAATTTTTCATTTTTAATTTAAAAATAAACCAAACATTATTAAGATATATTTAAATAAAACAAAAAAGACTTAGGGGGTACCATTTACAAATCAATATATCTATGCCTTATAATGAAAGAACAAGAAGTCAATATTCTCTCCATGTTAAAATTAAATTAATCTGGATCAAATTCAATTAATAAGGGTTCTAATAAACCCCCATATAAGATAAGTCCCACTAAAAACAATAATGACCAAAATATAATAGTTAATGTAGCCTCAGAGCCAACTCCTCACATGGTTTTATTAGCTCCTCCAAGGAGACCTTTCATAAATCTTCCTAAATTTATAGCATGTGTTCTCTAGTAAATTTTGTAATGCAACATCATATCTCTCCCTCCCATCAAGTATATTGATATAACTAGGCCTCTTTTAAGGAATTATGGTGCCAGTTCATTTTATGACTATCATAGGTCACCAAGACATACTACAAATAGATGCATTAGAATATAAGATAAGATAAAAGACTTGATAGATACTAATACCATTGATGTGAACACCCCTACATAATTTCCCAGAGCACAACCAACAAAAGTGAAAGTAATGAAAATATTTTTAGATCTATCTCCAAAGAATATGGATAATGACATAATAGGAAAGTTAGGTGCTTATTATAATTATCAAGCACATCCACCACCAACATCCTATCATACTCATACAATGGGGACACACGTTATAAATAATATTATTGGTGTGTATAATACGATAGTTTCAGCTGGACCTCTCATCACTTTATTAGAATAGGACATTGTCAATGATGACTCCTATTTATATGTATTAATTATATGATCTTACATTGATCATCATCCTCTCTAGAGTTTCATGGTTTATAATGGGTCAAACATTAATGTGTACTATTACCCTTTTATAAAACTTGGGCTATTCAAAGTAGGATATTTCTCAAATAGATAAAATTATTCATGGATTTAGTGGCCATCTTTAGAGATCCATTAGGGAGATAGTACTTATATTATAGGTTGGTCCCATACATGTATCCACTAGATTCTTAGTTGTACATAGTGTTGACACATTTGACATGTTATTAGGTAGAACTTGGATAAAAAAACTTTTAGTTATTTCTTCCATTATACATAATTGTCTTAAATATATACATGTTAATCAGGTGGTTATAATAGAGGAACTTCCATATGAGTATCCTTTACATATTCCATAGATAATTAAATAATAATGACCAATCATAACTCCATACATAACTTCCATTAGCACACCTATGATATCAGTTGAGCCACTACTATACACTCAACTCATGTACATGTTTGCTCTTATATAGATTTGTACAACATGTTTATGCATACTTTCATTTATATCTTTTCTAGTTTGTATTTAATTGTGTCTATTTTCTTATACAATATACTTAAGGGAATTTGAATATGCCATTATTTTATGGCTCTAAGCAAATTCCTTTCTTTGTGTGTATGTTGGACATGTGCCCATGTCCTTGTGTGTGTTTCTTGATTATGTATGTGGAAATTTGAACATGTCCTTCCATGTGGATATAAGCCAACCTTAATTGATGTTTACATATGTGGACCTTTGAACATGTACTTATATGTATTGATTTCTCATACTTAATGACATGTGCCCATGTCCCTTGTATTGTGGCCCCTTGACTTACTTTGTGTGCCTCATGTTTTTATGTATGCTTTTATGTATGTATCATGACCATGAAACTTATCTCTTGATTATTAATTTAAAATCTATTTATGATGCCATGAGAGACCTCATGTGTCTCACATTCCTCCTAGGGTACCTTAATGGACATCATGCCCCATCCCCTTAGGTAGTTTACATAGATTATAATAAGAATTATTATTCATATACATGATTACATTATTATATCTATCTTGAAAACCTTGTGAATTCTAGATCTAACATACACCATACATTACCAAATTATGCTCATACTATTTTACATTTTGATGTTATGCATACACATTATATTGGTTTATCACGTAGATATCATATGTTTTTAGTTTAACACACATTATGCACAACTTTTATTTTGAGGATAGATATTATATAGGTTCAAAAACTCCCATAAAAAGAGGGGGAATTCACAGGGATTCTCACAGAGACCAGGCCATCCTAATGCACTCAAAATATAGTTTTTAGTAGACAAAAGTAGATTACACAACCTAGATTCAAGGAAACATAGTGAAAAATAAACACATATAGATCACTCTCAATTTTTCATAGAAATAACACATTTAGTCAATAACACATAAAAAAGGACATGAGTATAGTGTGTTATTGACTGGGAGACCATGCTACTATCTAGTAACCTCAATATATACTTAATTTTCACATAGATTACATAGGTTTTACTTAGATTTGGGGTATCATGAATGAAATGATCATGCTCAGTTAGATTTTACATACTTAGATAGAGATTATTGTGACTCAGTCTAAAATCCATATACATAGATATTAGAGTTGGGGGCATGTGAATGGCACATTATTACCATATGTCTAGTTTACATCATTACTCTCAGATGGAATGTAAAATCCATGTCATTAACCATGTTATTACTCTAGACACAATTTGCACCATATTTACAAAAAATTGATGCCTTATTCCATTTTTAATGGTTGGCATTCTTGAGTGACACTTGAATGACATTATCTAGTGCCTGAGTGGCCCTTAAGCTATTTTACATTTTAGAATTTTTGAGTGTCCTTAGAGCCATCCTACACAATTTTAGTTACATCACACAACTTTAGTTACATTATGCAATTTTAATTTTATATTCATATAATACACATGAGTGGGCATTGATCAATTCATAGCCTAATCAAGTTATTGAGCCATCTACATAAGAGGGTTGGATAAGCCATCAATCTAATTTAAGCTATTCACATATTGTGATTAACCAAGTAGGGGCGGGAAATGATGGATTCAAGGCTATCTTGAGTTCTTGAGCCATCCACACATGAGAATTGAGTAAGACATCAACTCAGTCCAATCTATTCATTGTTTGATCACCATAAACATGCACACATAGAATGTCACTAGGTTTTAGCATTAGTTTGCATACCTAATGAAGTGTATTCATTCCTTTCCTCTTTCACTCATCTCTATACTCAATATTTTATTTACTTTTGTTATTATTAAGTAAGGACTAATTCATTCATGTTTCATTTATAGGACACACAATGGAGCACAATTCATAGAATTAGACCTACATTTATGGGCCTCACCTTGTAGGTAAGTCTAGGTACATTTATTTTATTTTATCTGAATCATTTCACTTTACTACATTTCTAGAATAAAGTGGGGGAGCAAATATAGTCATCTAAAATTTCATTTTAGTGAAATGAGTGTCACTTAAGACCAAATTATACTTCATAGGCATAGACCTATCTTAGGGCCTCTCTTGATCATTTTATAGATTTTATGTGAGTTCAAGCCATTCCTAGATATAACAAAAGTAACACTAAGACACCCTGTAGGCACCTATGTCTAATTTTTTTCCCACTCTTGCCACCTGGACATTATCATGGTAATTTAAGCCATATTTCATTGCACTATTAACCAAAGGTAAATGATAATGTCCCCTTTCTCCTTACTTTCCCAAATAATATATTTATATTTATCTAAGAACCCTTAGTGTTGGACTAGACCTATTTCACATCTTAAAAATCATTGAAATGTTAATATAAACCACTTTCATTCACTTATCTAATAGATGGAAATCAATTGCATATAATAATTAAAAAAACTCATAAATATTTGTGTAAATCAAGGTCATTGATCCCTATTCTACCCTACTTCTACATACACCCATCTATAATATCTTAGATCTTAGACTACTTACACTTACAATATCAAGTCATGCCCAAAGTACTCAAACCATCAATCATACTAACATTCACTTATAATTGCACAATAACTTAGATTGGGATAAATACATTGGGATTGATCCCATTTTTAGGTATTGGTATGTAAGAAATATTCAACACATGGGGTGTTGAGTTTAGATCTAGTCTACCCTACTAATGCCACTCTTTTACTACTTGTGCTTCTCCAATACCTTAATAAACATGGTGGCCTAGGGTTTCACACAAATTAGTAAAAATAGAAAATTAAAAGTGGACCAAAATATATTCACACAAGCACAAACTCCCCATACCTAGGTAAAGGTCCACCCAAAAGATCACTATCCCTACTGTCAAAAGGACACTAGCATGTCACAAAGGACACTAACATGGTGTACTACTATCAAAGGACCATGTTATTATCTAAGGGTTTCTAAATCTTGATTCTTATTCATGACACCTTGCATAGTTCTTATACTAATTTTCAACCTATCATTTATATATTTCAATTCATTTCTAGCTAAGTACATCTCATATAATTCATTTGATATTTATAGAATAATTAGATAAATTAGTTATTGTAAAAATAAGAGGCTATTGATATTGATATATTTATTCCCTAATTTATTATTCCAAAACTTTAGTATCCTAGAGTTTACTATCCATAATCCCCTTTAACTTTAGACCATTATTTATAAGAAATAGATAAAATCAAAGTTTAGTATACGAATTTGTGAATTAGTGAGTGTTTTGCATTAACTATCCATTTTCAGATCAATGTGAGGGTATTTGAATGTGTATTTTTATGTGATCTATATTTGAGTGAGTTAATTTTGAACATGTAACTTATATGTGTACCCTTGGACTTATCTTATTTTTTTTTATGTTGTGTGTGTACTCTTTGATTATATGCATCATGGTCATGACACATTGCTTACTTCTTTACTAGATTTAGATGCCATGATGGACATCTTGCATCCATCCAACCCTTATAATGCCATGATGGATGTCATTCCTTCATCCCTAATTAGTTATAATCAACATTATATACTTATTTTATCAATTATTTATATGATTCATTGTCACATTTATGTAGACACACATACTTTAAATGTTTATTTCCACATGCATCTTACATTATTACTGTGCTCAGTTTACATACATAATGATGCCATGATTTTCCATGTTGTTAATAATAATTAGTTATATATTTTTAAATCATAAATATTTACTCAATAAATTTTTATTTTGAGTTGAATTATTGTGAAAAATCAACAACTAACCTCAAAAGAGGGGGTATTCATAGAGGTTTGTCTTAGAGACTAGACTTCCTAGATTAGTACATAGACATAATTTAACATAAATTACATAGTTAACACAGTATTAAATTAGAAAATAAATATAAATTCAATTTAGATAGGAAAGCCACATTATATATAAGAACACTACTCTAGTGTCCTTTCCAATGCTATTGTCTAAATGCCTAAAAATAGACATTTTCCATAATTTCTTAAAACCTTAGTTTACCCAGTATAGTACTCAATAGTTGCATAGTCTTAGTTCCCATATTTACTTAGTTTGTTTTATATTTTATTATTTTGGTGGAAATAATTCATGGCATGATGTTCTAAGTTTGCACATAAGTTTACTCAAAATCATAGTTGTTTAACTTAGTTTCAAAATCTATATGCATTAGATATCAGTTGGGGACATGTGTGTGACACATTATTTTCCTCGTTGCTTAGCTTTTTACACTAGTATTATAGATAGAATTTCAAATTCATGTAATTATCCATGTTATATACACTATAATTAGATTATAATTAGTATTTATACTAATGTGTTAGTAGAGGTTCCTGGTTTCCCAAAACTTGCTAATTATGAGGACAACTGTGGGAGAGATGATGTCTATAGATTAGAAGAATTAAAAGATCCTAAGGATCTATGAAACAAATATATTATCCATAAACATTTGAGTGGGTGTGATTTTCACATTTTTTAACTCCATTTAATAAGATAGATTCACTAATTACTCCTATAGATTAACTAACCATATACATAGAAAATCTGTATATATATATATATATATATATATATATATATATATATATATATATATATATATATATTGCTTCAAAGTCATTAACAATACACAAGTATATAGAATTAATTTAAACCTAATTGGATAACTCAATCATAAAAACATTTATAATCACATAAAGGTTAACTCATTATGATCCATTCTTTTCTCACACATGATCTAGAATCAACTATTCAATGTCTAACCTCCTCTCATTCCTCACAACTTGCATATATACCCACTTTACTATTTATATATTAGGTGTGTTGTTGCAATAAAAAATGAAATAAATATTCAATATTTATAACCTTGATATATACTTTCTTATTTAAAACAACTATATCCACATAATCTATTCAAAATGAAATATAGTTGTTGACTCAGACTCTCGTTCACATTGAATAAGCATATGGCTGACATGTCATAATAATAAGTCCTTTTTAGCATATTTTCCAACTAACACCTTCCAAAACTTAATGAGTTGTCTCACCTCAAGACAGCATAGAGAAAAATAACTAAAATATATCAAAATTGACCATCACCTAGCTACAGTAAAGGAAATCACAGGGTTATTGACTACCCTTTTAGGTTTCTAGTAAGCTACTAAGATCAATTGGCTATCTTTTTGGGTTTTCAACCAATTGAAATATATAAACCAAATCAAAAGAGAAGTCAAAATAGACCAATATAAATGGAACCAATATAGAAACTAATTCAAATTAGAGGGTGGAAGAGGAATAATTGAAGATAGTGTCATAAAAGAGGTGGCCTTTTTTTTTGCCATAGAATTACCAAAAGTTAATTAGAAGGAATAAAAATAGGATCAAAAACCATTAGAGCAATGAAACCATATATTATATCCAAATCCTATTTATAAATATGCCACTCCAAAAGGACGTATTAAACTACTCGAACCAAGGCACATAGAGGGATTGATCATACAATAAGTGTTGTAAATCAACATCATCACAAGAAGTAGATGTAGATGTGGTGGTTGTAACCTTAGCACCAATATCACTTGAAAGTAATGTAAGATGTTCCATAAATCAATTCATGTGAACTATAGTAAATGCATTATGATTCATCTAAGTCTACCACCCTTGTAGATAATCAACAACTATACCCCTTATGATAATTGAGGCATTCAATGTAACATCCATAGATTGTGGGGTTGAAAGGGGATTCAAGAATTCTATGGAGGTGGTCTATGTAGTAACAAAATAAAGCTTCAAACTAGTCCAAACATCTTGAAGGTACTAGTGCCAATATAAAAATTAATGAGTTACTTATTTGGCCTACTAGATCATCAAACCAAGTTATGTTTAATACTCATTAAGCAACATGCATAATTCTATAGTATCAACTCTGATCGTCAGGCCTTATTGAGAATACTATGTGTGTAATTTCCTATATTTCTAGTCCTAGTCTAATTGATCAAGAATTAAAGGAAGGCAATCCATAAAAGGTTGATTAGGATCAATCACTACTTATAAAGTAATGTTTAGACAAGTAGACTAAATATTATCACATGCCTGCTATAGTGCATGTTATAAGTTAGAATTTTTAGCATCCTATTATGAAGCTTGTTGAACCAAATATTGGGCATGTTGAAATAATTATTCTTGGAACATAATCAAACCTTTAATTTGTTTACTTAGGGACAACTGAGTAATATTGAGGGAAATTTTAGTGATGGATAGTGCACTATCAAATGAGGTGGCCTAAATAGAGGCTAGGGTACATTAAAGAGGAACAAGTGGTAGAAAAAATATAGTCCTAAAAACTAGTGGGAGAGGCACATCTAACATGGACATCATGGATAGACTAGTCAAAGTAGATGGAATTTATACAACCAACTATTCTACACTACATGGTAAATAATCCAAAAGCATTTGAATAGAAGACAAACCTACAATAGAAGGAAATAAAGTCTCACCATTAGTCAATTTTAATTTCTCCATAGATGGATTGATCAGTGGGGAAGTGTGTGGACTAATTTAAGGAATGGCATCAATATTAGAACCTAGAGCTTATTAAGATATGGTTGTGATACCCTCCTCCTATTAGACTACCTATTCCAAGTCAAAGCTTCACTATCTAACTATTTTTGGATTAGCTTTTTGAGAAGAGTCCTCATACGTAGCTTTGTGGTTGGTAGAGAGTATAACATGCATCATTGTGGTCATATCTATAACATGTAGAGGGGTAAGATCTTAAACTTACACCATCTTAGCTTGCATCTTCTAGGTAGCTTCAACCTTAACCCATTTATTTTCTTCCTTTCACCATCATCAAGTAGTAGCTAGATTAGCCTCCTCTCGAGCTACTTGATTTTCTTCATCTAATAGAGAATCAAATAGGACTAAATTAGGATCAAAAAATGGTCATAAAATATTGAAAAGGAAGAAGATCACATAACCATCTAAATATATGAGCATGAAATGAAACCCTTCCTCAATTATCCTCAAGAAACATCCTATGTAGCTACCCATGGAAATGTCATTTTGATCCAAGCACTAGATGGCATCAAAGGCTAGGAAGTGGTTTTATTAAATTTAAGGGATTCCATTTCAACCATGTTAGAGTATTCCTTAACTATATGATACCTATACACTAACCATTTTTGCCATAGTGTAGATTTGGGTGAACTCTCCAATAAAACATTTACAGGTTATGTTAGAGGTGTACCTATAAATAAAATACCATGAGTTGAGTCCAATTGATATTGATGCACATGGGTTACTTCCCCTAAGGGATCTATCATAATGGAAGGTGGGTAAGGTGTAAGAAAAACCCACAATTTTGGTGGTATCTTATTACAATCTGCATAGTTTGCACAACCTTCTAAAAGAAGAAATATTTTTCTCTCATCCTTGTACAAATCACCCTATATATCTTTGATCATGAGGTGGTACACCTTAATTGCATTAGTATGTAACTCAAGCCAATCACACTAAGAAGAAATTTTTGGAACATGAGGATTAGTGTACCAAACATCCTAGCTCCTCATTTTGTGCTAGGGTGGGGAAGATGGGATGCAATCAAATAGTTGCTTACTCTTTTTACATTGAGGCATATTGGTAGGTATAGTAGACAAAATCAAATGTGTTGTGTTAGGAAGAAAAACTTGCAAAGGCATAGCCCACTATGCAGCCTAGGATTTTTACAACATCACTTCTTGCTATGAAGTGGCCATGTCTAAGAAATACCCCAATAGTGTAGTAGTCGTTGGAAAGATATCATGTATATGAATATATGTTCCCTCTAGTAGGAAATGAACTATAACATGTTAACCCAATTTTTTTATAACATCTAGTGGAATCCATGAATGCATAGTGACCATCTACAAAATCTTATGTTCCTAATTTTTAAATAGAGGAGCTTGATATTGATAATGATTAGCAGAAAAAGTGACCAAATTGGCAAATTATACATCAGGATAATAATCAATGTTAGAATGAGCTTGTGTAATCAATAATTTACATTGAGTAAATACAAGGATAAATACTAGAAACTGATATTGGAAGGTATTCTTGGCAGTGCCCAAAACTTTGGTAATGTTCTATTCTAACTCTACAAGTAGGAACTCTAGCCAATTAAACTCCTTGCCACCATGAATCATTTTATATACAATGTAAAAAATTCCCTTTATGGCTTTAGTCATGGCTTTAGTTGTCTGCTATAAAATTTGTGATATACATTCAACCAATAATCACATCGGTTCATTAGGGAAAGTTGCCAATGGAATACCTCAATTCCCCCAAACCATAATGGCTTTAATTTTAGTAGAGATAGGTGGTACTTTGGACTTATATTCCATGAGGGATTTACCTCTGGTAGGCATCCCTATTGCTTGAGCCATTACTTCAATAGACAAGTATATTTTAACATGTTGTAATAAATAAATAACATGCTAGTTATATATTTCCAATAACAGTTGCACAATGCTTGAACAATCCCTAAAAGTGGGCAATGTTATGAGACTCTTAGTATCGAATCTAGCTAGATGTAGTACCAAACCATATGGGAAAAATAATTGGTTGATTTTATTTTTTTCCATGGTACTACCATGAGGATTCAATAACATGGTTCTTTGGAGTGAAACTCTTATCCCTAAATACTCTTTTAATGTAATGAGTCACATTTTGAAATTATGCTCAATGTCAGTATAACTAGGCAAGGCCACCATGATTAATGAAAGGGGATAAGAAGAAAAATATATATATGGAAGTTCAAAACAAGGATACAATAAACCCTAAAATAAAAATTTGTAGATATAAATTAATGATTGAATGGTTTATGGAGCCATGAAATGAATTCTTTATACACTAGTTGGTTTACTTGGCCCTTCAAGCTTACATATTTAATGTTTGGGATCTTAAAATGCTTCACTTGTGTGACTAGATTCAAATTTGAATTGATGTTACACCTTCATTATTTCATACATAAGAAGAAAATCTATCTCAATAGATGTGGTATTCAATGTGGTCTATGTGGCATCGATCTAGATATGAAAGAATGTCTGATCAGACATTTTATCATCTTTTCGTTAGTCATATCTATTAAATAGATAATCTTGATTATGACATATAACTCTGACAGTAATGTTATAACCACTTACCTACATGATTTGGCCATAACTCCCCTTTTTGGTAATCATTATTAATAATCATAACCCTTGATCTTGTCTAGGTATAGTTCTCAGACTTAATAGATGACTTACACTTATCATTGGCAAATGATATCATGAAAAAGGTTGTCCACATATAATGCATTAATAGCTATCATGTGTTAGACTAGTTGAACTATGTTTATCATGCATTAATACAAACTTAGAATTGATCTTGTGCTTTATTAACAAGCAACTTATGAAAATATTCGTCACATATAAAATGCAAACAAAAATCAAAGAACTTATATGAATGAAATTTTCCTAACTACTCTAGATGTGTAAAATTGCACTTTCTACATATGAATTGGATCTAATGATGGTAGGCCTCAACTCTACATCCATTAGCCTTTCCAAGTAAAACATTACCTTAAAGGTCTTACAAGATTATAGACCCATTTTATAAAATATTTTGAACAACATAGGGACCTTTCCACCGAATGGTGAGTTTTCTAGGAAATGCACATAATTCACTATCATATAACAAAATTAATTGGTCATAATGTAATTCTTTTGTCCATAGATTCTTATTATGCCATTATTTTTAACTCCTTTTATTAATTTCATGGATCCACACCAATCTATGCTTGTCTTCATCTATATGGTTGAGATCCATTAGGCAATTTATAAGTGATTCTTAGTCACCTAAGTGTATCACATTAACAACCTATAATTTAGGCACTATGTATTCCATAGGCATAAAATAATTCTTCCCATAAACCAATTGCAATGGAGTAAATCCTAATGAACATTTAAAATGGGTATGATAAGCCCAAAGTAACATAGGAAGTCTATCCTCCCAATCATCTATATTAACATCATAAACCTTTGTTAGGATCTTACCCAACACTTTACTCATATCCTTTGCTTTCTCATTCACTTGTGTGAATGATATCCTATGATTTTATGATGTTAAATAATAAATTATTTTATTTGTAATTATTGGTCTTGTTCAAAAAATGTGTACCCCTATCACTTACCAATCGTAGTGGACACCCATACCAAGTAATAACATTTTCATACAAAAACTTAGCAATGTGTTTGGCTCCACAACTTGGTGCAGCAGTAGGCTTTATCCAGTTGGTAAATTAATTAATCATAGTAATTATGTATCAAGCATTACTATGCTTACTTGATGGGTTAATAGGGACAACAAAGTCAATCCCCCATTACTCAAATGGTTACTACACTAATATGGGATGAAGAGGCATCTCATCCCTCTAAGTGGGTTTACCCATTCGTTGGAAGACATCACATTGTTTGGAAACCCATTGTGCATCTTAAAAAAGATGTGGCCACCAAATACCACTTTGTAATATTTTTCTTACATTAGCTTCTTATACAAAATGTCCTCTAACAATGCCTTGATGTGCCTCTTCTAGAACTTGTGGTTATTCATGATCTAATGCGACTCATCATAGAACGTCATCTTTCCCCATGTGATACATCAATCCATTTGTAATGCTAAAAGGAAGATCCCTAGTTAGGAGGTGTTTCTTTTTAATTTTATTGTAATATGTGGGTAATATCCCTTATTCTAAGACCTGTGTGGTTTTAACAAACTATTTAGGAATCATAAAAACTCTAAATAAATGAACATCAAGAGACTCATCTGGGATATCCATAAGATCCTCTCCATTATGTAATATACTAAGATGATTAGGTAAAATGTTTTCCCTTCTCAGTTTAACATTGATCTAAAAATGAAACTCTTAAAAAAACATCAACTAATAAGATATCCTTCCACCCAACAATGGCTTATTTACAAGATATCTTAAAGCTTGATGATATGTGAACAATTTGAATGGGGTAGTGAGCAAATAATGTCTAATTCTTTTTAGGGTTATCACAATTGCTAATGCTTCCATTTTAGTTTTGGTGTAGTTCTTCTTAGTCACAAATAGTTTTTGGCTTGAAAAATGGATTGGATGGTCCAAGCCTCCTTCACTTGGCTATGCCAACACTGCACCAACTATGGTGCCAGACACATCCACATGTACATGAAATGGTTTTCCCCAGTTAGGAAAAATAAGAATTGACATAGTAACTAGCTGGTGTTTTAAATTAACAAAAGTTATTTGACAATATTCTATATAGATAAAAGGAACACCTTTATGTAATAATTTCTCCATGGGAGCTAAAATAACAACGTACCCTTTTATGGATTTATGATAATACCTTGTATGTCCTAAAAAGGAATGCACCTATATTGATGAAATAGGTGGTGGCATATTCATTATTATTTCAATATTTTATTTGTCTACAAATATTCCCTTAATACACATTACATGGCCTAAAATAACACCAAATAGTGTGAAAAACAATTTTTTTTTTAAAATTAAGTGTAATCCTGAGCACTCTACACCTCTCCAACATGAGTATTACTTTTGACAAATGTTCTCAAAATAATGAGAACAGTACCCAATCATCCAAATATACCTCTATAAAATCATGAATAAAATCCTTGAATGTAGTTACTATGGCCCTAAATAAAACTGCAAGTGTATTCTTTAGACCAAATGGCATTACCTATATGTAAATGACCCCCATTCAATAACAAATGTCATCTTAGTTCTATCCTCAACTATGATGGGTATCTGGTGGTATCTAATAAATATATTAGTAAAAAAATACACCTCATGTCTAGCTATAACTTCTAAAACTTCATCAATAAATAGTATTGGAAAGGGTTTATTAAAATAAGCATCATTTAAGATGTGATAGTCTTTGCAGATATGAATCTCACTTATTTTCTTTGGTTGTATGACCATCAGACTTACCCAATCTAATTTTTCAATAGGAAATATTATTCCTATGTTTTTCATATGATATAATTCATCTTTAACCTTCATATTCATGTTAGGATTGAGATGATAAGACCTTTTCTTAATAGGTCATGCACTTTCCTTGAGTTTTATATGTATTTCTCCTAAAGAAGGATCCACCCCTTTGACTTCTAAAAAATTAGTTGGAAATACATTTTCATAGTCATGGATAAGTTTTAATGCTTTTAAACTGTACTAATGTTCTCATTAGTCATGAACATGTGCCAATTTTGGATATGTTTTAGACCTTATATTCAAAATTTGTTCCTTTAGAGGTTCCTGATATATTTTTCATTCACCCTCCAAAATGGATTGTATAATGACCTGCTCACCTTCTTGTTTTGTGAATTGTATTTGTTTCAATCGATCTACTTAAGCTTCATAATCTAAGTATTTAGGTAATTTTTCATAATCTAGCTCAGGTTTAAAAACTTTGTGAGTTCTAAATAATCTTCACTAACCAAATCAGAGTCATCAACAAGCTCTTCTTGAATATGATGAGAAGGCTAGATTTCCATCTTATCTTTTCCTTTATGTAGATTCTCCATATTCATAATGTCAATGAGATATTGAGTGTCTTGTTGACTATGCTTGACTTCCATGGCGATATCATCAATAAGTTCATGAGCCTCTATTTCCTCTAGCTATGAATCTTGGTCATTACATAGATCTTCCACTCTCCCATGGCATATAAATGTTTTCATCTTTTGTAATGCATTGATCACAAGAAGATTTTAAATTTTAAATATAATGGTTTTAATGAAATAATTTTTCAATTTGATCCAGTGTTATGTCACTCTGTGGTGTTCTTGATGAATGTACCAAGTAGTAGGCAAAACCCCCAATGTGTAAATAAAAAAATTTGGCCAATAATTAGAATTAATCTCTTTGGTCATCTATATTTCAACTCACTATTGAACATGGTTTTAGGTACATTAACCTCCATGGAACATGAGCCATTCTTTTCACACTTTCTTAGGCAATTAAAAAAATGTGATCAGTAGCTCACACACTTCTACCCATGTTTTACTACCACTATGATGTGTTACCCACTAATTAGTTTCTACTCCCTTCAATGCATAACTAAGGGTACTTACCCTTTTATTATCCTTTGGTACATGAATTTTGAACCACACTATAAAATCACCAATGTCTTTAGTAGTAAACTATTGAGGAATTTATTGATCAGTTGCATAGACCATGTGCAAAGGTTTAAGCTTATGATCATTTCAAGCCCAATTAAGCATATAAGTATCAGAATCACTGATGATAGAAGAATATTTATTCCATGAAATTATACCTTTAGTGGTAGGTTCAATATAGTCACACTCCATATATTCAACTTGATATACATTTTTTATATCAGACTGTGTAGGTGAGTTAATAGACATTGATCATACTTCATCTTCTTCTCTTACAAAAGTATTTAAAGATTTTAAGGAATACTTAAAACATAATTCATTAGCTATTGGATCCTATAAAAAATATTCATGTTGATTCATTGGTAAAATCTTGTTTTCTATCAAGTACATTCTACATCATAATTTGCATCTAGCTATTACCTTTGGCTACATAGGGAGAATCAGGTTCCTTAGGAATTATATAAGATTTTTCATCTCTATTAAGAGTAATGATGATTTTATGGTCATATTTGTGGGATTATATTTTATTCATGAATATTTTGATGGTAATATATCCATTATAGGCCCACTTTTTCCTTGACAAAGCTAGGAAGTGTGTTTCATATGTCTTCATCTCTATTACTTCAAAATCACCATGTAGGGTTATCTCTACAATTTTAATATCTACATCTTCCAATCATCCTATAGGATATAACCTATCATATTAAACTAGACTAAGGGTTATGGGGTTGTAACTCAAGGGTGGTATACCAATCACCTCTGAGGTAGAGCATGGGATCATATTCACTATGCTTCCAAAATCAAACACAACATTTGGTATTTCATACCCTACTATCTCAATATCAACCCTAGTATCAACATGCAATGGATTATTTGTCTTATCTTAACATACCAAACCATCTTATTGAGCCTTTCCTTTCCCTTCTATGTAAATTCTATCAAATTGTGCAAATTATTAGTGATATTTTGTGATATCTCCTCATTTCATAGAGTATTAAGCAATTTCATCAAGTCTATCAATACTGTTATAACTCTTTATTTTATAATTTGCACAATATATCCATACATCTATATATTAAGTACATATTCATTTGCTACAACTAAATTATATTTTTGAATAATGTGTAGAATTTTCATGGCTTCCTTCATGAGTCTCTTCTCCTTTATTGGTTTGGAATAGGTATCTAGTTTAGCTTTTCAAATGCCAAAATCTATTGGCATTTTTAAAGGTGGTAAACCTTGTTGTGTGTGTTGTGTTCTTATTAATTCTTTCATAAATGCATTTTATTTGGGCTCAAAACCAAATATATTTACATTTTATATATATCAATCTCTACATTGTTTTTCTAAAATAGGTTAGTCATGAGTATCATGATATTCAGATACTAGCAATATGCATAATAAGCTTGCCATTATGGATTGGTGGGGAAGTTATATTATACATGATTAGGTTCCCCAAAAAAATAGAATATAATGGGGCCTCTATGACTGTTACCATGTCCTCTCTATGCAACACCATGGTATCCACCTCTATTTCCTGGATATCCCCATCCATCTACCTACTATGCCCCAAAGTTGGCAGTAGCCTATAGTAAATTCTATCCCTACTGGTATTAGTGATTATCATAACCACCATATGGGGGTTGATATATAAAAATATTATATTTATATTATTGTGATTTAAGAATCATAATATTTCATGTAGATTTATAAGCATATTATAGTGGCTGTGTAGCTTGAACTCCAATAGTTAATCCTTCTGGTTGAAATGGTTATGCATTTTGCACTGATGATAACCTAGCTTGTGCTACACTAGTAGGATTGGTTTCTAATATTGTATTGGTTTATGATATCATTGGTTCTTATTGTGTAGCTATTTTTAATAAATTCTTAGTAATGTCTTCCTTTAATTCTTGTAGAGCCCTATAATCCTTGTTTTCATGATTAGTAGATTTGTAAAATTTATAGTATATACTTTGGGGGTTTATTACATACTATTGTAATAAATAATAATGATTGGTTGTGTGTCTCACTATGTGATATATGTTTTAGAGCTTGATACATACTTTTAGACATTCATTCTTGTGGTGGCCTTCCTTGCCACACTCAATACACCATAAAATAATTCTAGGTCTTTCAGTATTATTCTATGGAGTCTCCAATCTCTATAATATATCTTGGAGTTTGATTTCTAGCTATGTTTTGCTATTTATTAGAGTCCCATAGTCTTCTATATACCCCACTCTTACTAAAATTATTATGGCTTTTAATTTATTAGTGAACTTAGTGTTTGTTATTGTAAACCAAATCTTGGGTTGTAAGCCTTCAACAAACCAAGTAGCCTTATATTTATCTTCTAAAGTAAACTCAACATTGTTAATAAAATAAATAAATATATGATCATAATCATGAATAGTTTCCCTTGGAAATTGATGGATTTATTTGAGATCTGGTATGGTTTGGGCCATACTTTTCTTAACCTTGAACTTTATGACCAACCATTTTTGCACATCATCTAAACTTATTGTTCATGATCCTCTATAAAACATGAGCTCCAATGATATTATATACAAGGCACCAATAAGCTCATAATTCTTAATATTTTCATCTATAATGCCTTTAGCTACCATTTCATGTTACATGTAAGCAAGTATTGCTCTAGATCCATAGTTTCATCATATGTAGCTAGTGTTATAAAAGCTCCTAGCTATAAATCCATACTCCTTAGGTTTGGTTATAAAGGAAGCATTATCTATGATCGTCTATATGGTTTTAATGGTACTATAATTTTTTTAATCAATAATTGAGAGCTTCTTGGTGTCAAAATTGGTCTATCACTTAATGAAGAGTGATTACTAGCGGTGTTTGTGTTGATGATCTTACAGACCTAGTGGGACTATCCCCAAGTACTAGTGTGTTGGTTTGCAATGAAAACCCTTGACAAAATATAAAATATTCCTAAGAGCATAGAGGTGATGGAGATCACTTAAGTGATGAAAATGCCTTTGATTCATCATCAGTCTCCATAAAGGTTTCTGTTTATGCTTTATTCTTCTCAATAAAAATTTCAATCTATGATACCTTATCAACAAACTATTCAATCAGTAAAGGGTTAGTCAAATTGGTCACTACCTCTGTTAAATAATTATTTTATGATTTAGTGAATCCTTGTGTTTTTTTTCAAAATTAGACTCTACTAGTTGTGTAATAATCCTTATTGAGTCCTAAATCTCCTACTCTTTTTGAATTCCAAATATCTAAGGATGAGTGTAAATAGGGGTATTTATATAAAATATAGGTTCGAGTGGTGTGTGTTATAGTGGTGAAACTTCTATTTGTCAAATTTATCTTGTGTATAAAGTCAAGCCAGTACTATGCCTTTTGTCAATTAGACCTCCAAAATTTGGCAATTCTCTTACGAATAATAAAGGTGTCTCTTTAAGTGACTGTGATCTACTACCATCTACTAAGCTACCTTTCTCTATTCTCTTTCCTTTATCAACATATTATAGTTACTCCTGTATTTAATTCTCAATCTTACTAATCCTAGGTCCTTGTCACTCATCAACTTTTTCCTCTATGATCCTTTCATCAACTCGCTCTTCCTCTTTTTGATCTCCTATAATTAATCAACCTCTACTCTTACTTCTACCTTTACCTCTAATCATAGTCACTTGTAAAGTCCCTAATATATTCCACCTCTTTTATTGTCATAGTTCTCACTCTTTATCAAAAATATTCTTCCAATCCTTTTCATCTAGCCTCCTCATCTAGTTGTTACTGGCCAACTTTATTAATCAACTCTACACCATCTCACATCCAACTGCCCACATCCCCATAGCACCAAAAATACTAATCCATCATGAACGAGTAGGGCACTAAATTTTTTTAATAACCAACATCTTAATAATAATTTTTATTCACTATAGAAACTTTCCTCTAGTTCCTCATTTAAATACATCTTGTGTAGATTCAAAAGCAATATAACCTTGGAGTGCAAATTCCATTATATATCCTTCTATAGTGTTTTGTATCCAGTGATCAATTGCACAGGTCCAAGTAACCTCTAAATTATATAATAATTTAATAAAATAATCAATCCACTAAATTTTATCGATATATCTAATTTGGAAATAAAAATGTTATAGTCTTTCCAACCACACAACAAGCAGACTCAAAAATTTACACTTGAACATTTTGTGTACATCACCATACATATGATGGTCTATGAGTTCCTTTTCATTACACCTTATCCTTCTCACATATTTTTATGTTAACTTAGATATTTTTTGATCCCACCATTATTAAAAATATCTTTGAATTGGTAACCACCAAATCATATCCTTTATTGAATAACATGCTCACCACTCCATTGTTTTAGAGGTTCTTGGTTTCCCAGAACTTACTAATTATGAGGACAACTATGGGAGAGATGATGTATCTATATTAGAAGAATTACAAGATCATAAGGATATGTATAATAACTATCTTAGCCATAAACATTTGAGTGGGTGTTATTTTCACATATTTCATCTCCATTTAACAAGATATATTTACCAATTACTCCTATAAATTAACTAACCATATGCATAAAAAATATTTATATCCATTGCTTCAAAGTCATTAAAAATAAAAATATATATAGAATTAATTCAAAACTAATTGGATAAATCAATCATAAAAACATTTATAATCACAAAGAGATCAATTCATTACATAACACCGATCCATTCTTTCCTCACACATGATTTAAAATCAACTATTCAATGTCTAACCTCCTCTCATTCTTCACAACTTGCATATATACCCACTTTACTACTTATAACATAGGTGTGTGGTTTCAATAAACCATGAAAGGAATATTCAACAATTCTAACCTTGATATAGACTTTCTTAGTTAAAACAACCTAGATCCACATAATCTATTCAAAATGAAATATAGTTGTTCACTCAACCTCTCGTGCATGTTGACTAAGCATATCAATGACATGTCATAATAATATGATAATTCCATTTCAAAATATTATCTTGCTAGAATAATTTTTTGCCATTTTTACACTAGAATTGAACCTTATTCCATCTACAGTGGTTGGTTAATTATTCTCACTAGTATTTACACCAATATTTACACTAGTTTTTGCACCAAAAATATCTATTAGGATTCATATAAGGATTTAAAAATTACTTCAATAATTTTGATAGGATATGATGGATTCAAGAACATATTGAGTTTTTAATTACACCCACATATTGATGATGATTTTTGAATGCATATTCCAATCTAAACTATTCAATGTTAATCAAATTATAGGTGTATAACTTGCTACAATCACAAGTTTTTCACCAATATTTTCATAGGAAAAGTATAATAGTTCACATACCCAATTACATGTAATAATTAATTATCACTCTATAGTTCATTTTATTTCACTTTTTGATATTCATATTGAGTAAATAATTATATTACATATGTTTCATTGTATGTTTTTATATGGAGCAGAGTTCAACATTTTGGCCTACATCTAGGACACCTCTTCATACTTAAGTTTAGGTATACACTATTTTTCATTTTACTCTAGTAATTATAATTTTATAATAAAATAAAAATGGGTTAAATTTAGACACCTAAATTAACATTTAATCTAAAACCATGCATTTGTGACCACTCTTTTATACACTTAGCTCTAGACCTATCTCAGGGCCCCTTTTGATCACTTTTGACCACCTTGAACACTCCTCTAAGTTAATAAATTACCCATGAATGTAATAATCCCTATCCTTATTAACTTTATACAACATTTATTCCCTACGTAACAATCAACATGATGAAATCACCCATTAGACAAGAATGGCCTAGGGGACTATAATGCACTGCTCTAGTGTCCTTACCCCCTCTCTTGTCTTCCCACCAAATAATGATTAATTTGAAAAATAAAAAGATATAAGATGGTCAAAATATGTCATTAATTAAACCCATCTTAATAAATTTCAATGATTTGACTATATAAATAAAATTTAAACCATTTTGTGAAGGAGGATGCTTCCACATCAAAAAATACCAAAATCATAATAACACATTGAGAGGAAAGTATATATTTCTCAATTTTAATTACATAGAACCATAGTAGCCTAAAGATAAAGTATGAGTACATTTCATAAGACATATGTTAAGGCTAAGGAACTTAATCACATCAGTATTTCACCAACATAGAGCATATTTCACTAGTTATTCACACACTGTCATAGCATGTGAGAACTACATGAAGTTTAATCCGTCTTCAAAGTATTGGTATGTAGGAAATGATAAACACATGAGGTGTTGAGATATAATCCATTTTCAACCAGTATACCCTTTTTCCCCATTGATTTGTGTTGGTATTCATATGTCAAGGAAATAAGTTTTTTGAAGGAAAATCAGTCATATAGTGGTCTCCATAAGTGATTGTAAGCTCTTATACTAGATGTAGGCTCTCCAAATGAAAAAACATATAAATTAGAAACCTGTATGTCCTAACTAAAATTGGATAAGAGTGATGCATATTATACATGATCACCATCCCTCTATTGTCCTACCCATGGTGTTATTATCTAAGCCCAGATCTAACTATTGATTCATGTGTCCAATTATCAGATCTCCTTACACATTAAGTTTTAGTCTCTAATTCATCTTATAGATACAATTTTTAGATAAGTATTTATTTTTTTCATTACACTTTGCTATTTTTATTAAGTTTACATAATACAGTTGTTACAAATTAGTGAATTTTATTATTGTTATATTATTCTCTTGATTTTATAAAATTGTATTATCACCTATGGTTTTGTATAAATATCAAATTTGATAAAATATTTGGATCTCATTAATATGATACAAACTAAAATATACCTCTATTTTTTTTATCCAATGATCTAACCTCTCTACATTCAAATCTCTATCATATGGATGAATCTTTATCTTTACCGTAACTTTGAATGGAGGTGGATCTTGGATAACATGATGTTATTGTTTTAACTTATAATACATGGGAATATCCTCCTTATTTTATTTTATCACCTCTATAGAATAACAAGCTTCTCCATGAGAATCCCCATGATGGATTCCAACTAGTGAAGCTTACACATAGAAAGAGAGATCTAGCCATACCTTATCCAAGCTTTTGAAATTGATATTCTATTATACATGCATCTTATTCATCATAATCAAGCATAATTATAATCCCTTGCTTCCACTTCCTTGTGGAAATGTCTTCTTAAATGGGAACTAAGATATCTTGATAGCTAGCACTACTTAATTTAGTGATAACCATTATTGCAATATATACATAAACACATAGAAGGACTAAAACTAATACTAATCTAGCTTTGATAATAATATGATATGTAAACAAGGTCAATATTCCACACTAAGCTTCTTAACATGATTTGATAAGTCCTATCTCAATAAATTATTAAAATGATATAGATTGAGGTGACTTATAGTGTTTTTTAACCAATCTTGGATTAATTACATAATATAATTAAACATAAAAAATGTTGTAATAATTTATATCATAAATTATGAAAACAAACTATATATCTAAATATATAATATTGAAATTGATTTGGCAAAAAAACATACTAAATTTGGAAAGTGCTAAAAATGACATTATACTTAGTAGTTCCCTATAATGTGTCAGACTGAGGCAGAAGGCAGGATGGAAACATGACTATGAGTTACTTGATATAGGGTCTAGATATTTTTGGAGGCCCAAATAGTAACATAAAATTCAAGTTTGTAGCATTTTATTCTATGTTTTGAGATGGATAATTCCATCCCTATATATTATTATTCTATTTTTGATACAGACAAGTGCACCTACTTCATCTTTAGCTCTATGTGTGATCTTTACGTTTGATCATGTAGGTGACATCTTGAAACTCATCTCATTAATCTAAAACCCTAGATCTATTTTTTATGGGATAAAAACTACAAAACCTTCAGAATCAATCACCCCCTCATTAATGATTTATGACTACCTATATATCCAATAATCTAAAGTTGGAAATCAAGCCACACATATTTATTCCCCTTAGTTTGAATGTGAAATTATTCTTCTTCACTATATGAATGCACCTAATGATATGGATTTTTAGACTTGATAATATTCACTCTTAACTTGTCTTGGTATGATTTAGACTTAGATGATGATGGTTTTTAGTGATTGATTTATGATTTGGGAAGAATAGGGATATTCACTTAATGTGTAATAGTTTTTATATGTTTGATAGATAAGTGATAGATGTCTAATAATTTTATACTTAATTTTTATTTATATACATCTATTTGGTAAATTTATCACACCACTAAAATAATATGAAAATGGGTTGACCCATAAGAATGATTTGATTTTGAAATTTAACTATTATTGGGTGAAGCATGAAACTATCATATTTGGTTGGTAACATCTCGATAGTACCAAATAATTTTGAAATTCTTGTCCATGAGATTAAAACATTAATTATATGATATAGAGATGTATAAATATGATAGTTTACTATTTTGTCATAGACTGAGATAATTTATGATGTGATTAACTACAACTTATAAGGATTGGACCCATAGATGATATAATGGAAGATTAGAAGCATATATGTGTGTAGAATACATGTACGATGAAGATAGGTCAAAAGTGACATTACCAAGAGTCTAATCCCATATTTTAGTATCTACAAATACCCCCATTTTATTCTTATATTGAAATACAATACAAATACTATATTAAAAGACACACATGGTCTTTAGGACAAGGATCCAAATGTATATATTTAATTCATCCAAACCTATAATGATATGTAGTAGTCAATGTCTATAGAGTGAAATTTTAAAGCTAAACTATAATTGAAGTTGAAAAGTTTTAAGAGCAAGGAAAAAATACACATGTATGTGCATAAACCATGCTACCTTGTAATTTTTTTGGAGATTATGCTTCTTATTGAAGCATTGGAGAATGGTTTATATTTTTTAACCATAAGATAATTTGGGGTGTTCAAATATAAATTTTGTATAATTATGCAATCCCATGGGTTGGGAAGATAAATGATCCAACCCTCATGAATAAGGACTAATGATAAGACCATTAAATGTTGTTTAACCTCAAATACACTAACATAAATAACTAATATATCTATGATCTTGAACTTTAAGATGCTAAAGTGAAACCACATAATGGTACACTATGAGTAATGACAATACCATTAATCATCATTGAAACTCAATGTGCATTACCTCAAAAAACATGAACCCACACACACACACACACACACACACACACACACACAAACATGAAATTAAAGATTCAAGGTTCCTTACTACTTGGTGCCATTGAATTTCATTTAAAAATAAATAAATATAATAATTCTTATACCAAAATGTGTATATGTGCATCAACCAATATCATGCCTCATTGAATTGGTACTAATTAATATCCGAAATAGTATAAATCTACATCTATTAGTATCATGTCCCACTAAATTTATTGCAATAAATATATAATGCTATGAATTTATATGATAAAATGTGAGAACATGTATCTCAAATGTATCTCTATGTGAAATATATAATGTAAACTATGTGCAACTACATGGCATATACACTCCAATGTATCTTAATCTATACGTTGTGAAGTGAGTGTATATGCATGGCATATAACACCATAATATATATCAATGTGTAAATATTTGTCTCAGTTTATATCTAAATCATTTTTAACTCTTTGAATCTTATACTTTTCTTATAGAACTTGATTTTATGCTCATGTAGGCTTATGTCTCTATGACAAGCTCACTAATATGTCCCCATTTTGAGGTGATGGATGCATCCTATAAGTCACTCATATGAAAATAAAGAGTTAACTATATCGTGTCATATATAAAGATGTAATCATATATAGTCATGTCAACATGTAGAGAATATGTCATTGTCATCAAAGCATGTATGTAACATATACAATATAGGGCATATAAGTGTCATGTCAAGATAAATGTGTCAAATACACATGCGATGGTAACCATCAAATATGAAATAACTAAATAAAAATACATGATAAAGAGATGCATGATATAAAGCATGGAACCACACATGAATGGGAAGGTGCATGATATGGATCATGATACCCACAAACTCAAGAATCTCAACAAGTTCAACAAGATCAACAAAAATTAATAAATTAATCCACTAATAATAATGTAATGTCACACATAAGGCCAAGGTCTACATGCATGGGACATAAATATTTCACATCGAACAATGACAAGAGGCCACAATCAAGGGACATACATATGCTACATACACAATCCCAAAGGGAAAAATAAAGGGACATAAATATGTCACAAATAAGGGGAACATGAATGTTACATGAAAAAAGGCCAAAGACCATAATCAACAGACATGAATATATTTCACTTAAAAGGCTAAGTGATACAATAAAATGACATAAATATGTCATACACAAGGCCAAGGGCCACAATCAAGGGACATGAAGATGTCATAAAAAAGGCTAAAATGTTGCACATAATAGACAATTTATATCTAGCTTATCATGCAATATTAATAACATCAATGAAGAATAGAACACATGAAAACTAGTCTACATTATCCATGTATATCAATGTCACATTATAAAAAAAGTAATATATCCATGTAGCATTGCATAATATATGAGTAACTATAAATACATGTGTAAGGAATCCAGGTAGTTCAAAATGGTAAAAGGTTATGAAAAGATACAAGCTACAATAACATGACCTATCAAATAATATGTCTCCAAATTAGCATGGATAATCGATATAGGAGGCTCCAACATTTATGTGTCAATGTATGACTTGTATGTCCTACACCACATGATATATACTATGAAATGCATGTGTGTATGAAAAACATATACTATCTACTAAATATGTGATAAATAACACATGTGAATATTGTAACTAGCCACCCTATCATGCTTAAGTCTTGATTTTTTATTGTTTGAATATTTTGAATCTTTATGTATTTTTTGAAGTATTTGTGTTTATTTATATTTTGTATTTGTCTTAAAATTTTAAAAAGTGCTAACCAATTATCCCATATAGTCATGTGGAGTGCATGAATCATATGATGCAAGGGTCACATTTCATGAATGAAAAGTAATGGATGTAGGTGTATCAAACTCCAATAAGGAATTGCATGCTATAATGTAACAATAGATAACACTCATAAACTCAAATTTATGATAATTAATGTTAGTAGGTGTTATAATAAATGTGGGTTGTTATATATTAGGGTAATATCTCCTTGTGTATGTACACTATAAAACATGTTTAACCATTTGTGGTGCTATCTTAGTGCTTGGTATAGTAGATAATGACGTCCATGACTCTTGAATGAATCTCTAATGTGATAACGACTAAAAAAATTTATTTATAAGAGAATCAATTATTCTCCTTTGAGTTGGGTTTATAAAAATATTATTAATGGGTCCATCAATCACATGTGTATATGATTATGAATAGGTGAACTAACTAAGTATAGTATTATGGTGTGGGTGAAGGATGAGATACCAATAGATAAACAATGTACTCATATTAAATGCCTTAAATAATGATTAATTTATTTTAGTGTATATACTTAATAGATCAATGCATCATATATGGTACTAACAATAAATTATATATTTATAGATACTAAAATTTAGTCTTCGGTACTTAACAATGATAATATTAACACACATTTACCATAATGACTTGAGCACTCAAAAAACATCACAATCTCCCATTATATCACACTTTCAAGCTTTATTATGAGTTAACCATTTCATTTGTATGTTACACATCTACATTAACCTCACTATACATTTCAAACCTACTAAATATCCTATATAAATAATACTAGTCTCTCAGTTCAATCCATTTGTACATAGGTTAGTTATACCAAATTAAATTAGTATAAAAATTTGATACTAACCTAATCTAGTTAGTATCAACCCACTCTTATAAATGGTTATTTTATAAAATAAAAACTCTCCTTAGGGTTGACCTATTTTAATAGCATGTTAGTGGCATGAGAAATTACCCAATTGGATTAATATATAAAAAAGTAAGATCTAATTTAAAAGAGGTTTGGCACTTATTAGGAACACATCTATACATTATTACATATTAAGTAAATCTATTCTATTATTCCAAAAATTTCAAACCTATCACTAATAAAAATCACAATCCAAGTTTGAAGTACTCTACATCTAAGTCAAAGAAAAAATTATAAAGTATCAAATCTAAATAATTAGCTAGATACATGTATCAAAGGAACATAATCATACAATCACATTAGGTGGGAGAACTAGGCATGGCTTGATTTCCCTCCATAGAGTATTAGATACATAGGTAGTGTTTAATCATAAAATGAGGGTGATAAGGGTTAACTCAATCCATTATAGTTTCCTCATTTTATATATTTCAAGCCCTCACAAGCATACCTAGGGGTTTAAGGCAAAGGAGGTTGATTTCTAGAGCTACACACATCATGAAGGTTTATGATTGGGAATACAAAGAAAGTAAATATAGGAATAGATGATCATATCACCATTGTGCCATACCTTTGTGTAGCTTAGTACCAAATAATAGGTTAGTATCAATTTATTACACTAACCTAGATTGGTGATACTAACCCAATATAAATAGATAATCAATGATTGAATTGAAGAAGCTACATGCCTATTTTATCCTTATTTTCACTTCTAGAATACAATCATATTCAAATTATTACCTAGAAAATATAATTACTCATTCCTTTTTTTTACTTAATATATTTATCATATGCCAGTTGTCAAATCAAGGGAATCAATTTCAGTCTCTTACATTAAGATGTATACGTAAATACCATATATATTAATCTAAATTATATTATAAAATTATATCTTAATTAGATTAATTAATTCACCTTAATCAAAGTTAGGGTAAAAAATCTATCCAAAGGCATACTTATTATTAATTTAAAGAGAAAATAAAAAAGAGATCACAACAACAACAACAACAACAACAACAACAATAATAATAATAATAATAATAATAACAATAATAATAATAATAATAATAATAATACTTAGTTAATATATTCAATAAACAAGAATACATAGACACACACATGCGCGCACGCACGCACGCACAGACACACACACACACACACACACACACACACACACACACACACACACACACACACACACACACACACACACACACACACACACACACACACACACACACACACACACACACACACACACACACACACACACACAAGAGAGCCTACTCCTCTATTCAATGAGACTAAATCTCCATAAATAACTCCTACAACAAGTCAACACTATTTTACAAGAGTTTTTTCAACTCACACAACTAATATTGTATATGATTTATTTATTTGACAACTCTAAAAATATTTACATTTACCATTTATGTGAGTAATTCTCATATTATTATAAAAATATGAACATAAAAAATTCCCAACATTCACCCCCTTAGTGTGAACATGGGGAGAACATCAATCTTAGATCTACACCTACACTCATGATTTGGTTATTTTCTTATGAAAACCACAAACCTTAATTATGGTTTTTAATATGGTTTAAAAATAAATAAAAAGGGATGATTTTCAAGTGGTTTACTAACAACCACAAAACAATGGCTTTGAAAGTGGCTTACCACCAACCACATCATGATGTGTAACAGTTTTATTAACTCTCTTCACTATCTCATATTAGGGAAAAATAAAAAGTAATTTTTAGCTCACTTGTTACAAATGTGAATAAGAACATCACAACTAAAATAAAAAATTGCTAAAATAAATATGCCACTAAATCATATGGGCCCTCATGTTGTTGAGAGATGAGAGGCTTATAAAACCTCCTTCCTTTATTTCCTCTGACCTCTTCTATAATAAGCTACTTAATTATTTGGTGAAGATGTGAAAAAATACATAGGACATTAGGCTCACCCAAAAATACATTCTTACAAGATATATTTTTGACTCTTTCAACAAAAACATTGCTCTAAAAATTTTAGGAATAATCTTGAAGATCCAAGACTCAAAAAATAAAACCACTTTTGAATTTTTACAATTTAAAGCTATGACTAAAAAATTTCATATTGATCAACTTATTAATTAATATAAAACTAACTAGACTAATATAAAACCTTACCACATAGCACAACTCAAAGCTATAATATAAATTATAACTTTGATAACCATAACTAAAATTAATAAAAAATAATAAATTAATGTAGATAGGACCATACAGGTCTATAGAAGCATGAATATAAATATTCAAGGTGCATTGCGTGTAGATACCAACTTGAAAGGAACTCACCATAAAAAATGTGTCTTCGGTATGCATAACACATGTGGAGTTGAAAATATCAGGATGATTTCATTATGTGATAGACTATTATAAATACATGTATTAATATAAATATATATGTGGATCCTGCTTATACCATGAATAAATTAATTTCAAACCAAGGGCTTTAAAGTAATGGTCATTGTAAAAATAGGTGAGTTGGTGTAGTTTCATTTTTGTAAAAAGGATGTTATGTAAATTAAAGGCAAGTGGTGAATCCTAACTATATATGTAGATATAAACTCAAAAAATGGTAGTGAACTCAATCCAAATGTATGAATCAAAATTTTTAATGCTCAAATCAAAACACAAGCCTGAGGCACAAGACCCACATGTAGGAGCTATTTCTAAATGGAAGCAATCTTGGCACTGATTAGTTTTTTATAGGATAAAATTGTGAATGAAATAGATGTAGCCAAGAATTTAGTCTATAAATATATCAATTTAAAACATAATCAGTTATGAATAAATAATGATATTTGTCATAGAATTCTCACAGATGACAACAAATTTTCAAACTTGTATAAATCTAAACAGATTTCTATATTGATGTATCTAAGTCAAAAACCAAGATTAAAGTTGTGGATGAGCTATTATTTTAATGTTTTTTCTCCATGATTAAGTTGTACTAATCATATTTACTATGAATAAAAATGATATAAATAAAGAATACCCAACAAGTTCAAGGAAATTAGGAATATTTAATTTCCCCTTTACAATTAAATCATCATCTTGCTCAAGAACATAAGATGCTCTGATACCACTATTATTAATAGAAAGAGCCAAAAAAAAGAGGTCACAATAATAATAATAATAATAATAATACTTATTTAATATATTTAATAGATAATCATACTATATATGTATATGTATATGTATATGTATATGTACGTAGATATATATATATATATATATATATATATATATATATATATATATATATATATATATATATATATATATATATATATCTACGTACATATACATATACATATACATATATATATACATATACATATACATATATATATATATATACATATACATATACACACACACACACACACACACACACACACACAAATATATATATATATATATATATATATATAGGAGAGCATTCTCCTATATTCAAGGAGATTGAATCTTCATAAATAACTATTACAACAACTCAAGAATATTTTACATGAGTTTTTGTAACTCACAGAACCAATATTGTTATATGAGTTTTTAATTCAATAAATCTAATAATATTTAAATTTACTATTTACATGAGTAATTCTCATGTTATTACAAACATGCGAACACTATAAATTCCCAACAATCCTAAAAACATGTTAATGACCCTATTGAATTCTATAACTAAGAATGAAGCAACCACTATCTTAGATTCCACATAAAAAGGAGGAAAAATCTGCCCAAAAGTGTCATGTTTCTATACATAAAATCCATTAATCAATTTTATATACTATTATATATTATATTATTTTCATCTAAGAGCATGAAAAAGTGTTATTGTGCAATGTTTTCACTTGCTCCATTGTCAACCATGACATTGTGGATGGGTTAATTATTAATGTGTGCTCATATGAATAATGTGTGGAGATTTGAATTTTCATTGACAATCTCATGTCATAAAATTTAATAATATGTTGTTATGGTGATATTACTTTAAGTATAACAATAATCTCATCCTCTAGGTGACCATATGTTGCAAGAGGAGGATGAAAATTATATGTATAATGTACCTTAGAAGTATCATTAGTCTCTATTTTATAAATTTTTTGAAATGGGTCATCAAAAATTTATAATTTATAATTCCCATTTTAATTCATTCTAAATTCCTTTATAGGTGAACTTATCTGAATAGTTTTTTCATTATTAATATCATAACTCTTATTTTTTAGCTTGAAATATTTGTTTGTAGAATGTACAATAGTTTGATGATAATTTTAGTATTTATTGTTATCATACTTATTATGTGTATGCATAATATTATAATTTTTTTTTTTGTGGAGGAAGAGAGATGAAGTTTCTCTCAATTAGCTTCTGTAATAGTTTATGAGAAGGTGATGACAATCATGAAATATATCTCTTTTGTGAAGTGGATAAGAGAATCTGATTTGTAGGTTGTGATACTAAATTAAATATTTTCTTCTCCTCATTTTTATTATCATTTGATTTAAATTTATAGCTTGGATTTATTTGAAACTTGGTTGTTAAAGTAGTTGGAGTATTAGGTGCATTCTTGAGTTTTTTCAAAACTATGATCTTGAATTCTTGATATCTTACTATATGGCATACCTCATCAAAATACTTGAATATATTTAATATTATTGACTCATGGAGTGGTGAAAGATAATTTTTATTGAAAATGTATTATAACCCATTATTTTCCATAATATTGGTTATCTTATATTGCATGGTCTTATAATAAAGTGAATAATCATTGATTATCTTGTTGGACCCTTACTTGAGTTTGGTATTTTTTACATAAGATAGCTTCTATTCAATGTTAATGAAAAAGTGTGCTAAGTTTTGATTTAACAAAGGGTTTAATGACCTAAATGATTAGATGGGAAGGTTTTATATTTCCTACAAATCATAATTATTAGATAATTATTTAAAATAACTTTTTGGATGCATAATCTAATCATGATACATGGAAGGATATAAGGTGCTATTTGGGATCACCTTTACCATTTTATATTAGAATCCTATGATATATGAACCCTATAAGTGAGGGATAGGTTAGAATATAAAATATATGAATTAAGTATCAAACCCTTATAATCCATTGAATGTATTTCTCAAGAAGTAAATTTATCTAACTATAAAAACATAGCTTGTAGAGATAAAATAATTTTCTTGAGGTAACATGTACTAGGAAAGGTTGATGATGTAGTATGCATAGTCAGTATTAGATTGGAATAGATAATATTTATAATAACATGCA
The DNA here is from genome assembly GCA_037957365.1 of Torreya grandis. Lineage (NCBI taxonomy): Eukaryota > Viridiplantae > Streptophyta > Pinopsida > Cupressales > Taxaceae > Torreya > Torreya grandis. The sequence goes on along the minus strand of JARHVA010002566.1, from coordinate 527,003 downwards.
TATAAATGTGTGGGAATCCTTTTTATTTCATTAAATCTTGGGTGGACATCAAATGTGTGATTGGAGGTGTCACTATATGAATAGTACTAATAGCAGAAGATTGAAAATCTATGGTTGGGTTGGTAACTCATAAGGATTTATTCCCAATAGTAAATGGATAGTGTTTTTATTCCTCATATGTAACCACCCTAGCTCTATATGTAACCTTAGTTACTAGGATTAATTTTACCACTTTATCAACTTAGTGAGGATGTTGATGAAGACCATGGAGAAATTTGGACAAAGTTTTAAAATGGTCAAAATATACACCATTAAGATAATTGAGACTATTACTATTTTGGTCTTCATGAATATCTTGATTATTTTATTATCGTGTTTGAAATTAGGAATTTCAACATAATCATCTATTTTTACATACTCATGGATAATTTCATCATAAAAAAGAGAGGAAACATTCATTGCATTGATTTGATGAAGCAAAAGGAATCCAATTAACATCTACATGGACCCTACTTAATCTAGCACTTTGCCTTGGAGTGATAAAGGGGATATCCTTACTGCATGGCATATGATGAAATCATGCAAGTATTCATAATTTTATGGATAAAGGTTAAAAATATATATTGCCTTCTGTATGAGGAAAATAAAAAATTATAACTAAAACCCTCAGATAAAAATCTAAAATTCATAGAAAGATGAATGAAATATTAATGGTAACCTAGGGTTTAGAAATGTTCAAGTAATATATGGGTTCAATAATATGTTTTAACCTTATTTAGATTGATTTATTAATATAATTAATATTAAAACATGTTGTAATAATTCATATCATAAATTATGACAATCAAACATATATTTAAATGTATAAGATTAAAACTAATTTTATAAGCAAGATCACTAAGTTTGTAAAGTATTAGAGATGACAATATACTTAGTGTTTACCTATAATGTGCTATACTAAGATGAGAGGTGGGAAACAAGATAGGATAGAAATAGGAATATGAGTAATTTGGTGCAAAATCTATATCTATGTGTGCACCCAGATGATAATGTCATTCCTAGGTTAATGACATCCACTACTATGTTTAGAGTTGGAAGGTTCTATCTATAGATATTTTACTTCTTTATTTGATATAGGTAGGTGTTCCTTCTTTTGCTTTATATATCTTTAAAATCTTGAGGTTTGATCATATGTGTAGATCCAATAAATCCATATCCTTCATCTAAAACCTTAATTCCATTTGGGAAGGGATAAAGCCTGAAAAAATTGGTGACTATAATGGGTTGAGCTAGCCTCAATCACACCCATTGATGATTGAACATTTCTCATGTATCCAATACTACAAAGAGGTAAATCAAGCCTCACGTAGTTCTTCCCCTTAGTGTGAATATGAAATTATGTTCCTTCAATATATCAATGCACCTAATAATTTGGATTTTGAGCCTTGAAAATGTTCACACTTGACTCACCTTGGTATGCTTTAGAATTATCTAATGATTGCTCTTAGTCATTGATTTCTGATTTGGGAAGAATAGGAAAGTTTTGATTAATGTGTAGTTATGTATATATGATTGATAAATAAGTGGTAAATGTATAAAATTTTATACTTAATATGAATTTATGTGATTATGTAGGTAATTTAATATGCCACTCAAACACTATGTAGATGAGCAAAACCATTGAAATGATTTGATTTTAAAATTTGATATGTGTTGGGTGAAGGATGAAACTATAATATTTGGTTAGTAATGTTTGGATGGTATTGAATTAATTTTTCATTATTGTCTAAGAGATAGGAACACTAATATGATGATCTAGAGCTTTTTTATTATGATAGTTTACTAGTTTGATATAGAATGCAAATTCATGAGGTGAGTAACAAAAATTGGAAGGATTGGACACATAGATAACATGTGGGTGTGAGATATTCATGGATTAGAGTCACATATGTGTGCACAAGTCACTTATGGTAAAGTTAATTAAAAAGTGACATTACAAAGTGTTTAATATAAGATTTTATTATATACATAATGATAAAAGAAATATAATAGGTTCTATAATTGAAATGTACATGATATATCCACATAATATTTTTCACTTTATAATATATTGATGTTATCTTGTAATGGCTTTTTGATGCATCAATTTACCTTAGTGGATGCATTCAAGGGTGCATCAAGAATGGGATGGGAATGACTCATGCTACTTTGTAAGAGATGTTGGCATGCTATCCTAATTACACTATAACTACCATTAGTGTGATCTCATCTAATAGGATATACATCCATCGCTTCTATTTACTTCACATATAGGTTTAGAAGCATCCATATATCATACAGTATCCTACAAGTCTATTTTGTGCCCTTATCCTTCTTCTATTATATTTTCTTACTTGATATAATTCTGAGTTTATCTTTTGACATATGTACTATATTGGCCTAGTTGATATTGTACTATGCTAACTGACATCTTCCAACTAAATTAACTAGGTTGATACTATAATCTTAGAGTTCAAGGTTATTTTTTATATTAGATAAATATATATTTAGGGGCCACATTTCATTCATATCATATCATATCATATAATATCATATCATATCATATCACATTCATACACTCTTCTTTATCTCACATTTTTACCCTAAAGAAGTATATGGAGAGTTAGTGGTTTAGAATATTATCTTATATATCTTGTCTTTTGGTGTCATTATTTAGATGATATTTATGAATTATATATCACCTTAGTATTATACACTTTAAAAACTTAAATCATGGCTATTCCTCTCATTTCTAGACCTTTCACACTTTAGAAAGTCTTACATCTACTCTAACTTATGCCCCTTGGCCTATCTCTTAGTATGAACAATTTTATGTTGATAACCTAGAATTTCTATCTTTAATAGAATGGTTAAAACATACTTATCTTCCACCTCTACAAGTTCTGATCCTACACCTACTTTCTTATTCCCTAAACACTAGTGTCCCAGGTAGACACCTACATCAACACATGTGTTCTACTCTGATGATAGTGTTTAGTGGATTAAAGGCATCTAATTTTCAAATTAAATTTATCTTAATGGTTTGTATAAGTTATTTAATAAAATTTAATTCTCTAATGGTACTGATATATATACAAGATCAACCCTTATTTGTTCCTCACCTACAAAACCTAGAAAATTCTTACCTACTCACTAGGTAACTTATAAATGGAATTCAATCAAGCACTCAAGTGATCAAAGCTTCCCTATTTTCTCCTATTTTGATATAAATCATAGGGATAACACATACATATGTCTAAATTACTAAAGGAATAGCCCAAGATTTATATTTACCAATTTATAAGCTAGGTCATTGTTGTACTTGATTTTTCACATATTACATGATTCACACACAATCCAACATGTAGGGTAGAACTACATAAATTTTGGGAATTACTTAAAGTATTGTATATGTATGGAATTCTCAATAATATAGGGTTATTTTAGGTTAAATCAACACCATGTACCCACTAACCCATTTTTCTTAAGGTCACTATGAAGATGAAAAACTAGGGGTTTTTAATTTCATGAGGAACAACAATCCATGACCCAAATATAAATGGACTAGATTAAAGGTGAAGATAAAACCAAAAACATACTTATATATTATATATAAGACACCTACATCAGGTTCTAATAATAATGTCAATGTAACCATAAAATGCTAATGCTAGTGTCTATAGCTCTAGAAGTATTTAATTTAGAATTTGGTGACTATTCCAGAATCCTCTTCTAGTATAATTCCTACTTGTTACATATTCATAACTATGTCAACATTAAAAATAGCTAAGTACCTTACTTCTTTATCATTTCCATATCTAGCATAGCTATATTTACTATTTATAACTTGTATCAAGTTAATGAATTCATCATATGTTATATTTGAGTTTAGAATCTAACTATCCTACTATAGAGATAGTTTATCACCCTTTTACCATATAATATCTCTATCCCATTTAACCCTATATAACCCTAATCTAAAAATTTAGGGTTAAATTTTTGGTAAAATTGACATGTGATCTAAACCCTAGGTCAATTAGGGTTTTTTATTTTTTCTATTATTGATCGCATATTGATATAAAATATGTGCAACACAAATTAATATATCACCCATTTTATACTCTAATTTGTGATAGTTTCTATGGTTTTATATATCACTTCTCCTGTAAAAACTTGTAATAAAAATTGTATATATCATGAGAGGGTTTTCAAGTGGAAACAAATCTTGATCTCTCTTAAAAATTCATTTTGTAATGTTATAGAGCCACTATATAGATGCCAAAATACATGATATCAACCATTTATTTTACATAAATCTTATTTCAATGATAGTTACCATCCCACACCCATTATTCACCCATGTATTATACTGGATTCCATATTTTATGTTATTACTACTCAAAGAGATAAGGTTTCTCAATCCATTCCACAACCTATTAATATACAATAGGTGCCTCCTAAACCTAATCTTGTAATAAAATATAAGGGATAAGACATTATTGACCAATTGAGCAATATACATGTTAATATTTCAATCCTTAAACTCCTAAATCAATATAATATTTATAAGGATATCCTATATGAGGCATTATATGAGACACAAGTTCCAAGTAATATTAAGCATGTTTATTTTGTGAATATCATGAAAAAATTCAAGAAAAATTATAATCTCATAACCTTTGATCCAAAATATTTACCATCCAAAGATATTATTTACCAAATTTACATTTATGCATACAAGTGACCATGAAAAATAAAGGCATAAAAAGGGTGCTCATTGAAAATAAATCAGGTCTAAACATACTTTTGGGTAGACCTTAGATACATTCAATGGAAGATGTCCCATATACACTTCATCAATGTTGAAATTTCATACATGATGGGGCCTTATTATCTATGCCTACTGATGATCAACCTTTCAAATTCTATAAATTAATACATTCTAAAAATGAAGGCATTTCTATAGTGGTACCACCTAAATAATGCATTCCTCTTGAGTACATACACTCATAGGAAATATGTGAGTCGAGTATAATGGATAATAAATGTAAATAAGAAACTAAATACTAAGGTACATATATATGCACATCAAGATCAAGAACCATTAATAAAGGAGCTAAAAGAACTAAAAGATCTACCACCATTGAGATTACTTTATTAGTCATACACAATAGAAATATGGTCATGTTTTAGGTTACTATGATAGTGATGATGATACCACATATGATACGAGAGATGAGAAAATGTAAAAACTAAAATTTGATCCACTTGATCACCTTTTGCATAACCTATTTAAATCAATAGTTCCCAGTGCATATAAGCTAAATCCACTTTCAAAAGATACAAAATTGAATCCAAATAAGGGAAAAACAAAAATAGTAGATGAATATATAAATACTTGTTATTCCATACATTCCTCTTGGTTAAAAGTATTGAGTTGACCTTACAAGGTTCAAATGCAAATTCATCACATGAATAATGTGGAGTCTTCTCAAAATACTTCACAATATTTTTATAGATCACAAAACATTGATATACTCTAGATATCATGCTATCTATGTCACTTGAACACAGAATGCTTTCTTTACCTTCTACCAGACATAGATCACACAATAAAATAATACCTATAAAATATAAGGTACCATATTGTAAATATCATCAGATCATTGGCCATAATACCAATAAATGGGAGGCATTGAAGAAACTAATTCAAAAATAAAAGAATGAAAGATGCATATAGTTTGTGTCTAACATGATAAAAAGGCAAAATACTAAATATCTTTTAGAAGATAATTATCTCTTAAAATGATCAAATCATGAAGATTTAACTATTATTGCTAATATTGATGGGGTACATTGCCACCATCTTGAATATGATAATAACAAGTGGGATATAAATTATGGCACCACATTTATCAAATAATCACTACATACTATAAATGAACTTATATACTCTCCATACATTCCATAATCTTGAGGATACATTTGGTTACCTATAGCCTATGTCTCACATGTGTAATTTTCCACCATATGGATATTAGACCGTGAATCACATTTGAAACTAAAGTTTGGATGAAATTGGCTATTCAAGTGGAATGATAAGCTAGATACTACAAATAAGGATTTTAACTTTCTTGATATAGGTGCATGGATTTTCATAGAACATGATGGGTAAACCATTAGAAAAAAACATTGAATAGGTAGTAGTACATCGACATAGATAAGGCTTGGGAACTTTTCTAGGTGGTCATACACCTTTTGATGATGAAGAATTCATTCATTAGAAATATTAACATATTCAAAAAATACCAAAAAAATAAAATAAAAATTCAAAAATATAAAAAAAATTCCAACACCTACATTATTGTCTCCTTGGCATCTATGTGCTAATTCCATGTTGATGGATGGCATATCAATTACTCATACATAAACATGTGTTAATTTTTTACTTGTGTGATACATGAATATAAAGATACATGATATATTCTTATTTTATATGTTGGACCTTCCCTCTAATCATGTCATGTGCACATTGGGGGAATATACTTCTTTGATCATGATACTCATAGGGTATATGGTTCATGGATCATTTTTTATTATCATGTTTAATATTGTATGCACTTACACATGCCTTTATCCATGATTTTAACTTTCATAGGGTAATTGATATGATATGAAATTAATGTTCTTTATTAACACATTTGATACATGGGATACTATGATATATTTATGTTGGTTTCTTATGCTTTCCTTTATGTACTTCCTTGAGTGTCTTGCCTTACTATTATCTTGCTTGTTCAATAATTTGAATATTCTCCTTTATTTACAGCCCCCATGCCTATGAATTCTTTATTTAACATTTTAATATGTCATTATTTATTGTATATACATTTAAATATGTCACCCTTAATTTTTTGGACATTGGACTAAGTCACATCCCATTTGATTGTGTGGCATCTGAACATGCCCTTTGTTTGTAGTTTCCTAGGACCATTGTATATTGACTTGTTTCTAAGTGATCTTGTGTTTATACTTATTTATTTTTGAGATGATATTTTTACTATAGATATGTTTCCATGATATTTATCATCCATATTATGATTCATGTGATCACATAGTCCTTTGCACTTCAATGATATATTTACCTAGACATGTTCTTCTATATGCTACATGGTTCCATTAATATATTATAAAATTGTATTATCCTTTTAAGGTGAGGTAAATAATTATTTATATTATTCCCTTATCTTAAAATGGGTGAATATCAATGGTGGAATGTCATAGAGGCATATTCTTCACATTTGGATTGATTTTTAGATTTAGTGGGGGCATGTCATATAGGCATGGCTTCCACACATTCACAATTTCAAACTTAGTGGGGGAATGCTTTGGAATCATGTTATACACATTTATTAATTATTTAACATGCCTATATTTATTGGGAGCATGCTATGGAATCATGTTCTCCACACTTATTTAGTATTCAACACACCCAGATTCAGTGGGGGCATGTTTTAGAAACATGTTATCCACACTCCTCAAAATTGGGACTTATTTAAACTTTCATATTTCTCTATATATACTGAAGGAATGATTTGGAAACATTTTATCCACACTTAAATAGTTTATGAATTGTCCAAAACACATAATTATATAATTTAGATTCAAAGTTGTGGAAAACTTATGTACATTGGTACCATTGTTATACACAATTTCAACATGAGACATGTCTAAGGTGAATATGCTATGTAATGTGTGTATAATATTGAAAAAAAAAAAAAAAATTCAAATTTTAAAACACTCTCAGGGACTGTTACCACCCACCAAGTTGGATTTTTTTAGACTACATCTAGAAAATCTACTATAGTAGTTGGTTCACTTTTGGTATGGTTGATATTATTAAATCTCTCAATATTTATAAGTTTTTAGGTTGGAATTTATTATATCATAAAACCTCACTAGTTTTATAATATGAGTTAACTTTTATCACTCGTGTTCACTAGGTTACAAATATGATTGGGTTGTATGGTTGAGCTAATCTCAATTGCCAGGTGGAAACTCACCTTTTCTCCAAGGTTGGTAGCATGTGCCTTCCAATATCTCTCTTTATTATTATATACATATAATTTATATATTTATATATTTGTACTAATATTAGTTTTAGATCCTTAAAATGATATGTATTTAAAATTAAGTTGCCAATAGGTAAGGCAATTACATTAATACATGGGTGTAATCCTAAGCCTTACTCTTTCAATTTCAATCTTTTCAATACTTTTAATTTCACATTATATGCACTGATTATGTAGTATAACATACTCTTGGTTTTAGGTTTGTCACTAAAAATTATTCAAGTTGGACTCAAGCAAAGGCAAGGTGTGTTATACATACTACAAATTTCATCTACTTAAAACCAATAATTTAATTACTAAATTAAAGGGAAAATATGTAGATTATATTTATGGATTATATAACACCTTGATATTTTACTCTTGGAAAATGTATACCTTGGTTTTTCCTCTTAGTTTAAGACCTTTCCCACTTTCATAAGTCTCACATAAACTATATCTTGTGCCTCTTGGCCTATCTCTTGGTTTGACTAGTCTTATGTTGATGACCTAGACCTGATATCATTCCCAATATACTTAAAAACTTGTTTATCTTCAACCTCTGCAAGTTTTGAGCCTACACCTAGTTTCCTATTCCTTGGACACTAACATCCCAGACATACACCTACATTGACACATGTGTCTTGATATAACACTAGTGTTTAGTGCCATAAAGTCATCTAATTTGCAAATGAAATGTATCTTAATGGTCAGCTTAAGTACTTTAATATGAATTAATTATCCAAAGGGATTGATATAAACACAATATCAACCCTCATTATTTTTTCACCTACAAAATCTAGAAACATATTACCTACTGACCAGGGAACTTACATAAGGCATTCAATTAATCACTAAAGTGAGAAAAGCTTCCCTATTTTCTCTTATTTCCATATCAGTCATAGGGAAAACACAAGCATAAGTTTGAAGTAGTCTAAGATCTATACTTTCCATGTTACAAGATAAATCATTCTTGTATTTAATTTCCACATATTTCATGATTCTCACACAAACCAACATGTAGGGGTAAACTACATAAATCTGAGGCCCTCTTCATAGTATTAACTATGTAGGTAGAACTCTTTGGTAGATGGGTCTTTGGGGTCAGATTAAAATTGTGTTACCACTAACCCATTTTTTCAAAGGTCATTATGAAAATGAATAACTAGAGTTTTATATTTTCATGAGGAGATACTGTCCATGACCCATATCTAAATCTACCAAAGCAAAGGCAAATACAAACCTAGAAGCAACTAGTTAGTTGCATCCTTCTCTAGTAGGTATTCCATATAGGATACTTGTATTAGATTTAGATAGTAACATTGACACAACTATCGAAGGTTGATGTTAGTGTCCATAACTCTATAGGAACTTAATCTATAATTTGGAGAGTATTATAGAATCCTCTTCTAGTCAGATTCCTATTTGTTTCAAATCTAAAACTATTTTATCATCAAAACCAACTAATTACATTAATTATTTGTCATTTCCATATATATAATAGTTGTAATTAATTTTTTTAGCCTATATTAATTTTATGAATTCAAAATATGTTGTATTTGAGTTTAGCATCTACATGACCTACTATACAGATATTTTATCACCCTCATACCCTAGACTGTCTCTATCCCCTTTAATCCTATATAATCCCAATCTAGAAATTTATGTTTAAACACATAAAAGTTAAGTAAGGGGAGTTATTTGGGGTTCTTAACTAATTATATCTATGTCTTGATCTAACTGTTTGAGGTATTCAACCTATAACATTATATTACAAAGATCTACCTAACAAAGGGGAGATTGAAGAATTGATAAGTCCACCCTAAGGTAAATATTTTTATGCCTACACTCTTTCATTTATTTACTTAATATATTAGATATTGGATTTTTTATTATTGTGTGTATCCTTGTTTATGATTTCTCTATAAAAAATAAGTTGGTATATACATAGGATTGATTAGACTTATCATTAATCCCTTTAGGTTGCATAAACCCCCATTTGGTTAATCATTGCACCTTGCCCATTTACAACCATTCTAACCATTTTTTTTTACTTTAGTTTGTACACCTTTATAACCATTTTTTTTATTTTCATAACTAAAACTATATTTTATATCCATTTACCTTTGTTGAGGTCTAGTGAGCTATATATTTCTATCATATGATTAGGATTTGGAACCAATTCCTCTTGACGTTTGAGATGCAAGTTACCCTCTAATAGTTATAAAAATTCATTTCTCCTTACTTAATCATCTAAATATATATAGGCTCTATTAGATTGACATTATTTGAGTCATAGTCTATTGAGAGAGAGGATAGTTATAGGTCCTCCTATCCCATTCATACATTTTGGTGAACCCAATGTGAATCTTATCCCTCCTTTGGTTGGATAAATTTCATATTTGTCCTTTTAGCTTCTTATCAAAATTTTCCAACCATCATATATCCTTCAGCCTAACTATATCAACTAGCCTAATACCTTTATCTATCTCTTTGTGAATGATATCATCAACATAGTACCATTTAATGTTTTATAGAATGTATCAGCCAACCCGATATAGTTTTATGTGTTTACAAATGTATTAACCAACTTGATATAATTTTGTTTCATTAATTTTAGTGTTGAATGTATCAAATAACTTGATACCATTTTATTTACCATTTTAAATCATTACATGATTTAAATTTAATTTTTGGCATCTTTAATCTCATAGGAGATATCATTTTGGGCCAAGTAGTTGCTGATTTTACCCATGCCATGTTATGAGTGGCAATTACCTAGTACTAAAACTATTAGATAACAATGTTTATAGAATTTAGTTTCTATGTACCTCATCATATAGCATAAATTTGTAAGATCCTATACCTTAGATAAGGGATAATATGACTATGGGTACAATGGAATCCTTCGTGGTTAGTGCCTTTGTGGCCATTTTCACTATTTATGATTGGAATCAATAAATCTTACTTTACCTCCCTATCTTTATTTTTACAAATAGTTCATTAATTCTTATTTATATTCTAGATTATATCTACCAATCTGATAATGTTTTGTGTTATGTGTGAATTTCACCAAGAAAATACATATAGTTTTGTGTGTTTTCCCAATTACATCGATTAGCCTAGTATAACTATGTGTGTTTCTCCAACTTTATCAACCAAAAATATATAATCATTTTATTCAACCATCAATAACACCAAATTTTTTCTTATTTGTATCATCCAGTTAGATATAATATTTTTTCTAGAATTAGTTACTAAATTATATTGGTCAATTTGATTTAGTGTGTTTTCTAGACTCATTAACCACATGTATTAACCTACTTGATACTATCTGTCTCATTTGATTAACCTTTTTCCATATCTGAGTTTTAGTTTTATTAATCATGATTTATCCTCTTAAAATATTTATTATGATCCTCAAACCATTCCAATTTTACATGGGTTGCTCTTTTCTACCTTCTATGACCATCATTAAAGGCAACTCCTCATGGTGAAACTATACTAAACCTTTTCTCATGACCGAGGATCCCATTGATGATCATGACTTATAGTGAGAATGAAGATCATCAATTTTGTCTTCCCATTTATGATGATACCTATAAGTATCCTAATGACATCACTTTTATAATGACATTACTTAGATAAATCACACCAATTGAATAATAATCATATAAACATGAGTAGAAGAATCATATCCATAATAATAATTAATGAAAGAGAATAATACTTGATAAATATGATTGATCCACTTTAAGGGGAAAACTTCCATAGTAATGTTACAAGATTATAATTCATGATATGATGATCATATACTAATCTCTACCTCTTATATATAATCTACTTAGTCCATGGTTATTCCATAGGATGACCCTACTAAAAATATTTGAATCTTAGAGAAATGTGACAAAATAAAATAAAAGGTTATATAAGCCACCAGTCTACCCAACATAACCATAGACATGCTATAGGTTAAGGGAATAACATGTCCCTACACTTAAAATCAACATTGGCCTCAACATTGAATTTTTTGGATGTTACTATATAAAATATTCCTCCTTCCATGTTGCATATTCATGATTCAAATTCTACCACTTTATCAAATAATCCTTAATCCCTCTTGTTGACGTACTTTTTTTGTATGTGTGAATTATCTCCATAGGCTTCATAATGTCTCAACCTTCTTCATCTAGTTCTGGTAACTCAGTCTGGGTAGAAAATCTCTATCCAATTACCCTTTTTAGGCAAGATACATGAAATGTAAGATGTATGTCAATGGATTGTGGTAGATTTGACTTGTATGCAACACTACCAAATTTTTAAAGGATCTTACATGGGTAATTTTACTTTGAAAAATATTAATTATCCTTTTTTGTTACTTTAGATACATATGATTATATGGATGCAAGCATAATTATACCCAATCACCTATGTCAAAATGTTTCTCACACTGGGGTTGATCCTCTTACTACTTCATTATATTATGTGCCATGGAAAAATTATCTCTCATACTGTCTATTACCTCATATTGATGTTGAATGTGTTATTAAACAAATTAAGCCTTGGGTTTCACCCTCAAGTATGAAGTGATGGATGGCGGTTAATAACCATAAAAAATGAAAAATGGAGACTTTTTTGAGGAGGTATGGAAGGAAATGTTATACCATCATTATGATAGTGATATCCAATGAACACATCATTCATTTTTATTTGATGCAAAATAACAAATATACCCTTCTAAGAATTTGTTGACCATATTTGGTTGCCCATTACATTGAGGATGATATGATGCATTATGAGCCAATTGAGTTTTGAGTATGATGTAAATTTGGGAAATTGATAATTTATAGTAGATTTAGTTTATTTAGTTTTTTATTAGTTTATGAAATTTATTTAATTGTTTAATTTAGTAGATTAGTTTTTTTGTCAATTTTGGAAACTTTTTAGGAACTTCCTAAAACATTAACTAGAAGTGATAGTTAGAGTGTAGATCAATAGATGTGTATTTAAATAAGATTGAATAGTTATCTATTCATCCCCAAAAAAAATTTATATCCCTATAATTCTCCCATTTTATTCATGTTTTTTCCAACCAATATTTTTTTCAAATGGTCATTAAACATAACAGTACCTTAGTGGATTCATCCATCTTAGATAGTGCATCTGATACAACATTCCCTTTTCATTTATTATAGATGATTTAAAATTCATATACAAACATTTTAATCACACATTATTATTATTATTATTCTAATGAAAAATTTTGTTCTAAAAAATATTTTAGATTATCATGATCAATATTTACCTTAAAGTGTTTGCCCATTAGATAACATCTCCATTGCTTAAATGTATGAAGAATAACCAACATCTCTTTTTCATAGATTGGATTTATCCTATTCTTGCCCTTGATTTTATGACTCTTAAATATAATTGGTTATCCTTCCTACTTGAATATTATCTCCATTCTATAATCTGATGCATCACATTCAATAATAAAAGCTTTAGAAAAATTAGTGGCAACCAAAATTGGAGTGGTGCACATACATCCTTTAACTTCTCAAAGGACTTAGAACATGTATTATTTCAATGGAAAGAGTCTTTACTAAAAATGGTTGTGAGTGGTGCTACTATATTTCCATAATTTTTCATAAATCTATGATAGTAACCTATTATTATCCCCAACCAACCCTTAAGATTATTGAGGGTTTTTGGCACCTATCACTCCATCATAGTTTTGATCTTTTGAGGTTAAAATTTAAACCCTTGATGTGAAATAATATGACCAAACTAATCCACCTCTTGGACTCCAAAATCACATTTTAAAGGGTTTTCATAAAGTTGATGTTCTAGAATTAATAGTACTCATTTCACATGCTAAAAATGTTATTCTAAAGTTTTGATGTATATTAAGATGCCATAAAAAAAACATTAACACAAATTTCCTTTAAAAAGGCCTAAAAATGATGTTCATAAAGATTTTAAATGTAGATGGCTCATTTGTGAGACCAAATAGGATGACCATAAATTCATAACAGACTTTATGAGGTCTAAAAGTTTATTGAGGGATATCCTCTTCATGAATTCAAATTTGATGGTACACAAAACAAAGATCCTATTTTGTAAAATAAATAACACCATATAATTCATCTATAAAATCACTGATTACTAGAATAAGGAATTTATTTTTGATGTTTTACTTGTTTATTTATTTATAATCTAGGTAAATCCTTTAAGTTTCATCTTTCTTATGCATAATGACCATGGGATACAAATATTCACTTTGGCTATGTTTGATAATACTTGTCTCCCACATCTCATGTACTGTATTTTTAATTTCATTCTTATAATCATATGGATATATATATGTTTTGATTTTATGTGGATGAATACTTGAAATCATGTGAATGACATGATCATGTTCACTACTTGGTCGTAGTCCTTTTGACATGGCACCAAAAATAGTTGTGTGGTCATAATGAATACTCAGTAGATCAAGATGTGTAGATGACATTTTTTGTTGAAATTATATGGAAAATAATCATGATACAAATCATTTATCCTCTATTTTTGATAATATTCATTATCTAGTGTGAAATAACCAATTTTAAATATTTTCCTTGTAATCCATGTAGTTGAAATATCCTACCTTCATAATGAAAGTGCATGAAAAATTCATGAAATTTATCTCTATTATGCCCAAGGTTATAATCCATTATACTAAACAAAAATGTCCATCCCACCCATGGGAATATAAAACATAAGATAATCTAACATGTAGTCTCCCATATCAATCTTAATACTATGAATTTTGTAAAACAATTGATTATGCCACCATCTGTAATCATGACATGAAATTATTTAGTTAAGTAAATGAAAAATTTCAAACAAGTAGCCAAATTAATTACTATTAATGAGGTTATGTTCACTCCTTAAGTCAATCAACATTGTCACCTTTTTTTTCTTAAGGAAGCCCACAACCTTAAGGTTTTGAAGCATGTTTATAACAAAAAATTCATAATAGGAGATAGTAGAGTGGATATATGTTGATTCCTCAAATGTATTTGCCTCATCCTCACCTAAGGATACATCATATTATTCATATTATTTATCTCATTAAATTTAGAACACATTCTTATGATCACATTTATTCCATTTGCTCCACTTTCTATCACCACTCAAACATAACAATTTTACATGCTTCTCTTTAATTTGTTAAAGAGTCAATATTATTGGTTAAAAAAATGATTATGCTAAGGAAATGTGTTATCTAACTATAGTGAAAAATTTTGGCTGACCAAATCTCTTTCCTCTACCTTGCATTTGAATGATATGAATTTAGATATTAAACTTGGATTAAACTTGTGAATATCAAGATGGATGTTATCCTTGAACCCACCCAAGAAGAGGTCATTCATGTTGTCTTCATTGATGTCATTCACACATAAGTATAATCTCTATAATTTTTTAATATAATCCTTGATTGGACATGTTTGTCACAACTTTTGTGACTAGCTAAAGTAGTTTTTAGATATTTTTTGTGACAATACATTTTTATCTCATCATTAAATACTGACCAACTAACAAGAATGCCTTTCCTTTTCTTCTAAGATTGCAACCATTGATAGCAAATGAACTACTCAAGTTCAATATATAAAGATTCCATGACCACATTTTATACACATGGGGTCTAATGTAATCAAATAAATTTTACATTTGATTCATCCAAGTGAGTGTATCTTTACCATAAAATTTATGTACTTCCACTTTTGGCATCATGTGCTTTGAACCAATATTATAGTTGTGATTGTTTTGGTTGGGAGAACCTAAATGAAGTGATGGAGGATTATTTAAATGAAGATGAGATAAAATATTGATTATATATCCACTAATAATTTATAAATAATTATTCACATCACCAATGCCCTAGTTTACCCCAATGATGTCCCTTTTAAATTCATCAAGATCATCTTACTTCACTATGCTTTACATATCTAGCTGAAGTTGGTGAACCACATAATAAACCAAAGGATCCTATATTATGGACTCCATATCATCCTTGTGAGGAATTTTTGGAATATATTTCCCTTTCCCATGGCCTTGAGTGTTAAGACTAGCCATGCATGAACCCTAGGATAAGGGGTTTTGGGATTGAAAAAAGTGTACTATTGGATTATACCATTATGATTGTATGATTAAGATGAATCCAATGACTATTAATGTGCACAAGGGTGAGAAAACAATTCCATATTTTTTATAAAAAAAATACTACAATGATGAAATAAATCAAAATTTCTTAGATTAAAAGTTATGTTTTTTGATCTTTTAGCTCTCAAGATAATAACACCACCAAATCTTTAAAAAAATGGCACCACATAAGCCTTCCCAAATCGATGCTCTAATACCACTTGACATGAAATTTATTAGATAATTCACACTAATGGAATAATATATCACATAA
Organism: Torreya grandis; assembly: GCA_037957365.1. Taxonomy (NCBI): domain Eukaryota; kingdom Viridiplantae; phylum Streptophyta; class Pinopsida; order Cupressales; family Taxaceae; genus Torreya; species Torreya grandis. Next base: position 510,398 of record JARHVA010002566.1, on the reverse strand, counting down.
ATATGAGTAAAATAATTAGATCCACAACAATAATTTATCGATGAATTGAATACTTGATAAATATGACTGAGCCACTTCAAGGGGTAAACCTCCACACTAATGTAGTAGGAATAGAAATCATAATATGATGATCACAAACCAAACTCTTCCTTATATATATACTCTAATTATGACATGATATTCCATAAACCCACCCTACTAATAATATACAAATCCTAGATAAATGTGACATGATAATATAAAAGGTTATGTAAGCCACAAGTCATCCACACATATCCATGGACACATTATATGTGTGTATTAAATTTTGACACTCCTAAATTTGATGGTCATCACCATGATAATCTTACTCTCTATGAAATTGGTGATCCTTATTACCTAGGTGTGTTGGTAAATATTGTTAGTGATCACGTAATTATAGTTGTGATAATATAATATATTTTGTATGTATTAGTGAGTTGTGTAAATAACTCATGTATATATGAGAATAAAATATTTTAAGAGAGATTATAAGGATTTAGTAGTTAGTTTGGTACGGCATGATTACTTATCTCAAGGAGATCATATACCTATATGTTTTTATGAAATTGTATTGAATGTAATCAAATCATTATTTTGTGTTATATTTTATTAAGCCTTTGACCACACCTTTATTTAGTATTAGATTAGTCATGGAGACTTGAGATATTATACGAGGAGATAACCATTATAATTATCGATTTCCTTGGATGATGAGAAAAGAATAATGTGAGAAGATCTTAGTATAGATCATATTAACATAAATCAAGGTAGTTTTGTAATTATCTAGTTAGTTTGGAATTTTGCTCCATTTTTTCTTGATTCAGAGAACTTGTCTCTTCTATTTTCAACATAGTTTCTAGTGCAGATTTAGAGATCAAGCCCATGAATTCAAAGGTGTTAGCTTAGTTTTAGGATTATAAAAAATGTACTAGTACCTATATGTAGATGAAATGCATGAACATAAACTACCAATGATTCTAAGTTCTACATTCTTTCATATCTGCCAATTTATTGATGTTTGGACTTCATTTCATACCCTACTACTACATAGTGTTATGACTTATACCAAGGAAAATATTTAACTAAATTGTCATGTGTAGTGTTGCCTACCACACATAAGTTCTATTCAACTTATAAAAAACTCATGAAAATGTGTAGTCTAACACCTCTACCATATTACTATAGAATTAACTGCATGATTATCTGAGGCTTGATACTATAATTTGTATTTAGATTTTAATTATATTTTAGGTTTCTAGTTAGTCATTGTTTATTTTTCAATAGATTTGTTCTAATAATTTTTCATATCTAGTTTGTTTATTAGATAATAATGTGTGATAGTATTTTATGTTATAGTTTTAAACGTTACCATGTTTTTAATTAGGTCTTAGTTTGAAACAATAATTTTTATTTGGGTCTATGTTACTTTATTTTTTATAAGTTATATTTTTTAATTATATAGTTTGTTTATAAACTATAACATCATTTTGTTGTGTTAAGGTACATTAGTCAATATCTATATTGTGTTCAATTAATTTTAAATATGGTTATTTATTAATTAGATATTTAGGATTTAAGTCAATAGGCTTTTTTATTTAAGTTTAGTTTGCTAATGTTTAGTTAACATTTTTTTAAAGGATATTTGGTATTATTAGGATTTATATAATTGGTAGTTTTTGGTTTATTATTTTCAAAATCTAAATAAGATTCTATAGTTTGATTAATAGTGTATAGTCAATAAATGTCTTAGTATGTTCATATTTGTCATCAATCCTCATAAATAATGATTGATGATTTTCAATTTGTAATATATGCATTATCGATTGAAACTAACATCTAATTGATCAAATGACAACTAATTTTGACAAACTAACTAAATCCAAGGGAAATATATAGTGGTAGTGGACATTACTTATGATATTTGTGATCAAGTGGTAATGATCAATGATATAGGATACTATAATCACCTAAAAGTGGTATTTGAGTGCTAAGAGTGCCATATGAAACTATATATTTCTAGATTAGCCCTAGACCTATCCTAGAGCCTATTATCATAATTGTATAGCCTTTGTGTGGGCCATAAGCATCCCTAGTTAGTTCAAATGTAGTCATAGACCCTCATTTCTTTATCTAGGCCGTTCATGCCCAGTGTTTTGCTAGCTAGACATTAGCATCACATTAAGGACACTAGAACCACATGGTGCTAGTGTACCCAAAATGGTGACTATGTCCTTTACCCTATCTTTTCAAAATGAATATATTTTCAAAGGTAAAACCCTCTTAAGGTTGGCATAAACATATTTTACTATCTACACAAGCAATAAAATACTATAAATACATGAATTTTATCCCTCTATCCACTAGATGTAAATTAGATGCAAAATAATTATTAAAACATGAGACAATGTGAGAAAAATAAAGGTTATCAATCCCTATTCTATCCTACTTCTACATAATACCATCTATAACAACGCTAAGCTCATATTTTATAGATTTCCAATCTCAAGCACACTCGAGGTACTCAAGGCCACTATCATACTATCATCACTTTCACATGAATAAAAACTTAGATGGGGATAACTACATCAAGCTTGATCCCTCCTCAAAGTATTAGTATGTATGTAACTCTCTTCATAATGGAGTGTTGATGATGTCCATCCTATCCTACTAAAAAACACATTTTTAGCTCATGCCTTAATTACAAGGAGGATTAGGGTTTACATCATAAATCAATTATAATAGGTATAATACAGAGTCTCAAACTTCATGTGCACATGAACAAACCTAGAAACACATACACAAATAAACCCAAAAGTTAAGGATAGTCCTACATAGAGAAAATTAGTGACATTATCAAGACACTAGAGCCACATGGTGCCTCTATCCAAATGTGGTACTACTATCTAGGATGGGTTATGATACATGGATCTGGTTGATGACACTTAGACCTAGTCCTATCTCGTTTTCCAACACTTAGATCATCCATATCATGTGTTTTCTAGATAAGTATTTATTTGCACATATTTGTTACTACTTTTAGAAAGTCAAAGATAGCTAAATTTTTAATAAATCAATGGTTATTTTATGCATATTATTTCCATTATTTATACTACTCAACCCTTTAATCAAATATAGGATTTACATAAGTTAAAACCTTAAAGGTTAAAACATTTAGTGAACTTGACTTAATTCAAACATTATACAAACCCTAACCCTAGATAACCTTAGGGTTCACATTTTTAGCATTCAAATTTTAGATCCATACACTTTTTGATTTTATTTGACTTAATCATGATAATAATTACTGAAGAGGTATATCACTTTCTATTTTAAAGTTTAATACTTTTATTTGCATGTTTGTTCCCTTTATTTAAGAATGAACTCATAAAAGGCATAGATACATTTATACATGATGCTTCATATCAATTAAAGTGCTTGTCATGTTTTATTATTTATTTTGCATGCTATCTTTATCTTATGTGGAATGTAATTAAGACATCAATCTTTAATTACATAGAGAACACATTACATCAAATAATAATATACTACCTAAAATTAACAAGTCTACCTTAGATGAATTTTGCCCTTTGGTTCATTTTAATTCCTTCCCTATCACTCCTAAACATAAGAAAACATTAATTTCCTTGATTATCATTCCTCCTTATTGATCAGAACCATCTATCCACTATCCCACTCGAACTATTATCTCTACGTTCTTAGTAGAACATATGGGCTAGGTTATATGTCCATATGTGGTCATGAATCTTAGCAGGTTTATAATACCCATGGCTATAACTTTGTTGATTAGATAATTGATTCTTTAGATATAGTTTCCATTCTATAAATAATATGGCATTATGACACATACAAATACAATTTGTATGCTACACTCCATGACACTCAAGTACCTTGAACATCTAAGCCTATTTATGTTACTTCCATGATTAAATCTATGAAATGGATTGAATAACATATTTATTTCAAGAGGAAATATCTCCCACCTCATAACATCATATATTTACACCTAATTCTCTACATTACCTTATCAATTAATGAGGTAGGTTTCAAATAGGTTTTAGTCGACAATGGCTAAGGATGAACATTTGTAATATCTCTTTTCTATGACTTATTAATACACATGATAAAGATCTGGATAATTATAATATGAAAATTTGAGGGTTTGATAATATTCCATTTAAATTTTTGGGTTAGATCACATTAAACCTTACATTGGGACCTATAACACTACTTACCACATGCCAAATTATGCCTAATGATCTTAATTAAATATTTTTATTCGAAGACCATGGATTCATGTTATGCACATAGTTCCATCCAATTTAAATAAATGTTTAAAATTAATCTACAAAGGTCATATATATACATTCCCTATGGATAAATAACCATTCAAGTATTGTCAACATATAGAGCCTTCACACAATTATTTTTGTCACATGGATTTTTATACATCACCACTCTAGTCTAAAATTAAAAGCACTCATAAAATTAACCTAATTGATTATATAACATAGGATAATAAGTTCACTTCACCTTTTGCATTAAGATATTTATATAATATGGGTTACACATGACAAGGCCTTGGTAAACATGAGTAGGGAATCCTTAATCCCATTGAGGAATCTAATTAATAGGGTAGACAAAGACTTGTATATAGAATATAACACTTCTAATGCCAATTAATCTCAACATTTTTCTCAAAATATCATGTTTTTCCACCTATTTCATGGGTAGATGATATGTTGAACCATGTTTTTACACTCTCAGTTGTTTACCCTAATATTATTGATGATATAATTTCTCTAGATCTACCTATTTTTGATGAGTTCACTAATGACAAGGCTCTCTTAGAATTAATGGGTACATATGAGGATATCCTTTCCTTATATCATAATAATAGACTTAATCATTCCACAAGTGCCTAATCATACTTTGGTGAGTGTTCAAATGACTCAAATGATATGTTTCCTAGCATAGATGATACTATCCCTATAATACCATACACTATGGATCAATCTAATTTAATTAATAAAGAAATAGTTGAATTCAATTATGGCACATTAACTAATCCTCATATCATAGTATTAGCTTTTACCTTGAATAATTCAAAAGATATGAATATTCATTAGATTTTAAAATATTTTCCCAAAGTATTTGCCTAGGATTATTTTGATATGCCTAACATCGATCCCTCAATCACAATAAATAAAATTAAATTATATCACAATGCCAAGATAGTTAAATAAAATATTCAAAAATTTCATCCCAAATTTTCTCTTTTAGTTAAATATGAGCTCTAATGGTTATTAGATGCTAGTATCATTCGACTAGTTTCTCATCCACAATGGGTTGTTAATATTGTTCTTATTATAAATCTTGATGACTAAATTTGATGTTATTGTGATTATAAATACCTCAAAAAAGCATGTCCTAAGTATGAATTTAATCTACCCACCACTACTATTGTATTTTACTCCATAATAAGCTATGAGATACTCTACTTTATGAATGGTCTCATCATACACCATCCATAAAGTAGAGCATCTCATAGCCTGCTATGGAGTCGATTATCATATCAATGTGGGGTAAATTAAATTCATCCTTATGAAATGATTTATTGAGGTATTTACAATCACAAAAACATAAAATTTGGTCATTAATATTTATAATATAAATAATATTAACAACCCATTTTGGGAATAAGACCAAGAGAAGACTTCTTTTACCATACTAAGGGGAACTTTCAATTATATTGTCATACTATTAATATTTAAAAACATACGTGTAAAATAATAATGGATAATAACACATATATTTCATGATATAATTCATAAGACATTCAAATATTATGTTAATGAAATACTTGCAAAATAAAAAGAGTGACAACATCAAGCAATGGATTTATGACAAATTATTGAGAGAATTAAAAATTAAAACATGCGACTCAATCCAAAGAAATGTGTCTTTGGGGTTTCATCATGAAAAATTTGGGATTAATCATATCCAAAATTGACATAAAGGTTAACCCAAATAAGGTCAAATTAATCATGGATATGCTTCTTCCTACCAATTTAGAAAAACTTCACTACCTCTAAGGCAAAGTTTAGGAAGCTTACCTCTTCATGATGTAACTCACATATAAGATTCACCAATATGCTTTAAAAAGATGTGAAATTTGAGTGGGACATCACATGTTAGGAAATATTTTATACACTTAAACAATACTTACTAAATCCACCTATATTATTACCACTAGTACCTAACAAACCACTTATACTTTACCTCTCATCAATAGATCATGCACTTGGTACACTGTTAGCACAACATGATGATCAACATAAAGAGAGGGGAATTTAATAAATTTTTTGTACAATAGTTGACTATGCAATAAATTATTTAATAATAAAAAAAATTGCTTAGAACTTGTATTTTCTACTCAAAATCTATGACAATATATTATTAACAATGAGACATAGATCATTACAAAAGTTAATCCTCTAAAATTCCTCATGTCAAAATTGGATCTCTTGGGATGTATTAAAAAATGTGTTTTATTACTCACATAATTTTACCTCAAGTTAATTTTACAAAAATAAATAAGAGGCCAAATAATTATATATAAATTGGTAGTAGCCCCATTACTAGATATAAATCTTATCAACGATGATTTTAAAAATGACTTCACATCATATAATATGAATTTAGATACATGGATAATGTTCTTTGATATATGTAGATTTTCATATATTACCAGAGCCAGAGTTATTTTTTTAGTATAATACCATCTAAATGGTTCTTTAAAATATACAAATTTTTGAATAAATCTATTACACCTAATACTGTCACAAGAAATGAAAAGCATAAACTACAAAAAGACTCCCTTCAATATGTCATCATTGGTGGCGACTTATTTAAGATATATTTTTGGGGACACTTACTTTAATGCTTGATAGTTTAGGAAGCTAAATTGGCTATTCAATAAGTACATGATAGTGAATGTGATGGTTATTTTAGAGATAAAGCAATGTCACACAAGTTACTCAGACATGGTTACTATTGGCCAACCATGGAACAAGAATTCCAAGACTATGCCAAGTTATGAAACAAATGTAAATGCCATTGCAATATACACCATATACCTTCAAAAAAACCTTCAACCTATCATATCCCATTATATGATCATGTTATGGGGATTTGATTTGATTTGATTGGTAAGATAAACCTAGAATCTGTAATAAGACACAAATTCTTTATCATAACTACAAAATATTTTTAAAAATGGGTAGAATCCATCCCATTGCAATCCAAAAAGGGAGAGGATATATGTAATTTTATAATGACCAATATTATTTCCCACTTTTCTCTCCTAACAATCCTAATCATAGATAATGAAACCTCTTTCAAGAATAAAAGAGTGAAAAAAATTATGCCAAATAAAAAATCTAACATACATTTTCTACTCCATATTACCCATAGGGTAATGGTAAAGTAGAGGAAATAAACAAGATAATTAATAGTATTATCAAAAAAATAATTATTTTGGTGATGACTAGTAAACTCAAATCATCTATGCATTATGGGATTACTACACCAGTATACACACACTAACATGAACTACTCATTATTCACTAGTATATGGCATAAATCAATTATCCTATTGGAGCTAAAAATATCCTCCTTAAAGTTGTATTTAAAAGGGATCATCATAGATGATCAACATAGATAGAGATGTCTCCATGAAGTAGAATAGTTGGATCACACATGCATTTAAGCTATAGAGCATCTAAGAGCTTATTAAAAATGAATCTAGAGAACCTACAATAATTGAGTCTATAAAAAGGAAGTCAAAATTGATGATTTGGTTTTCAAATAAACTATTATAAATGTCAACACCAAGTAAGAGAACAAAGGAAATCTTAAACCAAAGTAGTTTGGACCATACATCATCATAAAAAATATTAGCCCAAAATTATACCATCTATTTTCACTTGATGGCAAGGCAATAAAAACCCCATTGAACACCATTCATCTAAGGAGATTTTACATATAAATAATGAACAATTCATTTTCATGTCACTTATACATAGCTTATATCCATAAGATACAAGAATAATACAATATGGAAAAAAACACAAAAACATTCAAATATTTACTTAAAAACCAAAAAATATTATATGCATTACTATGTTTACACTTCTTATATTTTTAGGACACTACATATGCTAACTATCTTAGTATAGTCAGTTTTATCATACTACATGATTCACTTGTTCTTATCAAGTGTTTATAGATTATTGATAGCACTCAAGTCCACTAAACTAATACAGTCTTCCTATCATCTACACACTAGGGGAATATACACTAACTCATGATTATTCATTTGACATATTTTACCACTTTAGGGTATCTTATACATAGTTTCTATTATGAGGTTTTGTCCTTAAATTCTCTACATTCCGTTTTGACATTATTATATCTTGATATTGATCATTGTTACTCTTGTATTTTTTATAGTTATTACTACTTTAGACTCAAATATGTACATCCTATCTCTTACATATATTTGAACTACATATTCATGCATTTTTTCATTTCTAGCTTTCCTAGTTTAGACTTGATTGTATCTTTATGTTTATTCTATTTGAGGGCATTTGAATATCCCATTGTTCTTTGTATCTATGACACTTCTATTCATAGTATTTATGCCTTGGACATGTGCCCATGTCTCTTATGTGTGTTTTACTAATTGTGTATTCAAACATTTGAACATGTTCTTATATGTGGATCTAAGCTAACTTATTTTTTTCTTGCATATGTGGACATTTGAACTTTTCCTTGTATGTCTTCTTTTCTTAGATTTAGTGACATGTGCCCCTATACCTTGTATTATGTCCCCTTGGCCTACTTTACATACCTCATGATTTTTTTATGTATGATTTATTATATGCATCATGGCCATGACACTTGTCTTTACTTGTTACACACACCAATTTTTTGATGCCATGAGGGACCTCACGGATCTATTTTTCATACTTGGGTATTGGGATGGACATCATGCCCACCCCCTTGGTAGCTACTCAATTTTACTCATATTTATTGTTACATACATTAATTACATCTATATTGATACCATTTTATAATTATAGACATGGCGTACATCTTACATTACATACTTATGCTCATATTATCTTATATTTTGATGTTATTTATGTTGTTCCCCAAAAAATAGCAATCATTTCTAGGACAACATTTGAATTATTTTGGTCTTACAGACCAAAAATATCTCTTCCATTTCTAAAATTTGTCCTAGACATTCAAATTCCTCATTTTCAAAGCTTCTCAAAAAATCTACGGACTCTTCAGTAGGAAGGAAAATCTATGGACTATGTAGGCAGGTTCATTTATACAGGTTCAAAGACTTTTGTAGGTGGTTTTAGTCAAAAGAATTAGTTTTTCAATACTTAGTCATTCTCCAAAATTGGTTCAGGGCTTTGTTTCAGTTGAAAATCTCCATCAGCAAACATCTGAGTACAAAAAGAGACTTGAACCATTGAACCATTGAACCACTTTAGTTCAAAGGTTCAATGGGTTCAATGTTCAACAAGTTCAATGTCTTTGGTAAGAGTTAAGTTCTTCATCAAGGTTCAAAGTTCAATCACTTCAATTGGTTCATTAGCTTCAAGACACTTGGATAAATCAAGGTGGCTTGAACCATTGAACTGTTAAACCATTAAACCACTTTGGTTCAAAGGTTCAACGGGTTCAAGGTTCAATGGTGGGTTCAACCAAATGAACAGTTCAATGGCTTGGTTCAACCAAGTAGTTCAATGCTTTATTTCACTTAGCATCTTTTGGTTCAACCAAATAGTTTACTCAATTGGTTCATTCTTTTAGTTCATCCTTTGTTTCCATGTCTACATGTTCAACAATAGGTTCAAAGACATTTTTCAAAGCTTTGTTTGAACCATTGAACCAAAACTTGGTTCAACATCTTGGTTCAAAGGCAAGTTCAACTGTTGGTTCAAAGGCAAGTTCAAATATTTTGTTCAATTCTTAGTTCATCAACTTGTTTCATTCATTGAACCATTGGCTTGAACCATTTTTGGTTTAACTAATTGGTTCAATGTCTAGGTTCAATAGAATGGTTCGTTGCCAAAGTTCAAAGGAGCGGTTTAATGCAGAATGAAGCTTCTCGAAGGACAAGTGCCCTTGCAGAGGACACTTAGTCAATAGAAACACCCTTCGAAAAGGTCATTTTTCAAGGAAGTCGAAAGGTAATTCTTTCAAATTTATTTAAGGCATTTAAAAATTGACTAAGACTTAATTCTTAGTGGCCGCGGACCTTGAAGGAATTTTCAAAGAATAGTCAACATTTCCATGGACTTTTTGTCTATGGGAATTTTCCCTAGACTTTTGTCTGCAAGAATTTACCCTGAGGATTTGTCTGTAGGAATTTTCACTAGGGAAATGTCCATGAGAAACATTTATCTGAAGGAAGCCTCAAATAGAAAGCCCAGGTAAATATTCATCCGTGGGAACTACCAAGGCAAAGGGCTGCTGAAGGACCCCGAAGGGTAGGTGCCCTTGCAGGAGACTCTTGGTGGCCAAGGTGAAGGACTATTATGACTTGACACAAATCATTTCTTAAGGCCTAAAAGGGCAAGTCCAATCTAGAAAAGTACCAAGTAGAAAGTCAAAAGCTGAAAGAGGACCAAGGGGTGATGCACTTGAAAATGTCAAATTCAACACAACTGACTAGCCATTGGAAACATAGAGACAGGTACACAAATGTCAAACTTAAGATAATGAAATAGCCATTGATCCTTTGAATTCATAGACCCGAATGCATTTCTAGAATTCAAGAGCAAAACCAGTTGAAAGCGAGGAAAGATAGAACAATGAATGAATCTAGGGCCTGATTCAATTAACTAGAAAAGGAGGAAAGATGAAGACAAGATCAAACTGCTAGGTGGACATTGAAAGTTGAAATCTTTCAATTACATGGCTTGTTTATCTACATTCAGAAGATCAAATGGGTAAAATGCCTCAAAGTTCTAGCTTGTCTTCTTAACAGCTCCCAATGCATCAGGATGTAATACTGTTCTCGAGTCCTTCTTGAAGTGGCTATATAAGGGACTTTCTTTCATTGTAGATGGATCTCTTTTTTGACAATCTAAAAGAAACTCTACCCAAATTGAGAGGCATCCTTGAGACTTTGTGCTCAGTCTATTGATCATATTTTATTACTGGAATAAGAAAGCAAGGGACTTTTTCAGACATTGTGCTGTGATATCTTTATTGTTGAGGAAACTATTCTTACATCTATTTCCTTGATTTATTTTTTGATTCCATTGATTTAACAAGTAGGATTAGTAAAATTAGTCAAGAAGTTGTCCTGAAGAATCAATTATGGAGAGACTTTGTGCCCCTATAGCTGCCTTCAGTGTGTTTTCTTTTCATTGTTGTGTAAAGGACTTTGAGAAGACTTTGTGTCCTCATTGTCCTTCATATATTACTCTTGAGAACTTCAGGTAGAGACTTTGTGCTCTGTCTCAATTTGCTAGTTACCATACTCTTAGTTACATTCTGCTTTTATTTTTAGGAGTATTCTTGTGGCTAGGTGAATAGTTCTTTTAAAAGAAGAGGAGTGTTGCCTGTTATTCCCTTGAGTTTTTCCTTTGTTTTGTATACATCATCTCTGAAGAAAGAGAGATGGATGACTTATCTTACCCTTGAGTATTATTTTCTATTTATACATATACATAGCATATCCATAGGGAACCTCCCCTTGATGAGAGGAGAGAGCGGTCCCCTTCTGATGTGATAAACTTACACATTAGGATGACTAATCTTCCTACTTTGGCTGATCAAACCTATTTTGTTTACCAGTATGTTGATAGACAAAATATTCAACCAATAGTTTTTGGTGACTTTGATAGGGAAATAGCCCTTATCCATTTATAGCCTATCCATTCCATTCACCTCCACACTAATTAAGAAAGAATGCATAGTTTAAAGCCTCAAGATTTAACTGAAGCAAGGTCAATTCTTTTCCATTTTTGTTTCACAATCTGATAGATTCAAGGTATACACGAAGAGAAAGGGCTAAAGGTATCATTGACCCTATGTTCAAGCTGGTACAACAAAGTGATTTTGATCTATTTCCTTCACCATCTCATCTCTAACGAACCAAGAGCCTCCTACTAAAGCCAGATCTCCATTACCAGATGAAGTATCTACTTCTATTGTTGATAAAGCTATGCCTATAATTACCCCTTTAAGATTTGTTATCCCTCCTTTTTAGAATCCTATAATGGTAATTCAAGGCCCCTGGGGTAACGCTTTTGGTCCTCTCAATCTTAATCCTCCTCTACATGAGCTTCCATGTAGTTCTAGGAAGAATTTCCCTAAATTCTACGGTGATGGAAAAGTTCATCCTGATGAACACATTGTAGCATTCAGTATAGCTTGTGAAGTAATCAGAGTAGAATTTGAAGATGTAGTAGTCAGGATTTTTATTGAAACACTACAAGGTGTTGTTGTAGATTGGTTTTACCATTTACAGGCTTGGTTTGTGACTAATTGGAATACCCTTAAAACTAAGTTTAAAGCCAAATTTAAACTTGCAAAAGATGCACATACACTTCTAGCTCAGCTTACATAGATGAAGAAAGAGCCTCATGAACCTATGAGAGACTTTATAGCTAAATTTGACAAATTAAGAAACATAATTCTTGTCATTGCTCGACCTATAGCTGAGAATCTCAAATGTTTTTTCATTAATTCTCAGTGACCTGAAGTCAGTTTCCTCTTGAGATGTGTTGGTCAAATAGATCTCGCTATAGCTGAACTTTTGGCCACTAAAGTAGAAGATAATCTCATCTTAGCAGGGAAAATAAGAAGAGATCTAAATACAAATAGAGCTTCATCATCTTCTGAATTTGCATCTACAAGCACCACAGATCCAATGGTGTAGAAATTAGCAAATGAGTTTCTTTCTCTCAAAAAGCAAATGTCTCAAGGAATGTCTTCTAATCTTACATACAGAAGGACATTCCCAAATCAATCATATTAGGGCAATGTTACTAGAAACCAAGGACAACAAAATCACCTTCCTCCCCCACAAGGGAAACTTGCCCTGGAAACTCCTCCAGCTAATTTAGCAATGGGATATCTCGAAGCAAAATCAAAATTCTCTTATCAACCTGAATTAAATCAAGAAAATAACACTGATATCATTAAAGACAGTAACAAAGAATTAGCTGGTGACTCCCACATTGGTTTCCTAAATTAACAAGATGAACCCAGAAGCAAAGGAGAAGCTTCAGATGGATCATATGTAGTGTTCACTAGGTCTAAGAACTAATCAGTCTAGCAAGCTGATAAAGAGAAGATAGAAGAGCAACCATAGCTAGCAGTCACAATTGTCAAGCATGGAACAAATCACTAATCTACCTTTTTATCCAAAAGACCCAATAATCACTCAAAAGGTAAATACATCTATTTCACCTTCCCCTTCTACTTCTAATTTGCAAACCAGCCCACCTCCCATCCCTCCTAAAATTCAAAAAATTGAAGTCTCTTTCTCTGTACCTAGCTCGATTCAGCCATTTGACATAATTGATCATGTCAAAAAGATAAAAATATAGATGTCTAAATTTGAATACTTGTAGTCTAATCTAGATCAACTGAACATGTTGGTTCAATATGTTAAAAATTAGACTATCCCTATAAGACAAAAGGCTAAAAAAGTAATTATTGATTCTCCAAAGAATACGCCTATTCCAAATAATCTAATCATTACTCCTCTAGCTACTCCCAGAAAAATAGAACCCTTCTATGTTTCCCTATTAATCAATGGCCACAAGCTAAGTAACTGTATAATAGACTCAGGTGCATCTGACAATGTCATGCCTGCTAAAGTCACTGAGTCTCTTGGTCTCACATTGACCAAGATGTTTAGGAGATGTTTCTCCATGGAGAATAAGCAAGTACCATTGTTGGGGCAAATCAAAGATGCCCAATTTGCATTCATAGCCTTTCCAGACAAGAGAATTAAGATGACTGTCTTGGTGGTTGATGTCCCAACATCTTATGGCATTTTGCTTGGATGAAATTTATATAAGGACGTGGGAGGAGAACTAAACATGGATTTATCTAAGGTAAGGATCCCTGTCCAAGGCATGATGAAAAGATTACTTCCTAAAAAGGAAGCAAAATACGTAGTTACCATGACATCAGCTCCTGATTCTTTTTGAATTTGTAGGTATGGGTAACTACTTTTTATATATAGATGAAGAAGGACCCTCCATCTTTGATGAGGGAAAGTCTAAAGTAAAGATAGTGTTTGATGAAATTTGGACTCTAGAATTTGATGGTAGTTATTCCTCTACTATTTTGAGAGCTAGGATTGTCTTAATATCTCCTCAAGGAGATATGTTTCCTTCATCCTATAAATTACAATTTAGAAACACAAACAATACATCTGATTATGAATAATTGTTGTTGGGCATGAAGGCTGCTCAAGAAAGAGGCATCAAGTTTCTTCATGCCAAAGGGGATGCTGAATTAGTGGTCTGTCAAGTGAGAAATCTATATCAGACCAAGAATGAGAGGTTATGCCACTATTGTAACCTAGTTTGGGATCAAATTAAAAGCTTTGATGCTTTCAATATTTTTCCCATAGCCAGAGAGTCCAATGATAGAGTTGATGCACTTGCTATTTTAGGAACTCTCTTAGTTCCTCATTCAGATTTCAAAGAAGACAAGTATACCATTGAGCTGGTCTATAGAGCAAGTATTCCTAACAATGTTGATCATTGGCAAATATTCAAGGATGATCATCAAATCATTGCTTTCTTGGAATGAAAAGACAATTTTGAATAGTTATATTTTGAAGGCAACGAATCTCAAAAATATGAATCTTTTTCTAAATCTAGTTCAGATGTAAATGAAGAGTTTCTACAGCTAAAAGGAAACAAAATCCCCAAAGGCCTGGTTTCTCTTGAAAAGTTGTTTGACAAGCATGATAGATTCATCAAATAATAACAAATAGATTTAAATTTCTCCTAGGGATTTGACCAAGTAAATCTGACCAACAAAGAAAATCCTAAGATGGTCAACATTGGTAAGTGCTACACCCCTAAAGAAAGATTCAAGTTCACCTCTTTGCTTCATCAATACATTGATGTATTAGCGTATTCTTATGAAGACCTGAAGTCTCTCAGACCTAATGAATTTTGCCATCACAAACCTCTCAAGGCTGATTTAATGCCCTAAAAGCAAAAATCTAGACTATACAATCCAAAAAATTTAGGTACTATTATGTCTGAGATACAGAAAATGTTAAATGCTAGAAATATCTTCCCAATCCATCATTCTACATGGATTGCAAACATAATGCCTGTGAGGAAGAAGAATGGTGAAATTTGCATTTGTGTAGATTTCAAGAATCTGAATCAATCATCTCTTAAAGACAATTACCCTTTGCCAATCATGGACCAAGTGCTTTAAATAGTAATAGGGGCAGAGATGTTATCAATGCTGGATGGCTTCTCAGGTTATAATCAAGTTGAGGTTGGTGAAGCAGACCAACACAAGATTGCATTCACCACACCTTGGGGTACATTTGCATATAAAAGAATGACTTTTGGCTTAATAAATGTTGGTGCTACCTTTCAGAGAGCTATGGACATGGCCTTCAAAGATGAGATTGGAAAATTCATAGTGGTAGATCTTGATGACTTAACTGTCTTTTCAAAGTGTCAATTTGATCATGTACGCCATTTACAACAAGTGTTGGAATGCTGCCACCACAATGGTATTTCTTTGAATCCTAAGAAGTCTATTTTTGGACTAGTAAAAGGGAAACTCCTTGGACACATTGTGTCCAAAGAAGGCATAAAGATTGACTCAAATAGAATCAAATCTATTCAAGAGCTGAATTTGCCTACAAGTAAAAATGATGTTCACTCTTTTTTTGGAAAAGTGAATTTCTTACAAAGATTCATCCCTGAATTTGCTAAGAAGACGAAACAAATTGTGAACATGATGAAATGGAAGACTACCTTCAATTGGACTAAAGAAGGAAAATCAACATTCCAAGATATCAAGAATGCCATTGCTCACACTCCTACCTTGATTTGTCCAGATTACCACAAAGATTTCATCAAATACAGCTATGCGTCTGAACATACTCTTTCAGTGATTCTTGTTAAATAAGAAAAGGAAGGTATGGAATTCCCCATCTCTTTCATGTGTTTCCCTCTCAAAACCGATGAAATGAAGTATTCAAATATAGAGAAGCATGCCTATGCATTGGTAAAAGCAGTCAAACATTTCCGCTTCTATATTCTGAATTCACATACTACTGCCTTAGTTCCTGACACTACAATCAAGTATATATTAAATTAGTAGGAGTTTGGCATAAAGAGAGGTAATTGGATTGCAAAGATCTAAGAATTTGATCTAGATATCAATTTTATAAATCTGGTCAGATGTAAAGGCCTATGCCAATTAATGGCTGACAATAAGCCAGAAGATACACAATGTGAAGAAGCTAAAGTGGAAGATATGCCAACAATCCTTTCTGTCTCCACTACTAATGAATGGTACTCATATATTACCTATTTTATGACTTATGGTGAATGTTCTACTCATTTGTATTACAAAGAAAGGAGGACTATCAGGTTAAAAGCTACCAATTTTGTCCTTTGGGATAATGGCTTATACAAGAGAAGCATAGATGGAGTATTCCTTCACTATGTAGACAAAGAACAACAAACCCAACTCTTGAAATCTTTCCACAATCTGGTCTGTGGAGGACATTTTTTTACCCTTGTGACCGCTCACAAAATTTTGTGAGCCAGGTATTATTGGCCAACTCTTTTCCAAGATGCACATAAATGGGTGAGGAATGTCAACTTTGCCAGCAATTTATTGGAAGACCCTAGTTGGCTGCCTTAGCTCTCAAGCCAGTAATCATAGAGAAACCTTTCCAGCAATGGGGACATGATTTTATTGGGACAATAAACCCATCTTCAAGTGCTAGACATGATTATGTCCTTACAACAATTGATTATTTCACTAAGTGGGTAGAATTAATCCCAACTAAGCATGCTACTTCTGAATTTGTATGCAATTTCCTCAAAGAAAATTTCATTTCCAGGTTTGGAGTTCCACTCAAAATTGTTATTGATAATGTAGCTTATTTCACCTCTCAAGAGATTACACAATTACGTTTTCATTATGGAATTACACTCTCTCATTCTTCTGATAATTTTCCACAAGGGAATGGACAAGCTCAGTCCAACAATAAGAATTTGGTAACTATTATCAAAAAGATAGCAGATGATAATCAAAGGACATGGCATAAAGCATTAATTGATGCTCTGTGGGTAGACATGATCACACCAAAGAGGGTGATTGGTATGTCTCCTTTTCAACTTCTTTACGATATTAATGCTGAGATACCAGTCACCTTAGAGTTACCAGCCTTGAAATTGGTGAAGGCCATTAAAGATCAGACGTATGAGAGTTCTCTTAACAAAAGAACCATGTACCTAACTCAGCTAGAGGAATAAAGAACCATGGTGGTGGATATAATTTCTGCTCATCAAAGTCTGGTAAAAAAACTCTTTGATTAGAAGGCCATAAATCATGATTTCCAGATTGGGGATCAAGTCTTGCTGTGGGACAAAAGAAGAGAACCAAAGGGGATGCATGGAAAGTTTGACTCCCTTTAGAGAGGCCCATTTATAATTCATAAACACATTGGTGAAAATAGTTTTCTATTGAAATACCAAGATGGCACACTCTTTTCTCTGCCCCACAATGGGCAGCATCTGAAACACTTTAACTCTTGAAGTATCAAATCATTGCCTCTGTATATATGTATATTTGTACAATTTTTAATGTTGTTTGTTTTGTTTATTTTCTTTTTGATGCCTTTCATTTTTGGGTAGTATGACTCCAAAGCCCAATGGTACACATGAAGACACTGGAAATTCTAGATTTTACTCCTTTCAATTCATTTTGCAATTGACAAAAGTTCCCCAATTGGAGCTAGCTATTGTTCTCCAAAAAATAGCAGTCATTTCTGGGACAACATTTGAATTATTTTGGTCTTACAGACCAAAATTGTCTCTTCCATTTCCAAAATTTGTCCTAAACATTCAAATTCCTCATTTTCCAAGCTTCTCAAAAGATCTACGGACTCTTTAACAGGAAGGAAAATCTATGAATTATGTAGGCAAGTTCATTTATATAGGTTCAAAGACTTATGTAGGTGGTTTCAGTCAAAAGAATCAATTTTTCAATACTTAGTCATTCTTCAGAATTGGTTTAGTGCTTTGTTTCAATTGAAAATCTTCATCAACAAACATCTGAGTACCAAAATAGACTTGAACCATTGAACCTTTGAACCATTGAACCACTTTGGTTCAAAGGTTTAACAGGTTCAAGGTTCAACAAGTTCAACATCTTTGGCAAGAGTTAAGTGCTTCATCAAGGTTCAAAGTTTAATCACTTCAATTGGTTCATTAACTTTAAGACATTTGGCCAAATCAAGATGGCTTGAACCTTCTAACCATTAAACCATTAAACCACTTTGGTTCAAAGGTTCAACGGGTTCAAGGTTCAATGGCAGGTTCAACCAAAGGAACAGTTCAATGGCTTAGTTCAACCAAGTGGTTCAACACTTTATTTCACTCAGCATCTTTTGGTTCAACCAAATAGCTCACTCAGTTGGTTCATTCTTTTAGTTCATCCTTTGGTTTAACATCTATAGGTTTAACAGCAGGTTCAAAGACATTTTTCAAAGCTTTGTTTGAACTGTTGAACCAAAACTTGGTTCAATGTCTTGGTTTAAAGGCAAGTTCATCTGTTGGTTCAAAGGCAAGTTCAACTATTTTGTTCAATGCTTAGTTCATCGACTTGTTTCATTTATTGAACCATTGGCTTGAACCATCAGCTTGAACCATTTTTGGTTCAACCGATTGGTTCAACATCTAGGTTCAATAGAATGGTTTGTTGCCAGAGTTCAAAGGAGCAGTTTAATGTAGAAGGAAGCTTCCCAAAGGACAAGTGACCTTGCGGAGGACACTTAATAAAAACACCCTTTGAAAAGGTCATTTTTCAAGGAATCCAAAAGGTAATTCTTTCAGATTTATTTAAGGCATTTATAAATTGACTAAGACTTAATTATTTCAGATTTTTGTCTGAAGGAATTCCTTCAAACAAAAAACCTAAAAGAATTCTAAGTGGTCACAGACCCCGAAGGAATTTTCAAAGAACATTCAACATTTCCACAGACTTTTTGTCTGCACAAATTTTCAATAGACTTTTGTTCATAGGAGTTTTCCCCAGGGATTTAATCATGGGAATTTTCCCCAGCGAATGTCCATGGGAAACATTTTCCCAAAGGAAGCCTCAAATAGAAAGCCTAGGGAAATATTCATCTACAAGAACTACCAAGGCAAAGGGTTTCTGAATGACCCCGAAGGGTAGGTGCCCTTGTGGGAGACTCTCGATGGCCAAGGTGAAGGACTATTTTGACTTGACACAGATCATTTCTTAAGGCCCAAAAGGGCAAGTCCAATCCAAAAAATTACCAAGCAAAAAGTTGAAAGCCGAAAGAGGACCAAGGGGTGATGCACCCAAAAATGTCAAATTCAACACAGCTGACTAGCCGTTGGAAACATAGTGACGGGTACACGAATGTCAAATTGAAGATAATGAAATAGCCATTGATCCTTTGAATTCATAGACCCAAATGCATTTCCAAAATTCAAGACCAAAACTAGCTAAAAGCGAGGAAAGATAGAACAATGAATGAATCCAAGGCCCAATTCAATTAACCAAAAAAGGAGGAACGATGAAGATAAGATTAGACTACCAGGTGGACATTGAAAGTTGCAATCTTTCAATTGTGTGGCTTGTTTATCTACATTGAGAAGATCAAATGGGTAAAATGTCCCAAAGTTCCAGCTTGTCTTCTTAATAGTTCCCAATGCATTAGGATGTATTATTGTTCCTGAGTCCTTCTTGAAGTGGCTATACAAGGGACTTTCTTCCATTGTAAATGGATCTCTCTTTTGATAATCTAAATGAAACTCTACCCAAATTGAGAGGCATCATTGAGACTTTATGCTTAGTCTGTTGATCATATTTTATTACTGGAATAAGAAAGCAAGGGAATTTTTTAGACTTTGTGCTATGATATCTTTGTTGTTGAGGAAACTATTCTTACATCTATTTCCTTAATTTATTTTTTGATTCCATTGATTTAACAAGCAGCATTAGTAAAATTAGTCAGGAAGTTGTCTTGAAGAATCAACTGTGGAGAGATTTTCTACCCCTATAGCTACCTTCAGTGTGTTTTCTTTTCATTGCTGTGTAAAGGACTTTGAAAAGACTTTGTGCTCTCATTGTCCTTCATATATTACTCTTGAGCATTTTAGGTAGAGACTTTGTGCTCTATCTTGATTTTTTGGTTACCATACTCTCAGTTACGTTCTGCTTTTATTTCTAGGAGTATTCTTGTGGCTAGCTGAATAGTTCTTCTGAAAGAAGAGGAGTGTTGCCTGTTATTCCCTTGAGTTTTTCCTTTGTTTTGTATACATCATCTATAAAGAAAGAGAGATGGATGACTTGTCCTACCCTTGAGTATTATTTTATATTTATACATATACATAGCATATCCATAGGGAACCTCCCCTTGATGAGAGGAGAGAGTAGTCTCCTTTTGATGTGATAAACTTACACATTAGGATGACTAATCTTCCTACTTTGGCTGATCAGACCTATTTTGTTTACTAGTATGCTGATAGACAAAATATTCAACCAACAATTTATACACACTATACTGAATTATCATGCAGTTATCATATATACTTTGAATATCACACATTTTATAGATATTTTTATTTTGAAGATATTTATTGCATAGGTTCAATAAATACCCTAAAATAGGGGACATTAATATGGGTTTATCATAAATATCAATCTCCTATATTGCATTAATAGAATATTTTTTAGCACACAAGCTCAGTTTCAAAAAATGTGACATAGATAAACATAGAGGAAAAATAGTGACTCATAAAATAGTACAATGACACAAGATATACACCAAAAATACGTTAGAATATAAATAGGGACACTAGTAACACATGGTATTACTATCCAATATGTGGTTCTATTATCTAGTAGCCTTAGTTTTAAGACAACTCAGATTGGCTAGATTAATACACCAAGCATAGTACAGGTTTAAATAGATCTAGTTACAAGTTTGATAGTTATGCTCATATTTTTCTTAGATTCACATTAGCTCAACTCATATTCATATCATTTCCCTAGATTGGGGGCATCATATGTGGCATGATCATTCCCATATTCAGTTCAGATGCTCAAATATAATTATTACAACTCAGTCTAGAATAAATATACTCATTTATCAGATTGGGGAATGTGCATAATGCATTGTTTCCATATGCTTAGTTACACATAATTTGATCAGGTAGAATGATAAATTCCATGTCATTATCTACATTTTATATGCTTGGCAACATATTCTAGGTTATCACCAGTTTTATGCCTTATTCTATATGTAGTGGTTGGAATTCTTGAGTGTCTCAGAGATGCCTAATGTACTTAAGTGGTTATAGAGTGGACATACATAGTTAGATATTTATAATACTTTATGTAGTTTAGTTTTAGATGCATATAATACACATGGGTGGGAAATGATGGATTCATAGCCTAATTTATTTATTGAGCCACCAATATGAGAGTTAAACACATTATCAATCTAATACAAACAATTCACAGGTCATGATCCACCAAGCAAGGGTGTGTAATGATGGAGTCAAAACTAGATTGAGTTCTTAAGCCACAAAAACATGAGGATTGAATAAGCTATCTAATCAATCCAATATACTCAATGATTAATCACTATATACATGCACACATATAGGTTATCACTAGTTTCATATATTGGTTTGTATACCCAATGAGGTATACTCACTCATTTCTTTTTTCCCATCTCTTTACTCAATTTTATTAGTTATTTACTCAACATTTTTTTTTTCTTTTGATATCTCTTAAGGACTGCTTTATGCACATTTCATTTGCAGGTCATGCATTGGATCATGCTTCACATATGTAAACCCAATTTCACATACTAATATTTAGCTCCATGGGTTTCACTTCTTGGGTAAGTCCAAGTATGCTTATTTTTCCTTTATAGTAATGATTTCACTTTAATATAGCTATAGAATAAAGTGGGGGGGGGGAATGTAATTACTTAAAAGTGGTAATTGAGTGCTATGAGTGCTACTTAAGACTACCTATTCTTATCTTAGCCATAGAACTATCTTATAGTTTACATTTTTCCAGCCTTTATACAGTCCATATACATTCCTAGTTAGCTCAAATATAGTCCTAAAACCTCATTTCCTAATATTGGCCCTTCATGCCTAGTGTTTTTCTAGTTGGACATTATCACCACATTAAGGACACTAAATCCACATGGTGATAGTGTCCCCAAAATGGTGCCTATATCCTTTATCCTATCTTTTTTGAAAAAATATATTTTCAAAAGTAAAACACTCATAAGGTCAGCCTAAACATCTTTTATTATCTGTATAAGCAACAAAACACACTATATAAGTAAATTGTATCCCTCTATCTACTAGATGGAAATTAGATGTAAAATACCTATTCAAATAAGAAACAAGTTAATCAAAATCAAGTTTATGAATCCCTACTCTACCCCACTTCTACATAATACCATCTACAATAACCCTAAGCTCAGATTTTCTAGATTCCAATCTCAAGCACACTCAAGGAATTCAAAGCCAATA
>JARHVA010002566.1:327500-482500 GCA_037957365.1 Torreya grandis | reverse complement strand
TCCATTTTCCCCTTTAATATGTAGATTTATTTATAAATCTTTCCATCTTAGGACTTCCGATTACCCATATATTTTATTTTTTCAATATGATATCTTGGTCATTGCCTTATCTTTCTAGGATTTCTCTTAGTTAAGTTCAAGACCCTGAGAATTCTATTTACTTTTTTGTGAGCCATTTGGTCCTATTTTTCCATTTCATATTTTCATTTTTTGTTTGAGTTTATCATGTGGTATAATAAGATAAATACATGTATCAATTCATATTTATACATGGATAATGTTTTTACCATGAATAAATTAATTTAAAACTAGGGGCTCTAAAGCCATGATCACTATAAAAATAGGTGACTTGGTGTAGTTTGTTTCTATAAAGGCGATGTTATGTAAATAAAAGGAAAGTGATGAATCCATCAATGTAGATCTAAACTCAATTTTTTTTAATGAACTCAATATAAATTGATGAATTAGAATATTGTATGCTCAGATCATAACATAAGCCTAAGGTGAGAGAAGCACACACAAAAGCTATTTATAAATGGAAGAAATGGAACCAATCATAACACTGATTAGTTTTTGATAAGATGAAATTGTGAATGAAATATATGTAGCCAAAAATTTAGTCTATAATTATAACAATTGATAACCTAATCATCTATGAACAAATCCTAATATTTTTTAGAGAATGCTCACAAATGACAAAATATTTTCAAACTCATAAACATATAAAGATATTCCTACATCGATATTGTTGAGTCAAAAAACAAGATGAAAGTTTTGGATGAGTTATTATTTTAATGTTGTTTCTACATGATTAATCCATACTAATCATATTTAGTACAAATAAAAAATTATCTATACAAAGAATACCTAACATGTTCAAGGCAATCAAGAATATTAAATTTCCCCTTTGTAATTAAAATATCATCTTGCCCAGGAACATAAGATGATCTAATACCACTATTATTAATTGAAAGAGCTAAACAAAAAGATATTACAACAACAACAACAACAATAATAATAATAATAATAATAATAATAAAAATTCATTGAGATATTCAATAGACAAGCATATATATATATATATATATATATATATATATATATATATATATATATATAAGAAATCCTTCTTCTATATTCAAAGAGATTGAATCTCCATAAATAAACACTACAATAACTCAACATTGTTTTATTTGATTTATTATAACTCACACAACTAATATTTGTATATGAGTTATTTATTAAAAATATCTAAAAATATTTACATTTACTATTTACATGATTAATTCTCACATTATTACAAACATGTGAAAACTAGAAATTCCCAATAATCCTAACATCACATTAAATACCATGTTACATTATATAACTAAGAATGAAGTAGCCACTATCTTAGAGCCCACTTAAAGAGGTATAAAAATGTGCCCAATGGTTTCATGTGTTTGTACATATAATCCCTTAAAAAAAATTATATAATCTTAAATATTCTATTGTGTGCATCCAAGAGTGTGATAAAGTGTCATTTCCCATATGTTTTCACTCATTCCATTGTCAACCATGACACTGTGTATGGGTTACTTGTTGATGTATGATCTCATAAATAATGTGTGGAAATTTAAATTTTCATTGACTATATCATGTCATAAAATGTAATAACAGGATGTTGTGGTTATATTACTTTAAGTGTACCAATTATTTCATCCACTAGGTGACTATATGTTACAAGAGAAGGATGTAACTTCTATGTATAATATATCTTGGAAGTATCATTAGTCTCTATTTTTTCATGTTTTTCAAAAGGGTCATAAAAAATTTATAATTTATAATTCCCATTTGAATGCATTATAAATTACTCTATGGGTGTACTTAGCTTAATAGGGTTGTCAATATTAAGATCATGTCTCTTATGTTTTAACTTGGAACATTTGTTTGTAGAATGTACAAAAATTTGATGATAATATCAATATTTATTATTATCATAATTATTATGTGCATTCTTAAATGCATAAAAACATTTTGGTGGAGGAAGAGATATGAGTTCTATCTCAATTAAATTTTGTAATAGTATATGAGGAGGTTATGGAAATCATGAAATCTACCTCTTTTGTAAAGTAGATAAGAGAAGCTGATTTGTAGGTTGTGATAATACATTAACTATTTTATTTTCCTAATTATTATTATAATTTGATTGAAAGTTGTATGTTATAATTCTTTAAAACTTGGTTTTTTAATTAATTGGAGTATTATATGCATAATTGAGTTTATTCAAAACTATGAGCTTGACTTCTTGATATCTTACTATATGGCATAACTCATCAAAATACTTGAATATATTAAATACTATTGACTCATGGAGTAGTGAAAGATAATTTTTTTTGAAGATGTATTTAAACCTAGTATTTTACATAATATTGGTAAGCTTATATTGCATGGTCTTATGCCAAAGTACATAATCATTGATTAATTTCTTGGACCCTTGCTTGAGTTTGAAGATTTGTATATAAGATATCTTCTCATCAATGTTGATGAAAAAGTATGTTAAAAATTGATTTACCAAAGGGTTGAATGACATAAATAACTATATATAAAGGTCACATAACTCCTAAAAATCATATGTATTAGATAATTATTATA
The DNA here is from genome assembly GCA_037957365.1 of Torreya grandis. Taxonomy (NCBI): domain Eukaryota; kingdom Viridiplantae; phylum Streptophyta; class Pinopsida; order Cupressales; family Taxaceae; genus Torreya; species Torreya grandis. Next base: position 479,866 of record JARHVA010002566.1, on the reverse strand, counting down.
AATAACTTGTTAGATGAGTAATCTAGTCATGTTATGTGGAAGGATTTAAGGTGTTGTTTGGGATCACCTTTACCATCTTATATTCAAATTTTAGGATATGTAAAACCTATAAGTAAGGGATAGGTTAAAATATCAAGGGCTATGGATTATTTATCAAATCATGATAATATATTAAATTTATAGCTGAATAAGTATCTTACTCTAACCACAACACCTTAGCCTATAGAGCTAACACAATCTGCTCAAGGGAATGCATAGTAAGCAAGGTTGATGATGTATTATGCATAGTCACTATAGGATTATAATATATCATATATGTAATAATATAAATATAAATGTGTGGGAATCCTTGTGTTTTCATCACCTTGGGTGGACATCACATGTGCGATTAGAGGTGTCAATGTAGGAATAGTATCGATAGTAGAATACTGAACATCTATGGTTGGGTTGGAAACTCATAAAGATTTATCGTCAATATTAAAGGGATATTGTTTTTTTCCCTCATATGAAACCACATTATTTTTGTGTGAATCCTTAGATTATAGGATTAATTTTACCACCTTATCAACTTCTTTAAGATTTTGGTGAAGACCATGGTAAAATTTGGACAAAGCTTTAACTTGGTCAAAATACACCTCATTAAGATAATTGGGACTATTAATATTTTGGTCTTCATGAATATCTTGATTATTTTATTATCATCTTTTAAATTAGGAATTTCAACATAATCATGTATTTGTACATACTCATGGACAATTTCATCATAAAAAAGAGGAAACATTCATTGTATTGATTTTATCTATTATAGATGAAACAAATGTTGGAAGCATAATGAATGAGAGGGGGGGGTGAATTAGTCTTGAAAAAACTTCAATCAATTACCCTTAAAAATCATGAATCATTCAAAGTAGCTTAGTGATCTAATAATGATAAACCATCATACATAAGCATGAAACAAGACAACACATCACATATGTCAGTAACCGTCATGGGTAATAAAAACCACTGAGATAAAGATTCAAAAAAATATATTATAATAAAATTTATCAAATTTAATTGATCACCAACTCAACATGGAGCATCAACCCCAAATTTATCAATCACCCACTTGACTTTAGCAAGCACCAACTTGTTAAGAGGCTAAAAACCCCTATGAGTAAGTACCAACTCAGTCAAAGGAACTTATACAAGCACCAAATTATAAGGAAGATCCAAATCCTTTTTAACCAAGCACCAAATTACCCAATACCAATTCTACAATATCTAACCTACAAGGAAGCTTCAATCCCTCAAGCACTAACTCAGTCCATCACACTTCTTTACACTCAGCTCTTTATTTGTTATATATAAAATTTATCCATTATCATACATCATGAACACATCTTTGATGAAAATTTGATATCCTCTTAATATAAAATCAACATATGGTGATCATTCCTTTAGCTCTACTCCACTTAATCTCTCTCAAAACTACCTTTAGGATTCTTTACTCAACTAGCCCTCTTTAATAATTAATATGTCATATGACCTTGATATTCAACTACATAATACCTATATTATATTCATTATTTGATTCTCTACTCTCTATTAAGGTTTTAAAACATTTTACCCAACCTATTTAGGCTCACTGAGTTATCAGTCCATTCACTTACTTTTTAATTATACAAATAGGCCTAAAATGCCTTGCTTATATACAAAACTCTTATTCACACACCTCTTGATTAGCCACACATACTCAATACCTTTGATTTATTACAAAATATTTATTAACATGCATTAAAAACATGAATAAATAATAATTAGTTGGCCACAACACCTCATAATCCTTATTCCTCCTTTAGGTGTCATAAAGACCTAATTGCATTTAGCCTTCTTATCAACACATTACTATTTTATCCTTTGGAAAAAATTACAACCCCATATGTGGTGTAACCCTTTCACACAAAATCCAAATAGACCTTATCAAAAATACTCTGAGATCTATAACACATTTTATGCATAACCCCTTCATGAAACCACACAATAGTACTCAGTCATATTAGGCCTATGTACACTAAAAAGTCTACCTTTCAATAATGAAGCTAAAACACAATTAATACACTCAAAAATGATATAAAAATACATAATATAAATCTAAATGACCTTAGGATAATTAGAAATATATTAGACACTTTCAATCATGGCTTAAGGCTTCAAGCTCAACTCATCAAAACACTCACTTAGAACTGCGAGAATACTCAACACACAATCATGAAACACTTGACCTCCAATACCTATATGAGCACTTTAAAAGACTCTTGATGCATTTAAAATAATCTTTGACATATTTATAGCATCCTCAAACACAAAAAATATATGGTATAATAGTTAAATATTGGTCTTTTAGATCAATCTCATGACCTTCTATCTCACATACCAAAATGAACCAGATAAGACATTTTAAATTAAATATTTTAATCTCTTTTCTTGACCATAGAGATTATTTAAATAATTATCATGAAATAATTTTTTTTATAAACATCTCCATGTACTTGGTTTCATCATTATACCATGAAAACACACTCAAATTCATCTTCTCATCTTTGTCTGGGTTTTGCACTATTTCCTTCATTATGCCTGTTAGCAATTGGCCTAATTGAATCACCAAATTTGAAAAACTAAAGCCTAGAACCTATCTATAAAACATCATGAAAATTAAATTTGTGACTCTAACTTCTTCCTCCATCAATTTATCTATGTTAACCAAGTTAACTTTTGACTGCTACAACAAATTCTTCACAAACAAGCCCTTTCTTGTAGGGTCTTCTCACTCACCTAACAACTCAATACTACTTAGAGGTTCTTAACAGAGTCCAATATAAGATATAATAGGTTTTATATATAACTACAATCCATTTTGATTTGGTTTGGATAAGATCTCCCAAATCATGTCTTTATTAGGGTTTTAGGGAGGTTTCACACATATATTGGTGTTGATGATTGTTCATAATTACTCCCCATTAAATCCAAAACCAATCACTATAGATACTAGATAATAACCTTCCCCATCTCTCCTTAATATCTTAGGTTCCCATGCAAAGGTTACACATGCCAATAAACACCTAAAAGTCCTTTTTTGGTTTGTATACCTTCATTCTATGCACTCGAGAGACCTCAAAACAAATTTCCATGCCTTTCACTATAACTAAAAACCTCATAGTTCATGATCACTCCTAAAACAAGTTGAATTACCTTTATCCATGCTCTACTTCACACATTAAACTTGAAATTTGATCTTCATTACTCATTAGACTAGGCAGGGCTAAAGAATGGTTTATGTGCAAACCAAGAGTAAAATACCTACCTTCAAAGAATCACTCTAAAATACTTATAAGTGTATCCAAACCATATTCTCATGCTCATACAACTTTTAAAATATCTCACATGCTTGAGTTCACTCACCTCATCATGACACCAACTCATACCTTCACCATGCCATGGCTAGGCTCAATCTTCCAATGTACTTGACACCTTGATATATTCCTTCCATGTCATGACCTTAACAAAATATCAAAAAATCAGACATAAGACATCACAACAGACTCATATCACTATACCAATCTCTTTTTGATGACACTAATCTTCCACAACCTCATATAGCCTTATAACCATATGACCTTGCTTCTTATGACTTGACATCTCTCTTTAATGTGCCTAAACACCTTTGATACCTGACCTCAAAATAAGCAACATTAATAACAACATCAACCTTGATCAATAATAACCTTTGAAAACATCATGTTGTTAACTGAGAACGCACTTTTAATAGGATACTCATATCCACAAAACTCATTCACTAATCAACACTCTCTTTATGCCACTACCATGCTCAAGCACTTGACCAAATAGACCTTTTACATTGATGACCATTATGCCTTTACATGATGCACCCTTTTGACATCAATGAAAAAATAGGACAAAAAAATTTCCCTTGGTCATTTATGGAAAACACATTGATGGCAAACATATTACAATCTAAAATTACTTCAAAATGATACTTTTCCCATCTACTCATTCTCCCCCTTTTTACATTAATGGTAAAGGGTCTTCCAGAAACTACCATATGATCCTCAAACCTTAAATTCAATAAAAAGCATAATAAAATGCTAAAAATAACTCACCTTAGGCTCATACTAGTTGTTGTAGACAAATTTTAGAACACTTGAACTATACCTTAAGAAACCATGCTTTTTATCACTATCTTGACACTTCAAAACATTGTGCTACAGAGCTCCCCCTAATTCCATACTCTCATCTTGAGTCACAATATGGAAACAACTCTTAGAAATATCTATAAATAGGTTGCTTCTCCCCATTCTAAAATATCTCCTAGAACATTGCTATTTTCTCAAACTAGCCTTTTCTCAACTAATTCCCTCTTTGACGTTAAAGATAAAGAGACACCTGCATCATCTATAATCACACCTTTTTCAATAATAATCGAGCAAGAAAAATCATGATAATCTTATGAAGCATATTAGAAACATTTTCGCCCTTTGTCTTCATAGCTTATGATCATCACTTGAGTCATCATGACTCTCAAACCATCTTAACTTCCTTCAAACATCTTGATACTAATACTAATTCTCAACACAAATTAAGCTATCAAATGTTACAAACACATAACAAATTTTTGCTTACCTCTCATATACCAATCAACTACACAAGCTTTCACATGCTTCTAACTCTATCAAAAACATCCAACTTGTCTTTATGACCATATTGGTCTTACAGACCAATCCATATTACATATGTCTATAGGCACAATCCTATGCTCATAATTGCATTGAATAACATGACTCCTTATGAACTAATCTCTAAAACCAATGCTCATACTAACTAAAACTCCTTTCACCTTGTCATCTATATACAAGATACAAAGAAAATAACTCATACATTACAATACAGATAATGTAGAATCCTCTCAAGATGAATCTTTCTTTGACTACAACCTCATGCTTCTACCAATAGAATAATTTCTCCATAAATCCTAATGAAGTCACCCCTTTCTATAGGGATCTCAAAACATCATAAACCTAGGAGATTTTGAGATTTCCAAACAACTCTTCTTAGCCATCTTGAAATTATGATACAAATAGTCATTCCTTAGAATCAACTTAGGCTTGATTGAAACATTTGACTCATCTAACTTGTCATCCTTCTTATTCTCTTCGACTATTTTATCAATATATGTAGATAACTAGTGTTATTGGCATTCTTTATTCTCCTTTTTGGTCTTATTTGAATCCAAGACCTATCTTGTTATGTGGAGACCTTTTAATACTCAAATTATCACCAAGAACTTTAGTACTCTTTTCAAAATTATGATGTCTTCAACTTGACTATTTCCTAATCCAATTTTACCTTCAAGGACTTAATTTTTATTCCAAACTTTATGCATTCATCCTCTTTTATCTTAAGACTTATAGAGACAATCTCAATATGAGTTTCAACTTCTTTGATGATTTCCTCATGTGTATTGGTGTTGTTACTTAGTCTCTCTTCAAACATATTGATTTGATCTTCATAACTCTTAACCAATGATCTCAATTTCTGATTCTTCCTTCTTTAAAACTTCAAATCTTATAGAGCACTCACCAATTATGCCTCAAGGTTAACTTTAGCCTCTTATTCATTTGAATCTTCATCATTCATGAATATTTTCCCTTTTTAGAAACCCTCATTATCTATTTCTATAGCCATGAATAAGGTTTCATTGTTGTCATGATCAATATTTTCATCATCACTATCAGATGTACTTATGTCACTTATATAAGATGAGCATCTATCTTCATTGATATAGAAACTTTTCTTGTTATTGAATGAACTTGTTAATGCTTCTAATTGTACCATAGGTGCTCTTAGTTTTGAAAAACACTTCTCATTTTAGGATTTTGAGAATCCATGGCATGAGTTACAGTTTTTGACTATTTAGTGATTGTCTATGGTGGAGTAGAAGCAAAGTATGAAAACTATCCACAATATTTATTTTATTTAGTGGTTGGGAGCCACCAAAGTCTATACTATTTAAATACTTAATAATTATAAGGATTCGGTTGTCAAACTAAATGATTATTAACAATGAATTTTAATATGGAGTGAATCATGATAAAAATAATAAAAAAGGAAGGGTAAAGAAGAAAAAAACATGATTGCAATTTTTGATCTCAAATATTATGAAAAAATTCCAATTATTTTAAGCAAATTTGAACCAATTTGTGTTATAAAATAGCATAAGCTCAAATTATATCACAAATCAATTGAAATTCAAAGCAAAAATATGAATCATAAGTAAGAACCAAATTTAATTTAAATGTTTACTATTATGATCTAGATAACATTAACTACTTCCAAATATAGAGAAAATAAAACAAAGTATATTTGAGATCTATACAGTCGATTTAGCATTTATAACAAATTAACAACCCTATGACAAAGAATGTAACTCAAACAATAAGAATCATTCAAATTCAAGATAACTCCCTATAATTGTGAGATATCATAGACATTTAACAAAATTGATTAGACAATCTTTTCAAAATTCCTTAATTGTATTAAATGCTCCTAGTATCAATTGCTCAAAAACTCTCCCTCTATAAATGATAACCATTTTCCTATTTATAGGAAGCATAGATGGTTAATTGATTAACTTTCAACAATAGCTAGATGTGGATAAGGATAACTATCTTTGATATAAAGCTACAATATGACAAAAACATGCCAAATTGACAAGAAGAGTATATGCTAATAGACTAGCATATATTAAATGACAAGAATATTCCTTTAGAAATTAAAATGGCAGGTCCTTCCAATTAACCTTGTTTGAAAAGGTACTTCACCTTGGTGTATTTCTCCTTGATCAACTCAAAATCCACTACAGGTTTCATTAGACAATCCCCTTCTTTATCCAATAACTTTTGAAATTCACTATCTATCCAAGATACAAGTTCCTTGACACATTATACTTCTACAATTTGCTTCCTTAAAAAGGTAATGGTATTAAGGTTTTTTTAGTTGTCCTTAGTTGAATGACCTTGGTTGTTTATGATGCCCTGGATGTGGGTATCCCTCTGCTTGAATTCTTCATCATCAATCAAGCCTAAAGTAGTGGTTTGAGAAGGGTTATTTAATAGATTCCCTAGAAGTTTCTCAATTTGGTTTACTAAATCTGTGTTTCACTTGCTAAATTCCTTAACATCACTACTCTAGGTGATAAAATATTCTTGTTTATCTTGTAAAACTATCGTGAGGATGTCTAGATGTCTGAGTTTTATAATCTTGAAGTTTAAGGCCTGATTTTTATTATGCACCTTGATGAGCTCCTCCATTTGAGCTTGAGAATTCTGCTAATGGATGATCAAGGTTTATGCCATCTCAACTTTATGGTCTAAAGCAATCAATCTAGATTTAATGTTTTTCAAATTATCAAATGCATCTATCAAGGATTTATTTAGCATTTACAATATGTTTTAAGGAATTTTCAAGAAGACTTGAGCTTGTAAATCTTTATTTTCTTTTTCTAAGTTGAGGATCCTCTATTTCAATCCTTGAAATCTAGCCAAGGCCATTGTTGATTGAGCTAGTACCACACTAGTTACATCCTCTTGAAAAATAAGATGCTCCCCTAATGCTTGTATTGGAATAGGAGTTAATCTTGTAAATGGCTCCACCTTCTATAAGGTGAACTCCTCTATACCAATAGTGACTTTTTTGGTCACTAATCTTTCAAGAGTTGATGTCTCTAGATGAAATTGGACCTAAGGATCAAGTTCTTTCACCTATGGTTGTTCAAGAATCTCTACTTTTGAACTTTCAAAGGCTCCTGGGGTACCAACCCATTGGATTTCATTTTTATGAATAATTTGGATGCTTCTCTCTACTTGTTTATTCAAAATATCCTAAATCCATGGTTTGACATTATCCTGAACACCTATGTCCACTTGAGTCATAGCCAATAAAGGAGAAAGAGATGGTATTTTTTGCAACTTCCTATAAACAAACCAATCAAGAATGGTTAGTCCATGAATAGGATTCTAATCACTAAAGAGGTTTATATCACTAGTAGGGTGAGTGAAAGTTAACCTAGGCCTCTTTTTTGGAGCCAGGGGAACTAAGGCTAATTATACCTATCTATTTCCACTTCTCAATGGAACCAACTCTTTGCCTACTTCCTTAGATGGGTCTTCTTCCTTATCTGAACCATAAGTATATGTGATGTTAACAAGGGCACTCTCCACTATTTATCTAGTTTCTAAAGAAATTAAGCTGATAACTTCTATTGGGGAAGAAGGCCTTGGTGGGGATGCCTAAATTCGGAGGCTTTCAATATGTCTTTACTTAATCTTGGACTCTTCACTTTTATCTTTTCCTTTTCCTTTTACATCCTCAAGTTTCTTAATCTAATGTGACTTTGTCAATTGTACCTATTGAGGCTCATAATATTATCCCTCAATAGGTGGTTCTTGATGTGTAGTCCCAGATGGCCCTGACAATCAATGATACTATAAAGGATATAACTACCATATTTCTCATAAAGGCTTATTATCCCTGACCAGCCTATGTTCTAGGGTTATGTTGTAATTTTTAACCCTAGATAGGAATTCTTCAAAGTTCTTTTCCCTTGTGTGAATACCATCCCCTACACCTGGTTGATGCTTGTACACAATTTTGGGACATTCCTATCCTGAATATGGTTAGCCACCCTATTATTGGGGTCCCACATCTTAAGATCATCTAACTAGAAATTAAAAGAGTTATTGTGCACCACCATGATATCCAACTACTTCTAATCTTTGATTATAATTCTACCAATGTCCAATGGGAAGGGATGAACTTGAGCCTTTTTATTCTTCTTGTAATTCCAATCTATGCTTTGGATGATTTGATAAGCAATTTCTTACTCTACAAGTTTATTGGGAACATATATGGGTAGTTTGTATGGCTAGACCATGATTCCTTATATCCTTATTATAGTGCAATTTGGATATAACTACACATCCCCCATCATCTGCACTTGTTTTTTGATTAGATGATGAAGTCTAGGCATAAGAATATCAGTGATTGTCTCAAAAATGATTGGGAAGACACTATCACATATGAATTACATATGATTCCTATATTTTAAAATATATAATTTGGAGTAATGATGGGAAATGGTACTCCTACCATCAGGGGACCAATTTTAGATGCCAAAGAAATTAATAAAGGTAAGGAGTGAGTCTAAAAGGTAAGACATCATAAAAAGATGACTGAAAGTCTTTCTCTTGATGGTTGTAAACTATTTGGCTAAAAAGAAACTTATCAAGTCACTAATGGGAGGGGTTAGGTTTTTTTCAAACATGCAATGAACATAAGACATGTAGACCTTACTCACATAAGTTTTATAAGAGGCACCAAAGGCCCTATTCAATAAGTTCATAGCTAGCCTAACACCTTCCCTAAATTGGGTAATAAGAATCTCACCATTAGGAGTCCTAAAAACATGGGAACTTTGGATTTACCAAGGTGAAAGAACTAAATCTAGGTTTTAGGAATTTGTCCATTCTCTTAAGGAAGGACTATCAATATGAGGTAAATGGAGCTTATAGTAAGTCTCAAAGGCTAAGGGAGATATGCATGTAAATTTATTGACATGTCCTTCATGAATAATCTATTCCCCATCTATTCTACATTCACTAAAAATAGGAACAAGAAGGTTGATTCAATGCATTACCTCTGGTTTAGTAGCTACATGATGAAGGCCTACCATTTGAATTGATAATAAATTCTTGTATCTTTGGTACACTGAAGCATTCCTCTTTTCTTGTTGAGAAATTGGTTACAAATCTTTGATAAAGAATAATAATTTAGACCAATTCCTTATTCCCTATACATTTAATGATGTTGAATCAAACTTTGTCTCTAAAGGCCCTTCCTTTACCATCTAAAGTTAGATAAAGCTCTACTTTAATCTACATCTATTGCCTACTCGCTACCATTGATAATAGTTTATTATAATTATAAAGCTATCAAAGTTCTTACTAAATCACCCACTCTAAATTGAGTTTGCAATTATCTCAAATGTCACCTAGTCAATTTGAACTAATTATAACCTTATTTATGGAGGGAATAGGGTTTTTTTGCTTTAATAACCAAAACATCCAACTTTGATCTCATACATGCTTTAGATATGATGAAACCTTTTTTATCATCTCTCCTATGTTTTTCAATCATGAAATATCTTTCATTTGGATCTTCCACACCTATGTGGAGCTTATGTGGCAGGGTTCAATGCCTTTCCTAATAATTTTCATAATTGCCGTTTGAAGAGTGAATGTTGGTTTTAAAAAATTCCCTTTTATTTTACTTTGAAAAGCCAAATCCTGATCCTTGTATTTCATTGGTTCTTAATCTTTGAACATATTAATTATGCCATCTATCAAACTTTATAGGCCTTTGAAAAGTATCTAATTGGTTCACACCATTGGATCAAATCAAGTGAGTAAGTGACCACCATCTGATCCTTTAGGAGATCTTGAGGCTTCTATGCTAATGTGCACTAACAGATCAAATTCAATGAGCAAGCAATCACCATTAGATCCTACAAGAAGCTTACCCTTTTAATCAATAAAAAGACTTAGGTCAAGATTTTATGTCTCAGTATTTTCTTCATAAGAAAACCAAGAATCTCTTAAAAAGGCTTTAGAAATACCCCCTTTGATTAGGCTTAAAAAATTATCTAGGCTAAATTTGATGGGTTCGGTCCTATCAAATACATCCTCGTATATGTCAAATGACATGAGAAAACCTATCAAATTTAAGACAATAAAATATTTTGGTTTCAATTTAAATTTGATGGGTTTAGTCCCATCAAATATGTACTCATAGATGTTAAATGATGGGGTGAACCTATCAATTTTAAAATAATGAAACTTATTGATCTAATAACTGAATGCCATGTGTAAAATCATCAAGGAATCTCAAAGCTTCACGGATTATCTAACTTAAATTTGATAGGTTCTGTCCTATTATATACATCCTCACAAATGTCAAATGATGGGGGTGAATATATCAAATTTAAGACAAAATCTTTCTATTCCATTTAAATTTGATGGTTTTGGTCCTATCAAATATGTCCTCATAAATGTCAAATGATGAGGGTAGACTTGTCAAATTTAAGACAATGAAATCTTTTTATTTCAATTTAAATTTAATGGGTTTGGTCTTGTCAAATACATTCTCACAAACATCAAATGATGGGGGTGAACCTATCAATTTTAAGACAATGAAATCTTTCTATTTCCATTTAAATTTGATGGGTTCAGTCCTATCAAATACATCCTCATAGACATCAAATGATAGGGTCAAACCTATCAAATTTAAGACAATGAAATCTTTATATTTCAAATTAAATTTGATGCGTTCGGTCCTATCAAATACATCCTCATGGATGTTAAATGATGGGGGTGAACTTGTCAATTTTAAAACAATGAAACTTAGCTTTCAAACCATTAGATTTAAAACCTCTAATAAAGTAATCGCTATTGAATATTCACTAGGGCCTAAATCATTAAATGTATGCCTTTCTAAAAGAATTCAAGCTTGATACACCATTGGATCAAATCTAGTGAACAAGCACAAAGTGTTAGATCTACAAAATTACTTGAACTTTAAGCTAAAACCTAATTATGAATAAAATTTCTTTCTAGAATTTCTTGTGAACATTTAAATTCAAATCGCTAGGGTTTATTATTTGGGAACCCTACCTTATTTCATGGAACCTAAAATTAATAACCTTTAAGATGATTTTTAACAACATCAAAACATGATCAAATAATCTTTCACACTTATTCCAATATATAGAATATTGAGAAATAATCACATGGGTCCCCTTTCCAAAAAAAGATGGGGGGGTATTGGTCTCAACAAATGGTGACTCACAAGGGAAAAATAGTAATATGTTAGAACATAGAGCTCTGGTTTAAACTTGTACATGACTTTTATATCCCTTTTTGGACATATATTCTCTTCTAAATCAACTTTTAGTTTGAAACAATTTCCTTATGTATAAAATTTAAACTTAGATATTTAAAACATAAACATGTAGTGTGTGCTTTGATTCCACTTACTATTTGCCATGAATTTCATGAAACAACATATAGGTTCATATGTTTTTGGTCCATTACACTTAACTTTGAGAACTTTTAGACATTCTTTAAGCATAATAACTCTTAATTTAAGGGAAGCTTGGTCATTGCTTTTCTGCTAACTAGGTGTCTATAGCCCTGACAAAGATACCTTTGGTTCCACTCAAGGTCTTGCTCCATTGCTAGTCAGGCATCCATAACCATGGTGGAGATTACCTAAATCACCTTTGCTTTTATTTCCATAGATTTTTTAATGAGCTCTATTTTTTTACCATTTTCTAGGTCCTTTTGCAAAGGTTGGAAATCAATATAGCCTAGTTTTAAGGATTTGGTTAAATTTTTTGGCATAATGATAATCTCCCCTTTAATTGAAACTTTATTCCATGATAAGGAAGTGTAAGGATGAATATGAGTTAATAAAATGAATTCATATTCTATACATATGATTCTTCTTAAAACCAAGTTTTGATGCAGAATAAGGTTTAAATATTTGTAGGATAGTAAATTCCTATAATAATTTATACCAATATCTCTAGTTGCTTCATACTACTTCATTACCAGCCATGGTCACCTCTGTAAGATTTATACCCACATTCTTGAGCAATTCTAAACCAAAAAAAGATAACATGAGACTTTACCACAACCAAGGAACACAACCAGGAAAGAACAAGAGAAAAAAATGTAAACAAAAAAATATATACAAACCCACCAAGGAAAAAAAGACAAAACAAGAAAGAGAACTAACTATCCTACCTATTCTAATTTTAGAAATCTTACACATTTATTCCATGAAGACCTCTAGTGGGGTAGTAGAAAAGTAATGTTTGAGATATTGTCTGTTAATAGGTAATGTGAACTCTGCTCCTTGGAGATCTTTTAACCTTAAATTATTGTTGACCAATATTTTTATAATTTGGTAAGGACCAATCCATAAAGGAGTGAATTTACCATGTTTACCTTTGGGTTCTCATGCCTTATCCCAAATAAAGACCAAATCTCCCTATCTAAATACCTTCACTTTGGATCTCTTATCAAACCATCTTTTCATAATTGATTGGTGTCTACTGAAGTCTATAAATGTTTTTTCTCTAGCATCTTCCATTTAAATAATGTCTAACAGCCAAGAATTAGCAAGTTCCTAATTATCTTTCATGTATTCTTGCATGAATATAAATGTAATCAAATTCAAAGTTATGGGAAAGATGGGATCTTGACCATATACCAATAAAAATGGTGAATCTTTTAGAGCTTGTTTGAACTTGATTTGATCTACCCATAATGCAAACTTAAGAAGTTTATGTCATGTTCTAGGTTTATCTTCAGTAGATTTCTTAATAGTTTTCATCAAATTTTTGTTTGTAGATTCAGAAACACCATTTCATTGAGGATATGGATTATAATAAAAATTGAGTATAATGCCTTGGTCATAAGTGCATTCTATCATTTCAATATAAATGAATGCAGATCCATTGTCACACACCAAAGAAATTGTGTTTCCAAATCTAGAACAAATATTTTCTTCTAGGAAATTGATCACTTCCTCTATTTTGCATTGCTTAGTGGCTACTGCCTCAGTCCACCTAGTACAATAATACATAGTAGTTAGGACAAACTTATGACCTTTGAAAGAATAGGGGTTTATTACTCCAACAAAGTCTAATCCCCATTGTGTAAAAGGTTTATCTACCATCATATGTTGTAAAGGCATGGCTACCTTTGGTTCCTTTATGATAAATATCTTGCATGAATGACACTCCCTCACATGCTTATAATCATATTTAAAGAGTGTGGGATAGTAATACCTAGCCCTAAGAATTTTATGAGCTATGGTTCCTCCTAAAGAGTGTCCAATTCCTAATTTTTCATGAAAGGTAGTCATAATCTAAGCTACTTCTTCCTTGGATACACACCTCAAATAAATTATCTCAAAGTTCTTCCGATATAAGACTCCATTATTGATGAGGTAATGAGCTGATTTGAGCCTTAAGTCTCTCTTTTGTTCTCTTATAAATCATCGGGGACAAACATCATTGACAAGTAAATGGATAATAGATTCATACCACTCATTAGGTTGAAAGTTTTGTTGGTCTACTTGCATTATATGAAATTTTGGGCCAATACTAGTGATCATCTGAACTAGACCCTAACATTTCACTAATTTGGAAATTGCCATCTCTATATCATATTCTTGTAGAATTTCCATCCATTTCCCTCTTCTTTCTCCAAGCTCATTCTATCTCAACATAAGTTTTATAGCTGAATCAGGTAATATAATATGCACCTTATTTCTAAGGAGGTAATGTCTGAACTTTTTTATTGCTTTTACTAATACATAAGCTTGCTTATCAATCATAGAATAATTCACTTCTACATTTTTAAATTTTGTGCTCATGAATGATATAGGATTATCATTCCCATCAACCTTTTGAGTTAACATTGTAGCCATAGTATGCTCAGAAACAAATGAATATAGATAGAAATCCTTTGAGAAATTAAGACTTATGAGGATTGGAGCTTCAGTAATTTCATTATTAATGTCATTGAGGCCTTCTTGGATTCTTGATTCAAAGAAATTATAGAATCTTTCTTAAGCATGTCAATCAAAGGTTTAACAATCTCAACGAAGCTTGAAATAAACTTCCTCACAAAATTAATCTTGCCAAAGAATGACTTAAGTTATTTTTGGCTTTTGGGCAACCCAATTTTAAAATGGCCTCTATTATAATGGGATCCATAGAGATTCAATCCTTGGTAATGACATGTCCTAATAATTTCCCCTTAGTGACACAAAATATGATTTTTTAGGGGTTAAAATATACACCATACCTCCTACATCTATCAAATACTTGTCTCAAATGCATGAAGTACTCTTCTCTATTTTTAGAAAATATTGTAAGATCATCCATATTTATGATGATACAATTTCCCACTAAACCTTGGAAAGCATGATCCATGGCCCTTTGAAAATTTTCCCTTGCATTAATTTATCCAAAAGACATTCTCTTGTAAGCATATGTTCCCCATTTAGTAGTAAAAGTTACTTTCATCCTATCCTCTAGAGAAATAAGCACCTAGTTATAGCCATAAAATCCATCTAAAAAGGACATCATGGAAGATATTAAAAAAGTTTGGATATCTTGGTCCAAATAAGGTAACGGATAATTATCCTTTTCAGATTCTTTAATCATATTTCTAAAATCTATGCACAATCTTATTTCTCCATTCTTTTTTCTGACTGGGACTAGGTTTGTAACCCAAATGGAATGTCTAATAGGAAACACTATCCTTACATCCAATAGCTTCTTAAATTATTTAAAAATCATTGGTTCTAAAACAAGTTTTACTACCCTTTGCTTATGTCTAAAAGGTTTTCAACCTTCTTGAAGAGGTATGGCATGAGTAATGACCCTCAGGTCAAATATTTTCAAATCTTCATAAGACTAAGAAATTACATCCTTGTATTTTTTAATAACATCTCTAGCTTTCCTATTTTCCATTTCATTTAAAGCCTTCCATATATTCACCATTTGGGGTTGATCATGTGAGCCAAGATTTATTGCATGATAATCCTTACCATTTATCTTGGGTTGCTTAGGTGCTTCAAAAATTTTGTCAAAATAAAATAGTCTTTCCAATGAAATCATCCCTTTAGGTATCCTAGTATCAATTAATTGGATGATTTTACCATTAATTTCCTCCTCATGAGAATTGTCATTAATATCATCAATAATGTGAGCTTCAAATGTCTCAAAATTCGTTAAGAAATCTATGATTTGTTGATCATCATTAAAAACTTGGAAATGATTTATATTGTCAAAAATTAAAGGACAATGTATTATCTCAATATTGATGCTTTGAGAATAATGATTAGGCATGAGTTTATTTGTAGTAGAGGTAAGCTCATCAAAAATTTCGTTTTCTTCTCTTAGAATAGCTAAGATGTTGAAAGCATCAAAAAAATTGATCAAATCCCACACCCTAAACTTATATCTCTTTAAGTAAGACACTTTGCACTGGTACATACTTTTTACTTGGTTAACCATAGGTTTATAGTCTCCATAGACAATAAATTATTTAACTTTGTGTTTAATTACAAACTATAATCCAAGTATGAGAGCCTCATACTCAACCAAATTATTGGTTCAAGGAAATTGTAACTTATGGTATTGCTTTTTTTAAGGATTCATCAATACAATACAATCTCTTGATCCTAATTTGAAATTGGCACCATCAATATATAACTTCCATAAACCACATATTTGATAAGGACTCTTAGAAACTAGTTCTTTTGTATTTCCAAAGTGAAAACTCGCAAATCAAAATCTAAGAAATTTACCCTTTTGTTAACAACATTATATTCTGTTATCATGTGTTTCATTCAAGGTTCCTTTTCTAATCTCATTTGATTTGGTACAATTTTACAAGGAATTTATAAGTCTAAAAAATCAATAGACATATATCCATTTAAATATTTAGTCCATTATCTACTTAAAAGCAGTCCATAAACACTAGGCATTTCAACCACTTATATATCAATGAATTTCTAAACCCTTGGTTCACTAGCTAGCTGTATATACACATTTAATAATTCTCCTACAACATTAACTCTATACTTATCTAATTGAGTGACTACCTTGTTAGTTTTGATTGGAATTAACCCAAATTATTCACATATCCCAGTAGGCATAATGTTGGTTGAAGCTCTCAAATCTAATAGATAATTATGAACATTTTTTCCAAATATCCTGACTGTAAGTAAAAAGTGTAGGGAATCTACTTTAATTATTTGTGTAATTACATTTTAAATATCATTCTTAGGGGGTTTCCCACTTTTATTTGACAAAGATTCCAAGAGTAAGTCTCTTTGTTATGTGATTTGAGTTAGCTCGTGCAGAGTGATATTAGCTTTAATCTTTTTCATATCTTCCACTATTGTAGCCAGATTTGCTTAGAGGATCAACAATTAACCTTAACTTAGAAGAAATTCCTTTAGGAGGTTTAGGATTATTTTTTGATATAGTGTTTGGAGGGTTCCCATAATTGTTAGGATGGGTAGATGTAGTCAATGGTTTTTTTACTTCCCTATTTCTTAGAGGATATGTCTTCAAAAATTGCTAGAATACTTAAATTTCCTTAGGAATATTCTCAGGCTCATTATCTTCTTGAAAAGGGAAATTAAATGTTTCTACCATATGCACTTGGTTAGATGGTTTAGATTCAAAAGAATTTATATCAACCTCTTTGTTTGGAACCACTTCAAATGTGTCAACTTCTTCTTGTAAAACTTCAAAAGCTTTACAAAACTCAATACAATCAATCTCACCATGTTTGGAAGTAGCATGTACCCTAAAATAATATGGTAAGGAAATATTAGTGAGGTTTATATCCATTTTATTGTTGCTATGGAAAGACTCATTATCTTTGTTATTGTAGAAACTATCACTCTAAAACCTATTCTTGGGTCTGTTGAATTTTTGGAAAGTGAAGTTCCTTCCATAATTATCATTAGCATTAACAACTTGTTTTTTCAATTGAAAATAAATTAGTGTTAAGACTTTGTCCTATTTTTAATATAGATTCATTCTCATTTTTTATAACCTTAGCATTTTGACTTTGGTTATTATTAATTCCATTGATAGGCACTAAAGCCTTCTGATCATTGTCATGAAATCCATTGGTAACTTGACACCTCAAGAAGCCTAGATTTTTATAAGGAGCAACATGACTAGTAGGAAATACATTCAAAGAAGTAAATTGGTTTAATGTTGGAGTATTTTGGTTATTACTTGGGAAAATGTTTAATGTAAGCATTTAAGGATTAACATTTGGGATAAAGTAATACATCTATCCTTGGGGTTCTATTTATTCACTAATAACCACTACTTCAAAATAGGCTTAAGCCAATGTGATGATAAGTGGAATATCTCTCTTTAAAAATACATAAGTCATGGGGTCAACAACATCTTTATAAACATCCAAAGCTAAAGCTTCATTAAGTTTATATTGATCCATGGTCTGGCTAAACATATTTTGGAACTAGGCATTGAATGACCTAATAGGTTCACTAGTATCTCTCTTAATAGTTGTGAATTGATGATAAATGACATAAGGGCTTATGATATTTCCAAATTTATCAATAAAAATAGTGTCAAAATTATTCCATGAAATAATACAATTGTCAGGTAAATTAAGGAACCATTCATATGCAACATCTTTAAATGTAAATGGGATCAACCTACATGCTACATCTTCATGAATAACTTTCAACAATATTAATACAACTTTGAAAGATTTAACGTGTTCTTAAACAATTGTAATACCAATTGGACTAAATATTGGCAAATACTTTTTTGGATTATGTGGTAAATCATGAACCACACCTAGTATATTGATAGGGGAACTTCCAATCCATGACATTTTTGGATGAATATCAAGCATAGGAATCCCTTATAAAGGTGATGATGGAAGATATTTATAATACCTATGCTTACCTCTATCTTTCTTAGTCCTTCTATGAGTTTCTAGTTTGAGCAAGGGTTATATAGTCTCTGAATGTGATCTGGTCCTAATCCTTGGTAATTATAGCTTAAAGACTAAGGATCTTATTTTAATACATGGTGTAACACATTAATTTCCAAATAATGACAAATAATATGCATACTAAGATTAATTTACAAAAAAATGTTAATAAGAGGATAAAGGACATCAATATTTAACTAAACAAGTTCAAAGATATACTAAATTATGCAAAGATGACCAATATTTACAACTTATGAGTCAAATAAACTTATTATTGTCAAAGAATTATCAATTTTGAGAAAAATAAGCCATCCTAACTCCAAATACTAATAAGATTTTAACCAAAAAAGCCATTTTTCCACAAAGGTTACTAATATTTACACAATTTATGTTAAAATAAACATAATTACATAAAATGTAGATAATTACAACCAAATATACTCCTAAACATATTAAGCATATTTAAAGAAGCCCTCCTTCTAGTGCAAGTGGAGCTTCTCTTGTTGATGCTTCTAATTGTACCGTAGGTGCTCTTACTGTTGAAGAACACTTCTCATTTTAGGATTTTTAGAATCCATGGCATGAGTTGTAATTTATGACTATTTAGTGGTTATCTATGGTGGAATAGAAGAAAATTATGAAACTTGTCCATAAGATTTATTTGATTTAGAGGTTGGGAGCCACTAAGGTCTATAATATTTGAATACTTAATAATTCTGAGGATTTGATAGTCAAACTAAATGATTATTAACAATGACATTTAAGATGGAGTGAATCTTGATAAAAATAAGAAGAAATGAAGGGTAAAGAAGAAAGAAACATGATTGCAAGTTTTCATCTCAAATATTATGACACAATTCCAATTACTTTGATCACATTTGAACCAATTTATGTTATAAAATAGCATAAGCTCAAATTGTATCACAAATCAAGAAAAATTCAAAGGAAAAATATGAATCATAAATAAGAACCAAATTTAATTTAAAGGTTTGTTGTTATGATTTGGATAACATAAGTACCTCCAAATAAAGAGTAAATAAAATGAAGTATATTTGAGATCTTTATAGTCAATGTAGCATTTAGCATAAATTAACAACCCTATGACTAAGAATGTAACTCAAACAATAAGAGTCATTCAAATTCAAGATAACTCCTTGTAATTGAGAGATATCATAGACATTTGACAAAAATGATCAAATAATCTTTTTAGAATTCCTTATTTGTATTAAATGCTCATGGTAGCAATTTCTCAAAAACTCTCCCTCTAAAAATGGTAACCATCTACCTATTTATAGGAAACATAGGTGGTTAACTAGTTAACTTTCAAAAATATCTAGATGTGGATAAGGACAATTGTCCTTGATATAAAGCCATAATGTGACAAAAACATGCCATCTTGACAAGAAAGAGTATATGATAATAGACTAACATATATTTTACAATAAGAATATTCCTTTAGGAATTCCATTGGTGAGTCCTTCCAATTAAACCTATCTAGAAAAGTCCTTCACCTTGGTGTATTGTTCCTTAATCAACTCAAAATCCACTGTAGGCTTTATTAGATAATCCCCTTCTTTATCCACTAACTTTTCAAATTCACTATCTATCTAAGATACAAGTTCCTTGACACATTATACTTCTGCAATTTGCTTCCCTACAAAAGTAATGGTATCAAGGGTGTTTTGGTTATCCTTAGATAAATGACCTTGGCTATCTATGATGCCCTAGATGTGTGTATCAACCTTCTGCTTGAATTCTTCAACATCTATCAAGCCTAAAGTAGTGGTTTGAGAAGCGTTATTTAATAGATTTTATAGAAGTTTCTCAATCTAGTTTACCAAATGTGTGTCTCTCTTGTTGAAGTCCTTAACATCACTACTCTAAGTGATCAAATCTTCTTGTTTATCTATAAAAATTTCCATGAGGATGTCTGAGTTTGATAATATTGAAGTTCAAGGCGTAGTTTATCTTATGCACCTTGATGAGCTCCTCCATTTGAGCTTGATAATTATAACATTGGATGATCGAGGTTTGTGCCATCTCAACTTAATGGTCCAAAGCACTTAATGTAGACTCAGTGATTTTTACATTCTCAAATGTATCCATCAAGGATTTATTCAATATTTACAATATATTTTATGGAATTGTCAAGAAGACTTGAGATTCCAAATCTTATTTTTTTCCAAGTTGAGGATCCTCTATTTGAATCCTTAAACTCTAGTTAAGGACATTGTTTATTGAGATAGTACCAAACTAGCTACATCCTCTTGAGAAATAAGATGTTCCCTTGCTACTTATCCTAGAATAAGATTTAAGCCTGTAAATGGCTCTACCTTCTACAAGGTGAAATCCTTAGTAACAATAGTGACTTTCTTGGTCACTAATCTTTCAAGAGTTGATGTCTCTAGATTAAATTGGACTTAAGGATCAAGTTCTTTCACCTATGGTTGTTTAAAAATCTCTACATTTGAACATCCAAAGGCTTTGGGGATACCAACCCATTAGATTTCCTTGTTATGAAGAATTTGGATGTTTCTCTCGACTTGTTTGTTCAACATATCCTGAATCCATGGTTTGACATTATCCTAAACACCTATGTCCACTCAAGTCAGAGCCAGTGAAGGAGAAAGAGATGGGATTTTTTGTAACTTCCCATAAATAAACCAATCAAGAATGGTTGGTCCATGAATAATATTCTCATCACTAAAGAGCTTTATTTCACTAGTAGGGTGAGTGAAAGTTAACCTAGGCCTCTTTTTTGGAGCGAGGGGAACTAAGGATAATTCTACTTATCTCTTTCCACTACTTAATGGAACCAAATATTTACTTGCTTCCTTAGATAGGTCTTCTTCTTTAACTAATCCATATGTAGCGATGATGTTAATAAGGGCACTCTCCACTATTTCTCTAGTTTCTAAAGTAATTAAGTTGATAACTTCTATTGGGGAAGAAGGCCTTGGTGGGGATGACTAAATTTGTAGGCTTTTAATAGATCTTTGCTCAATCTTAGACTCCTCACTTTTAGCTTCACCTTTTCCTTTTTCATCCTCAAGTTGCTCAATTTGAGGTGACTTTATCAATTCTCCCTATTGAGGCTCAAAACATTTTCCTCAACAAGTGGTTCTTGATGTGTAGTTCTAGATGGCCCTAGCAACAAGTGATACTGTAAAGGATGTAACTACCGTAATTCTCTTGAAGGCATGTTATCCTTGACTACCCTACATTTTAAGGTTATGTTATAGTTTTTAACCCTAGATAGGACTCTTTAAAGTTATTTTCTCTTGTGTAAATACCATTCCCCATACCTAGTTGATGTTTTTACCCAGTATTTGAGACCTTCCTATCATGTATATGGTTAGCCACCCTATTATTGGGGTCCCACATTTTAAGATCATCTAATTAGAAATCAAAAGAGTTCTTATGCACCACCACGATCTCCAACTACTTCCAATCTTTGATTATAATTCTACCAATTTCCAATGGGAAGGGATGGCCCCTAGCCTTTTTATTCTTCTCACAATGCTAATTTATGACCTAGATGATTTGATAAGTAATTTATTTCTTTATAATTTTATTGGGAACATATACAGGTAGTCTATATGGCTGGACCATGATTCCTTCTATCCTTATTACAGTGTAATCTGGATAGAACCACACATCCCCCATGGTTTCCACTTGTTTTTTTATTAGAAGATGAAGTATAGGCATATGAATACTAGTGATTATCTAAAAAATGATTGTGAAGACACCATCACATATGAATTTCATATGATTCCTATATTTAAAAATATATAGTTTGGAGTAATGATGGCAAATGGTACTCCTACCATTAGGGGACCAATTTTAGATGCCAATGAAATTAATAAAGGTAAGGAGTGAATCTAATAGGTAAGGCATCATAAAGAAATGTCTAGAGGTCTTTCGAAACTTATCAAGTCTCTAATGGGAGGGGTTAGGTTCTACTCAAACATGTAATGGACATAAAACACCTAGACCTTACTCATATAAGTTGTATAAGAGGAACAAAAGGCCCTATTCAATAAGGTCATAACTACCGTAATGCCTTCTCTAAATTGGGTAATAGGAATCTCACCATTAGGGGTCCTAAAAACATGAGAACCTTGGATTAACCAAGGTGAAAGAACTGAATCTAGGTTTTGGGAATTTATCCATTTTCTTAAGGAAGGAAGATCAACATTAGGTAAAGGGAGCTTATAATAATTTGTAAAGGCCATGGGAGCTATGAATTCAACATTACTAACATTTCCTTCATGAATAATCCATTCTCCATCTATTTTGTAGTCAACAAAAATAGAAACAAGATGGTTGATGCAATGCATTACCTCTAGTTTAGCAATTGCATGATGAAGGCCTACCTTTTGAATTGATATTAAATCCTTGTATCTTTGGTACACTGCATCATTCCTATTTTCTTCTTGAGAAATTGGTTGTAACTCATCAATAAAGAAGAATAATTCAGACCAATTCCTTATTCCCTATACATTCAATGTTTTTGAATCTAACTCTATGTCTCTAAAGACCCTTCCTTCACCATCTTAAGTTAGATAAATCTCTATTTTAATCTTCATTTTTTGCCTATCCACTACCATTGATAAAAGTTTATTATAATTGTAAAGCTATCAAAGTTCTTACTAAGGCACCTGCTCTAAATTCTATTCATAATTATCTCAAGTGTCATCTAATCAATTTGAATTGATTATATCCTTCTTTATGGAGGGCTTAGGCTTTTTCTATTTTAATGACCAAAACAACCAACTTTGATCTCATATGTGCCTTAGATATGATGTAACCTTTCTTATCATCTTTCTTGTGTTTTTCAATCATGAAATATCTTTCATTTGGATCTTCTACACCTATGTGGATCTTATGTGGTAGGGTTTAATGCCTTTCATGGAATTTTTCATAAATTCCATTTGAAGAGTGACCATTGGTTTTCTAAAAGTCCCTTTGACTTGCTTCAAAAAGCCAAATCTTGGTCCTTGTATTTCATTAGTTCTTGATCTTTGAGCTTATTAATTATGCCATTTATCAAGCTTTAGAGGCCTTTGAAAAGTATTCAATTGGATCAAATCAAGTGAGTAAGAAACCACCATAGGATCCTTCACAAGATCTTGAGGCATTCATGTTGATGTTCACTAGTGCATCAAATATAGTGAGCAAGTGATCACCATTGGATCCTGTAAGAAGCTTACCCTTTTAATTAGTAAAAAGACTTAGGCCAAGATTTTATGTCTAAATCTTTTCTTCATAAGAAAACCAATAATTTATTAAAATAGATTTAGAAATATCCCCTTTTATTACGCTTAGAAAATTATCTAAGCTAGATTTGATGGGTTCGGTCCTATCAAATACGTCCTCATAGATGTCGAATGATGGGGGTGATCCTATCAATTTCAAGATAACAAAATATTTTTATTTGAATTTAAAATTTATGGGTTTGGTCCTATCAAATATGTCCTCACAAACATCAAATTATGGGGGTGACCCTATCAATTTTAAAACAATGAAACTTATTGATCTAATAAATGAATACCATGAGTAAAATCATTAGGAGATATCAAAGCTTTGAGGATTGTCTAAGTTAAATTTGATGGGTTTAGTCATGTCAAATACATCCTCATAGACATAAAATGATGGGGGAAAACTTGTCAAATTTAAGACAATGAAATCTTTCTAATTTTATTTAAATTTGATGGGTTCGATCCTATCAAATATGTCCTCATAGACGTCAAATAATGGGGATGAACTTTCCAAATTTAAGACAATTAAATATTTCTATTTCAATTTAAATTTAATGGTTTTAGTCTCACTAAATACATCTTCATAGATGATAAATGATGGGGGTGAACCTATCAATTTTAAGACAATGAAATCTTTCTATTTCCATTTAAATTTGATGGGTTCGGTCCTATGAAATACATCCTCATAGATGCCAAATGATAGGGGTGAACTTGCCAAATTTAAGACAATGAAATGTTTCTATTTCAATTATAATTTGATGGGTTTGGTCCTATCAAATACATATTCATAGATTTCAAACGATGGGGGTGAACCTATAAATTTTAAAATAATGAAACTTATCTTTCAAACTATTAGATTTAAAACCTTCGATCAAGCAATCATTATTGGATCTTCACTAGGGTCTAAATCATTAACTATATGTCTTTCTAAAAGAATTCAATCTTTATGCACCATTAAATAAAAAAAAGTGAACAAGCACAAAGTGTTATATCTATAAAAGCACATGAACTTTAAGCTAAAACTTGATTATGCATAAAATTTCCTACTAGACTTTCCCATGAACATTTAAACTCGAATCGATAGGGTTCATTATTTGGGAACTCTACCTTCTTTCATGGAACCTAAAATTAATAACCTTCAAGATAATTTTTAAAAACATCAAAACATGATCAAATAATATTTCACACTTATTCTAGGATATAGAAGCTCGAGAAACAATCACATGGGTCCCCTTTCCAAAAAAAAAGATGGGGTGTGTTGGTCTCAATAGACGCTTTCTTGCCTTCATATTTATTGAAACTTTTCTTAATTTTTTTAGGCTTATAGACCTTCTTATCATCATCATGATGTTCATTATTCTCTCCATCATGATCATTCTTATCCTTGTTAGGATGCTTATATGTAAAGTAACTAATATTACCATAGTTAAAGCATTTAAATAACAACTCACCCTTATACTTACCTAATCATTTCATTAGTTTTATAAAAAACATGGCTTCTATTTTATCATCATCAATGTATGTGTCAACATCATCCTTTGGATTTTTACCTTGTGAATTTTTCTCAACATTGAATGTATCTTCCTTCTTGGAAGGTCTTTCATCACTTGTTCTCATTTCATAGGCAATAAAGATGTCATGAAGCTCATCCAACTGTAGTATGTGAAGTTCTTTGAACTCCTCCATAGTAGAAACATTTTAATCAAAATTAGATTCCAAGGATTTCAATACCTTTTTTAAAACTATTGATTTCTCCAACTTCTTTCATATACCCATGATGACATTTACAACTTCATCTACTCTTAACATATAGGATGTAATGTTTTGATCCTCCTTCATTCTCAGAATTTCAAATTACCTCTAATGGGTCTTCAACTTTTCCAACTTAACTTTGGTGTCTCCTTCATATATGGTCTACAACTTTTCCCAAATCCCTTTGGTTGTATCATAATGCATGACCTTTAAAATTTCTACCTTCAAAAGACCACACAAGATGGCATTCATTATCGTAGAGTTTTTCTCACTTGCCTTCTTGCCTGCTGCATTAATTAGTGATCCATAAGGTGGAGTGAATATATTAACAACAAATTTATATGTCATAACCTAAGGACATTAGATAGGTCTTCATTTTGATTCTCCAAAGTGAATAGTTAATCCCACTGAAGAAAGTAGCCTTATTGGTTGAGAAGTCTCTTTGTACTCTTGACTAGACATTCTTGTGCTTTAAGGATATACTTCAAGATATTATGCCTAATTCAAAGCACCAAGCTCTGATACCAATTATTGGATGCATAATGACTGAGGGTAGGGTGATCATTCTTGAAAAACATATAATCAATTATCCTTAACAATCATGAATCATTCAAAGTGACATAATGATCTAATAATGATAAGCCATCATACATAATCATGAAAAAAGATAACACATCTCATATGTGGGAAACCCTCATGGGAAATAAAACCCATTGAAATAAGACAATGTATTTATATACACATAATATTTTCAAACTTTATCAATTATTAATGTTCTTTATCTTGCAAGAACCCATCGAGTGTCAATATCTCTGAGTGCACACCTTAAGGGGTGTAGTAATAAAAGGGTGGGTAGACCATTGATGCTTCATAGGATTATTGTCCCTTTTTCCACTTGTTATCTACACACTTGTCTCCTAAAAACCATTCCCCTAAGCTTTACCTCCTATTTTTCACCCTTAGTAGTCATTTAACACCTGTATTAGCCATTTCCCTAGCCTAAACCTATTTTTTATAGTTTACATGACTATGT
Source organism: Torreya grandis (assembly GCA_037957365.1). Lineage (NCBI taxonomy): Eukaryota > Viridiplantae > Streptophyta > Pinopsida > Cupressales > Taxaceae > Torreya > Torreya grandis. The sequence continues at coordinate 453,137 of JARHVA010002566.1, read as the reverse complement.
CAGCCAAATCAACCTTGTATTCTTATCAAAAAAACTTATTAGTTTCTAGGTTGGCCCTTGGCCGACCTAGTTCATGACATAGTTATTTTTTTTTCAATTATGACACTAGGTCGATCAGTCAACCTTGTTAGCCAAAACTTTAAAAAATGTTTAGGGTTAGATCCACCTATTTAAACACAATCATTTACATCATTTAAGAAGAAAAAAATAAGTAATATATGTTGCATATCCACTTATCTACCATTCTATTTGATGAGTAAGCTTAGGGTTCCATACTTTCTTTGTATATACAAATCTTATCTTGTGGAGAAGTATTTTGAATACATTGATAGGTTGTGTAGCCTAAAGATGATTTATCCTTGTCATCCTTACATAACACAATAAAATATTATGAAGTAACTTGGCCAAGGGAGAGACTGAGGCTCAACAGATTCATATTCAAAGGTAAGTATTCCTAACTTTGTTCCTCCCTTTTAAGAGTAGATAAATATGCATTTGCAATTATCTACCATGAATTATGATTTTTTATACAAAGATGTGAATATATATATATATATATATATATATATATATAGGTATATGTATATATATATATATATATATATTCATTCTATTCATGTTTACTTTTAATATTTATTAACCCCACTTTATGCCCGAAGCTTTGGTGAGCTCTAGATTAGACTTTTACTTTACTTGTTATTGGTGTAGTGAATATGAAAACATAGGACCTAGTTAGGATTATTGTGTAGTTTTTCTTGATTGGAGGCTTTATAACCCTCACTAATGATATCATTTTGGTAAGAGACCTCTTAGTTAAGTCTAGCATATCCATATTGGTCATGACCTTGATTATCTAATGCATCCCCAATCAGAAATGTAAGTAGGATCTATCTTCTCTTAGCTAGGATTGAGTTATAGATATGATAATTTTCCCATTACGTACATTATGGGGAACCCAACATTAACCTAACCCTTATAGGTTTTATTTCACACTTTTCATTTTTATCATATTATTATTTTTCTATGTTTACAATACTAGATTGACCAGGCTGATATAGTTCTAGCTTTTATGTGTAGGTTTAACACATAGTCGTATTAAAATGAATTTATTATTTCTATGTATGTATTCATCAGATACATGTTATTGGATTGATTAGGTTGACATATTATTCTTATTTAGTCCCAAATAACAAACTATGTCGAATAGGTCAACTTAGAGTTTTAGTCAACATCCAGATAAAAAACTAAGTTATGTAGGTTGACTTAGTCTTACATTTAGCATCAAAATAAAAAACTAATTCAAACAGGTCAACTTAGTCATCTTAACATGATTCAAAAAATAGGGTTTCATATAAATAGGTTAACCCAATCAATTTAGTTGGTAGAACTTGTAAGCAACATTCAAGGTACTTCAATAGAAAATTTATAATCCTCAGCATCTTCAAACCCACCAAGGTTCCTTTATTTATTTTAATTCATTATTTCATTGCATTTATATTTTGTGAAAGTTTTCAATGTTCAAAACTATAATCCTACAACAAATTAAGTTGACCTGGTCAATTTAGTTCTATAGCTTGTCTTTCACCTAAAAGACTAAGTTGACCTTGTTGACTTAGTTCTTAAGGACTCCTAATTCTATAGAATAGTAGTGACCCAGTCCATTCTATTTTATAATGTTTGCATATAATTTCATATGAATTGGATTCTTAAATTTGGGAATTAACAAATATATGATAATAATTAACTCACACTTTCATTTTTAGTTGTTTACATACTTAGGGTAGATCACATAGTCTAATTAGGTGGTTTTTAAAAATACCATTTAGTTGCACTATTTTTTATTTTTACACACTACCAAATCACATAATAATCAAAATTAATTTAACATTTGTCTTCCTAAGGCCTACTTACTTAGATTTCATCACTAATGGGGAAGCTAACTTGGTTTTTGGGACAGCTATAAACACGTGGTTAGTGTTATATATTGACAAAGCACCTGACACCCTTATCACTACGGGATTGTGAACTAAAGCAATAAGACTTAATACCAAGCAAGTACCATTGCCAACATAGATCCTTTTCATCCTAAACATACTAAAACCATCCATATATTACTTTTTGGTTCCATATTTTCAAATAACTTCCCTATCACACATTAAATAACACTTTAAAATAATATAACAACACTTAGGATGACCTCTTAGTTATCATTTACTTTTTAGTTGACTTCTATTTCTCTGATCATTGTATGTTGTATTAAAAAAACTTGTTTTGTCTAGTGTTTGTGTAAGGTTTTGTACTATGTACCCCAATTAGATCATTCTCATTTATCCAATTGTTTATATGTTTTCTTTCATTTCTTGCTTCAATTACATTGCAAAATATTTCCTTGTTATTATCACACTATCATTCTATTCAACATAGTCTCTTATAGATTATTTGCTTACTTGAATATAGTACTAATTCAACCTAATCAACCTAGTACTCCTTTCTACCAATCAAGTACATTACTAAGTCAACCTAATCAACCTTGTATCCTTATCAGACTATGTTTATCCTAGTTTGTAGTACTAAGTTGACCTGGTCAACTCTATACTCTTTTTCCTTTTGTTTAGTATTACACTATCATTTTGGTCAACCCTATATCCTTTTCAAGATCAATTTTCATACCCTATATATAGTACTAAGTTGATTTAGTTGACCCTATACTCTTATCTATCTCTTAGATTATAAAACACAATCAAATTGATTGACTTTGTATCCTTCATATCTCTTTTATTTTGCATCAATTTTGTCTTCCCTAATCTCTCTCCTTCATCATGAAATTTTTTTTTAAAGACAAAACAAAGTTTAATTTAATTGATATGATGATTTTAACCAACCCCAATAGGTTCTCCCATAAATAGCTTATGGGTCCTACCTAAGATGAAATTAATGTGCATGTAGCCACTTGTACTACAAACTATGGGACCTCTCCTCATTCCTTTTCACTTCATAACCCTCTCTTCTCATTTGAAGATCAACCTAAATTAGATTATATGCCAAAACTTCATTAATGAATTTATTCAACATCAAGGAAAATATCCTTTTACTATTTAATATCTCATGATAAGTGGTCAAGTTGAGGAGCCCCATTGACCTTCTCCCACATTCTCACATATATTTGCAATATCTTCTTTTCTTTTGAATCTCTTCCCTCTATTTTTACCCCTTTTTATACCATGGTATCTTCCTCTGTAATTTCCTCCAACTCCATTCCTAGTATCTCTACTAACATGGTAGGTTTTACATCTATTGGGCCTCTTGTAAGACCTTCCCTTATCAATTATTCCACTAGTGCATCATTTTCTACCCATGGTAACCATGCTTCTAGTTCCCCTTCCTCTCATCCCTATACTAATTTATCTTTTACCACATAATAAAATCATGCTACTAGTGCCTTAAGTACAATTTTTTTTCTCAATCTACTACTAACACCCATAGTGGTACCCAATCCACTACTACCAATTCCAATGCTTCACATAATGCCAATAATACCAATCAAACTCATCAAATTCTATTACAAAATATTAATAAAATGAATTCATTACAAGATAATAATGCAAATCAAATGATGAAAATTCAAAATCATCTTATCCATCTTCAAACCCATGCTCAATAAATTCCATGGGGCATGCATAACCAAAATGTTCACCCACCTCCTCTTCAAGATTCCCATGATAATCTTATCTGTCAACCTCCTCTTGTTAACAAAACAATCTAGCATCTTCAAAATGAGCCTCTTACATCTCAAATTATTAACATTGATATATGAGGTCGCCCCTACCATTACTTATAAAGGGTCAACCAACCATTCTCTTCACTTAAAAACATTTGGAAATCTATATAAAGACTAGGTCAAGTTAAATACTTTCATCGTTACCAATATATTATCAAAGACTCTCATGGGTGATGATTTAGATTGGTAAAACTAACTCAAATCTAATTCCATCACTACTTTGGAAGATTTAGTTAATTTTCTAGTCCAAGAGTTCCAAACTAGTGATCTTTTTTAGAATACCTTGGCCCATTTTATCAATTATAAGCAACTTAAAACCAAAACCACATAAAATTTCATCAAATAATGGAAGACCTTGTCTAATAAATGTGAACATAATATGGTAGATGACAACCTGTTTCATCTATTTACCAATGCTCTTTTTCCCAAGTAGCAATAATGAGTCTAGACTCTCTCTCCATGTACTTCGAAAGAGGTTGTTGACTAAGCCAAGTGTCAAGATTTCCTTATGCATAAATTTGATCCATCCTAACCTTATATTGTTACTAGCATGTTAATAAAAAATAAGAATCATCATGTTATGAATGATGGTGTCATTGACTCTTATGATATCATTCATATTATCTAATATGTTGTTCCCAACCAAACTCTAGAACAAGCTTCCCGTCTCAACCACATCACTAATCCTAATTTATCATCAACAAATAATAGAAATGTTCTTAAACCTTTATCTTTATAATAATTTAAAAAAATCTACTAAGGCCTTTTCCATGATAAATTGATCCCAATCATCCCATGAAATCTTTTGTATGATCCTAATAAATTTTGTTGGTTTCATGCTAATTAGGGTCATTCTCATGGGATTTGTAGGCAAATTCATAATTTGGCTATGGATTTCCTTCTTCATCTCAATTTTGATCATGATTACATCATTCATAAACATCAACAAGCCTATGACATCTCCTTCAAATCCCATGAAACATAAACTAAATATCAAGCTTTAAACTAGGCTAATGATCATTTAGCCATTTTAAAATATCCTCTTCCAAATCACCAAGACAACTAAGAAAAAAATACCCCTTCTACCAATAATGTTGATAGTTTTTTTAACCAAACTATTGAAGATAATGTGGTAAATATTACTAATATACAAAGAGTGTTTTCTAGATTAATCCTAATCACATCCACACTCCTCAATTACCTCACACATTTCATGTTATCCAAGACTCTTCTCCTACACAATTAATAGAGTTGGGGCAAAAAGACCTTATATCTTTTGATGAACCAATTCTAACACCTACCATGGATAATAATTATCATACCATTTCTACCATTACTCCAAATTTTCTACCTATCACTAATGATACTCAAACTTATATAAACACTTCTTCAAATCTATCTCAAACCAAACTTGCATCAACCACCCCATCTTCTCAAGACAATCAAAAAACTTGTCCTCCAATTAAACCTTCCACATATTATGAACATAAATTCACATGCACTTCATTTCCTCCTTCTAAGGACCTCGTACAACACTATTCACCCATTTCCAATAGTCCTCTTATGGGGTGTGATGAATGGGATCCTATCATGGAGCTTACTAATATCCCATCTCAAATCCCATTTCTCAAACTTATGTTGGTCTCTCCACATCATTTTAATCATCTTATACAACTTTTGTTTGAAATTAAAGTCCCTTATCCTCCCTTAGTAGATGCAAATCCACCTTATCTAGATTAGAAGATGGAATTTTACAATAGTGTGAAGATATGTCCATATATGTTGATGAAATAATGGCCACTTCTCTTTCCCTCAAATTCCCCATTTCTTCCATGATCCCTAATGAGATTCTGTTTCATGTGGATGATACTCTTTTATTTATTAGTGTCCATATTGGTGATATCCAAGTCAAGCATGATTTGATTGATGAGGGTTCTGAAACTTGTGTTGATTCTCTTGATTTTATCAAAACCCTTAGATATTTTTAATGTAATCTTAAGTCCACATGCAACACATGCCAGTGACATGACCAAAGGAAAATGTCTCCTCTAGGTTGTGTGTGGCTCCCCATCACCAACCCACCAGTTACCATTTACATGAAGATGATGATATTAAACTTTCCTCTATGCTATAACATTTTTCTTGGTAGGCCATGGAATCATTTCATGAGAGAAATTGCTTCTATTGCTTGCCAATGTGTCAAATTTCCTCATGATGGAACAATATATAGGATTTAAGGTGACACTAACCCTTAAATTTTTAAACAATTTCAAGATCATGGTGTATTTCAAAATTCATACACTTGAACCCTTGCCAAGAGTCCTATTTCATGAATATCAATGGTTTAACTTTCCTATTAATTCTACCCAAGGTTACATTGGTCACCCTAAACTCATCAAGAGTATACCCCCTAACCTCCTAGATTCTAATGATGATGAACCTAACGAGATCAATATCAAGATTAAAAAATTTTATCTTTCACCTCATATCATTTCTCAGCTTCTCCTTGCTTTGAAACATAATCCCCATCAACCACCTTGTGATTATATACTCATTGTTTTAACTAAGACTCAACATTCTATTCATCACACCACATTAGATGACAAGGTCATCCCTACTTATGCCATTGATATTCATACAGCTGATTATGATGATGCTTATACCTTAGATGATCCATTCTTGAGAGGTCTTATTCAAGTCTGAGATGTTAAACTTATTCAATATCATTCCTCTTTACTTTAGCCTTTTAGAATATATTCTAGCATTCCATCCTATATCATTCTTAATTTTAGCATTTTTCCTCTTTATTGTAGGGTAGAGATGGTGCACACACCTATATTAATTGAATAACCATGTAGGAGTATGATTATGGATCATGATATGACTAGTCCCTATTACTTTATTAGCTACCAAGACCCCTCTAGCTGACTTATCCCTGATATGCTTATGATTGTACTTCAGCCTTTTATGCATCCCATCCCTCCTTCAATAAAGACTATTTTGGATCTTATTCATATTCCTTCAATAACTGAGTCTCTTCCTATTTCCAATCCTATCACTCTTTTAGTCAAGCCTTACCTAGTCTCTCCACTAACCCCACCTTCTCATGGTGATAGTTTGTTCCCTTACCATAACTTACTCCTTTACCCACCAAATGGGACAATAAGCCATATTATGAAATTCATAAAGTTTCTAGTGATTTAAATAGAGACTATTCATTATACCAATCTTCCTCATAGTCCATTTCCACTCTTCTTATGAGTATACCTACCAAGTATATCCAAAAGCGTATATGTTATTTCCATGGTATAGATAATCATTCATCCATGCATTATCATAAACTATGGAAATATATCAACACCTTGCATCCCACCATACTTTAACCCATATACAAGGATATACCTCCACCTGTTACCTAAATATCTTCCCAAATATGGAGAGGTATATTATCTTTGGCACCAATATAGTACACACCACACTAATCATTTCCATATCCTTTAGAAACATCTCAAGGATAACCTCATGACCATTCCTATGCCTACTACCCTTCCTCCCATAGATCATCTTCAAAAGAAGTCTCCTCCTTCTTCCCTCATGGATCCACCACCTATGGTCCCTTCTCCACCTACTATTTCTCTACCCATGGATCCTTCTCCATTAGTGACAACTACATATCCTATAGAGTCCATTCCCATGGATTCTTCTGAGCATCTCCTAGACAATATACCTCATTATCAAAATCCTTTTGATGTTCCTACATTTTATATCAAAGAGATTCAACACAAAGTATTTTCTCAACTTTCCCTGAAGATCGATGACACTTTGGTGCAGTATAAGTTTAGCTTCATAAAAAACTTATTAAATGTTATAAATATTGTGTGTGGATAAATATATCATTAATTATGAATAAAAAAATGATGTTCTTTCATTTATTTATTCATTTGGATTGGATGTGTGTTCCAACTTTACATTTATCTATTCTATATCATTTGACATTGTGTCAAATCCTTATCTATCTTACATATTGAATTTTGTTTTGCACTACATCTTACTTCTGATGTCATTCTTCTTCTTATGTTATTATCTTATAGATTATTTTTCATAATTCCATAATTTTTCTTATTAAGTTCTTTTTTCTATGATTATCTTGTTTGTTTTCATGATTTTTTGTTATCTTATTATTTATAAACATAAATAATTATTATTGTGACTTGGTTATATAAATCTTGATCCCTTTAGTCATTCTTCATCTACCATGTGATTAGTTAGCAAATAATTCATCTCATTATAATCTCCTTTTAATAGTCCACTTTGGGTCTCCCCTTCTCCCCTTCATTACCATTAAAAATTTAAGCATACACATGGTTGAGACTTGAGATAACATGTTGGTTCATAGTTAAGTCTAAGTGTTATAGTTAGTCATATATTTGGATACTTAGCTTACTTTATTTAAAGCCTAAATCTCATTCATGTGCATCAATTTATCTGTCATGATTGGTCATTATAAATCCATATAGAGGAAGAATATAAAATACCATAAACCATTCAAAAATCCAAATCATTTAACAAAAGGTAATGATCTAAAAGGCATCATTTAAACTTTTCAAAAGATAAATCAAACTAAAATACATGATTCTAAGTAAATATCCTTTCTCTAATCAAATATCAAACTCCATAGTTGGCCATATGATAAAGTCTAGGTACATTGGGGTGTGGTAGGCTAGTAGATTATAAAAGGAGAATAAAAACATCTTTTAGTGCTAGATACTTTCTCACATGACTACTCAATATTTGTAGTAGACTAATGGATTTATAAGGGGTCTTGAGTAATGGGGAACACATCATGGGAAGGTAGGTCTATTTTACTTTTCTTATTAAAAACTACCAACATGAATTGATCCTAGTACTACACTTATTTTACTACACAACTTTGTGCCTATAGTGAATGTGTATCCATTGTATATTGATGGTCATTGGTCACATAGTGTCTTCTCATGTCCATAGTATGCCTCATGTCTCCTAAGGTCTTCCCATAATATGCCTATGTTATGCTTCTTATAGTCCCCTCTTCACTCCCTAAAACCCTAATATTTCACCATGAGAAATATTGTTTTTTTCACTGATCACTCCCCTTAGGGATTCTATTTGTGATTTATAGTGTAAGACCATGGATAAGCTTGACCTTCATCAAAAATTACCATTCCAAATATCCCCTTTTACCATATTTTCATATTATTTCCACCTCATTGGTGTTCCCTTTATGAGTTTTAGTGTAAGACCATGGATAAGACCTATCCTTCCTCACAAAAATTTCTAATACCCAAGTCACAATGAAATTACATGTGTCAAATATGAGATAATATGTGATTGATTATGAATTACCTGCCATTGACATGATACCCATATTGATTTAGTATGTTTTATGCTTACTTCAATTATCTTTCAATTTTATCTTCTTATTTTTTGATTACATGTAAGAGTCCAACCATTTTTCTTAATGTTTTTCATACTTCCCAACTTGAATTAGTGTGATTAATTTAAGACTATTTTACCAATTTTATTCTCTTTTATACTTCCCAACATGATTTAGTATGATTAACTAAATTAATTTAATTGTTTTTATACCATTATTTTTTCATGTGTTTTACATTTTATTACATTATTTTCATACTTCCCAACATGATTTAGTGTGATTTTACTTGTTTTAATTTGGTGCCGATTTTTTTAATGGTTTAAAAACAATTTTTATGTCTGTCTACCACTTTTTGTTTTATTATACTTAGTCATCTTTTATTATTACACATTTCCCAATGTGAAATAATGTGTAGTACATCTATTTTTGATTAAGTATACTTTTTAAAGTTTTTTTTTCCTTTTTATTTTTAAACATGCATATGCACTACATAATTCTAGAAAGGAAAACACCACATGTTTCCTATAACATTTAAAACAAAAAAAACATGTGCCAAAGAGAAATATATCCATGCGTACAAAACCAAAACCAAAATATAACCCATAAGATCAACATCCAAGTATAAAAATAGAATATATCTATATATACCATGTGTTTTAATACAAATAGTACCAAAAAAGACATCACTCCAGCTCAATGGCTAGGCCCCATCATGTTTATCTCCTAGCCTAGCCGCAGTACTCATATATGCCCCAAACTATCCCATCTATATGTTTCACTACAATGAGGTTTTTCATGATCTCAACCCTATTACCTATCCCTATAGGTTGGACACCTAGGCTTATACCTATCCCAACTAGATAGTGGTACCCATATGCATGACTCTCTCTTGACCTAGGGCCTACTAACCTTGTACCTCTCCTACTCCCACCATTATTGGTGGATATAACACATCCCCACATGTCTGTATCTACCTCACAACCTCCCACACTAGTTTAAACCAGCCTATATGAGCTAAGGTAGATGGTACCATAGGATCATCTAGCATGGTGGGGTCATATGGTGTCAACATACCATCAAAATTATCATGGTGTGTTACCATAACTAGGGATCCCCATCTAATCTCCTTGTCTTTAGGATCTATAAGATTAAAACTAGATAGATATCAAATCACATATACATCTTAAAATCTATCTATCTACCATCATATTAAACTAGTATTCTACCTTAAAAATTAATAATTATAAACAGTTTTTACCTATCCTAGTATCACCAACCACCATCTCCCTATTTACTCATCCATCAAGCATGATCTCTCTATCAACCCATCCCTAGAGCACCTCATCTATGAGATGCATCCCAATCAAACTAAAACCTAGAGTCACCACCTATTTATGTCTTAGTCCTCTCCTTAGTGGTACCTTTATCGACTAGCTCTACCATGGGTCAACGATGGGTCATCTTAGATAACTACCCTCTATGTATGATCCTATTGTTAGCTTCTCCATTAGTGGTATGATCAAGGTGGTTAGTACTCCACCTATTATGGTGATAGATATGGTACTTTATACACCCTTGAATGCACATTCATGCCATTTATTACTTTAGATGTTAGCTATTATGCTTGAGTAGTCCATGGTCTGACACACTATAGTCTGATCTCGAGTCTATCAATTCGCACTATTCCTCCTCTTATCCCCCTAAACTCTCTCTCATGTATTTACCAAATTGTGGGAACTCCTATAGGATCCAATAAGTGTGTGAGTTCAAAATATCATTACAAACATGACATTATATATGGTTTATATGCATCCTCCTTATCTTAGCTATCGTCTCCTCACCATCCTGGCTCTCTAGGCTCTCACTAGGTCTCTCAGATCTCTCTTTTTCTCAAAATAGTAAATGATATAAAATGAATTATTTTCACCCTATTTATATTTACTATTAAGAATTATTTATCCTTTAAAAATTTGTCATCATATTCCTTATTTTGATCATATCTTTATCCTTAATAACTCTTTTTACAAACCATAAAATGTTCTAGAATTTTGATGTAGTAGAGAATATTTATATTATTATATGCATATGTTGTAAAAAATTTAATTTTCACTTTTTTTTCTAATATCTACAAGTTCACCTAATGTTCTTCACATTGGACACCTTCACATTTTCCACATCTCCTTCTTTATCTACAACACTAAAGTAAGTAAAATTATGTATTTTTTATTTCTATCCTTTTATTTATCTTATTTTCTCCTTAATACACTTTATTTAGTATCAATGTTATGTGTCATCATGTTATTTTCCTGAAGTACCATCCCTTATTATGCCTACATGACACATTATGAGATTCGATTGGGGCATATGTATACACATAATATTTTCAAACTTTATCAATTATTGACACTATTTATCTTACAAGAACCTATCGAGTCTCAATATTTCTGAGTTTAGGCTTTAATGGGTGTATTCGAAAAGGGGTGGGAAGATCATTAGTTCTTAGCATGATTTTTTTACCCTTTGCCACTTTCTATCTACACACTTATCTCCTAAAAACCATTCCCTTAAGCTTTGCCTCCCATTTTGCACCCTTCTCTAGTCATTTACCACCTTTATTATCCATTTCCATACCCTAAACCCTTTTATTATAGTTTACATTATTATGTTTGCCACATCATCCTTGTATTATTATTGACAAAACATATTAGGGTTTAGGTCAGCCCTTAGCCAACCTAGTTTGTGACCTAATTATTTTTTGTCAATTGCAATACTAGGTCTACTAGGTCGAACTTGTTAGCCAAATTTTTTTAAAGGACTAGGGTTAGATCCACCTATATAAAAATAATCATTTCTATCATTTAAGAAGAAACAAGGAATAAGTAATATATATTGTGAATCTACTTATCTAACATTCTAATTGAGGATCAAGCTTAGGGTTTCATATTTTCTTTGGAGATACAGATCTTATCTTATGGAGAAGTCTTTTAGATGCATTGATAGGTTGTGTATTCTATATTTTATTTATCCTTTTCATCCTTACATACCATAACAATATCTTGTGAATAACCTTATCCAAGGGAGAGATTGAGGGTCGATGGGTTCTTGAAAAGTAAGTATTCCTAACTTTGTTCCTCCTTTGTAAGAGTAGATAGATATGCATTTGAAATTATCTTCCATGCATTAGGATTTTGTATAAAATGATTTGAATATATATCTTCTACACATGTTTAATTTTAATTTTTATTACCCCCAATTTATGCCCCAAGCTTGGTGAGCACTAGATTAGACTCTTACTTTACTTGTAATTAGTCTAGTGGATATGAAAACATAATACCTATTTAGGGTTATTACATATTTTTTCATAAATAAAGGCTTTTAAACCCCCTATTGATATTATTGTGGTAAGAGATCGCTTAATTAGGTCTAATAGATCTATATTGGTCATAAACCTGATTATCTAATGTATCCCCAATTATAAGTGTAAGAAAGATCTATCTTCTCCAAGTTAGGATTGATTTGTAGATATATTCAATTTCCCATTACATAAAGTATCATATTTAGTTGAGAAATAACCCAAGATGGAGTACCAACCCTCAATTTTTCAAGCACTCACCTAAATTTAGCAAGAATCCATTTGCTAAGAGGGTACAAATCCCTATGACTAAGAACCAACTCAGTCAAAGGACACTTTTTCAATAACCAATGTGCAAATAAAATATAACTCCTTGACCAAGAAACAACTCAACCAAGAATAATTATACAAGCTCCAACCTGCAAGGAAGCTTCAACTCCCTCAAAATCTAACTCAGTCAATCACACTTCTATCTACTCAACTCTTTATCTATTTTATCTAAACTCTATCCACTATCATACATTAGGAAAACATATATGATTAAACTATGATATCCTATCAGTATAAAATCAACATATGATGATCAACCCCTCATCTTTACTCCACTTGATCTCTCTCAAAACTACCTCTAGGATTATTCACTCAACTAGCCCTCTTCAAGACTGAATAGGTCATATGACCTTGATATTCAACTATATAATACCTATATTATCCTCATGAAATTATTATGTGATATATCTTGAGGGTTTAAAAAATTTTACATAACCTCCTTAGGATCATTTATTTATCAATCCATTCTACTTTCTACTTATACAAATAGGCCTAAAATGCCTTGCTTATATACAAGACTCTTAATCACAAACCTATCAATTGGAAACACATTCTCAAAAAAATTGGTTGATTTAAAAATATGTATTAAAACATTTTAAAAACAGTAATCAATAATAATTGGCTGTCCATAACACCTCATAAGCTTTATTCTTCCTTTAGGTCTCATGGAGACCTAATTGAATTAGGCCTTCTTATCAGCACCATTTGATCCTTTGGAAAATATTACACCTTAACACACATAAAAAAATTTTCACACAACATAAATATATACCTTATAAAATATCCTATAATCTCCATAACACCTTGTAGGTTTAACCCCTTCACGAAACCACTCAATAGTACTTATTCTTATTAGGCCCATGTACACTAAAAAGTCTACCTTTCAATACTAAAGTTAAAACACACTTAATCCACTCAAAAATGATAAAAGAAATACATAGGTAGAATATAAATTAAATTATTATTATTTCCAAATAAATTATACACTTTCACTTAGGTCTTAAGGCTTCAATATCAACTCATCAATACACTCACTTAACACTGCCAGAATACTAAAAACATAGTCATGAAACATTTGACCTCTAATACCTGTATGATCACTTTAAAAGATTATTGATGCATTAAAAATATAATTTTACATATTAATAACATCCTTAAACACAAAAATAATATGGTATAATAGTGAAATATTGGTTTTTCAAACCAATCTCATGACCTTATATCTCACAGACCAAATTGAACTAGACAAGCCATTTTGGCTTCAACATTTTCATCTCTTTTCTTGACCATAAATATTATTAAAAAACTTAAAATTAAATAAAAATAATTAAAAAAATATCAATACACTTTGTTTCACCATTATACTATGAAAATACTCTCAAATTCATCTTCTCATCTCTGTATGGGTTTTGCACTATTTGCTCGATTAGGCCTATTAACAATTGGTCTACATAGATCACAAAATTTGAATACCTAAAGCATATAACCTATATAAAAACCATAATATACATGAAATTTGGGTCTCTATATTATTTTTAAATAAATTTAGATACTTTGACCAAGTTAACTTTCGACTGTTACAATAAATTGTTCACAAACAAACCCTTTCTTATAGGTATTGTCACTACTTGACAACTCAATACCACTTGGAGGTTCTTGAGAAATTAAAATACAATATAAAATAGTTTTTATAATCATTAAAATTAATTTTGAGCTGATTTTAACAAGATCTTCTACATTTGATCGTAATAAGGTTTTTAGGGAGGTTTAACATAGGTTTTGGTGTTAAAAATTATTCATGAAGGACTACCCATTAAATCCAAAACCAATGATTTTATATCATATATAGGAACCTTACCCATATTTAATTAACAACTTAGGTTATCATGTAGAGCTTACACATGCCAAAAAACACTTGAAAGTCCTTCTCAAGTTTGTATACCTTCATTTTGTGCATTCGAGTGACCTCAAAACCACTTTTCATGCCTTCTCACACAAACCAAAAACTCATATTTCATGTTAAATCTTTAAAAAAAATTAATTACCTCTATCCATTCTATGCTTCACATATTCACCTTGAAATATGATCCTCATGTCTCATTAGGCTAGGTAGGGCTAAATAATTATCTAGGTTCAAACCAAGAATAAAGGACCTACCTTCAAAGACTCACTTTGAAATAATTATAAGTGCATCCACACCTTATAATAATTATTATACAACCTTAAAAACCTCTCACATGCTTGAGTTCACTCACCTCATATTTCCACTAGCTCATACCTTCACCATGCCATGACTAGGCTCAAGCTTCCAATTCACTTGACACCTTGGCATGTTCCTTCCATGCCATGACCTTAACAAAACATAAAAAAAAGTAGACATAAGACATCATAACACACTCATATCACTACACCAATCTCTTTTTGATGATAACAATCTTCCACACCCTCATATAAACCTAAAAGTAGGTGACTAAGCTTCATATGACTTGACATCTCTCTTCAATGTACCTAAACACGTTTGAACTAGACCTCACAAGATGAAACATTAATAAAAAAATAAAATTTGATCACTAATGACCTTTGATGACACCATGTTGCTAACTAATAACACACTCTCAATAGGCTACTCATATCCAAAAAAATCACTCACTGATTAACACTATTTTTATGCCACTATCATGCTCAAGCACTTAACCAAATATAACTTTGACATAAATGACCATTATTCATTTACATGATGCACCCTTTTTACATCAATGATAAAAGAAAGCCAACAATAAAAGGAATCTAATTATGATCTACATGGACCCTACTTAATCTAACACTATAATGTAAAGGGATAAGGGGACTATCTTTATTGGATGACATATGATGAAATAATACAAGTATTCATAGGTCTAAGGATAAATGTTAAAAATATTTATTTCCTTTTGTATGAGAAAAATAAAAAATTAGAACTGAAACCCTGAGACAAAAATCTATAACCCATATAAAGATGAATTAAATCCTAAGGGAAACTTAGGGTTTAGAAATTTTAAATTAATCTATGGGTTCACTAATATGTTTTAGCCTAATTTGGATTAAAGTATTATTATAATTAATATAGGATCATGTTTTAATAATTCATATCATAAAGTATGAAAATCAAACATATATTTGAATTTATGAGATTGAAACTAATTTGGCAAGCAAGATCACTAAGTTTGAAAAGTAATAGAGATGATAACATACTTAATGGTTCCATATAATATGTAGGACTGAGATAATAGGTTATAAAAAGGATAAGCCAGAAATAGTAATATGAATCATTGATGCATGTTATGTATCTATGTGCACACCTAGATAATAACAACCCTAGGTCAGTAATATCCACTACCATGTTTATAGTTGTATAGTTCTATCTATTGATATTTTACTTCTTTGTTTAATATATGTAAATGTGCATTATTTTACTTCAGATTTATATACAATCTTGATGTTTGATCATATGTGTAAAACCCATAAATACATATGCTTCATCTAAAACCTCAGTTTCATTTAGGAGGGGATAAAACTTACAAAAAATTAGTAAGTATAATGGACTAAGCTAACGACAATCACACCCATTGATGATTGACCATTGAACATGTATCCAATAATATGAAGAGGGAAATCAAGCCTCATTTAGGTCTTCCCCTTAGTGTGAACATGAAATTATGTTCCTTCATTATATAAATGCACCTAATAATTTGGATTTCAATACTTGAAAATGTCCACTCTTGACTCACCTTGGTATGCTTTAGAATTAGCTGATGATTGCTCCTAGTGATTGATTTGTGATTTGGGAGGAATAGGAAAGTTTTTATTAATGTTTATTAGTGTATATATGCTTAATAAATAAGTGATATATGTCTAAAATTTTATACTTAATCTAAATTTATATCTTTTTATTGACGTAATTCTATATGCCACTTGAACACTATGTATATGAGCTAACTCATTTAAATGATTTGATTTTTAAATTTTACCTTTATTGGGTGAAGGATGAAGTTAGAATTTTTTAGTAATGTTTAGATGGTATTGACTTGATTTTTCATTCTTTTATAAGAGACATGAACACTAATATGATGATCTAAAGATTTTTCAGTATGATAGTTTACTACTTTGACATAGAATGTGAGAATTCATGAGGCAAGTGCCAAAAAATTGGAAGAATTGGACCCATATATAACATGTGGATGTGAGATAATGGTGGATTATATGCACATATATATTCACAATTCATGTATGGTGAAGGTATGTCAAAAGTGACATTACAAAGTGTCTAATACCTAATTTTATTATATACACAATGCTAAAAAAATGATAATAGGTGATATAATTCAAATGTACATGATGTATCTACATAATATTATTCACTTTATCTTTTATTAATGTTCTATTATAATGGATTGTCGATGCATCAATTTCCCTAAGTGGATGCATTAAAGGGTGCATAGGGAATGGGATTGGAATGACTCATGGTATTTTTTAAGATATGTTAACTGATATCCTAATTACACCATTACTACCATAAGTATGATCTCATCCAAGAGGATATCCATCTATCCCTTCTATCTACTTCCCATCTAGATTAAGAAATATATATATATATATATATATATATATATATATATATATATATATCTTATGGTATCTTATAAGTCTATTTTTTCCCCATATCTTTCTTGTCCTATATTAGATTACCTAATATAATTCTAAGTTTATCTTTTGACAGTTATACTATATTGGCCTAGTTCATATTATACTATGCCAATTGACATCATCCAACTAAATTAGCTAGGTTAATATTGTCATCTAAGATTTTATGGTTGTTTTGTATATTAGATCAATATATATTTATGGGTCACATTTTATTCATTCATATCATATCATATCACATTCATATGCTCTTATTTATCTCACATTTTGACCCTAAATAAGTATTGTGAGAGTTAGTGGTTTAGAATCTTATCTTGTGGTGTCATTGTGTAGATGATATTTATGGATTATATAGCACCTTAATCTTGTATAATTGGAAAACTTAGACCTTGGCTGTTTCTCTCAATTTTAGACCTTTCCCACTTTTTAAAGTCTCACATTTGCTCTATCTTGTGCCCCTTGGCCTATCTCTTGGTCTAAAACATATTATGTTGATGACTTAGACATCATATCTTTCCTAAAATGCTTAAAACTTGCTTATCTTCCACATCTACAATTTTTAACCTGCACCTACTTTTTTGTTCCCTAGACACTAGTTTCTAAGACAAACACCCATGTCAATGTAGGTATCATGTTCTGATGCTAGTATCCAATGGATTAAAGTCATCTAATTTTCAAATGAAATTTATCTTAATATCCAGTCTAAGTACTTTAATTCAAGTTAATTATCCAATGGGATTGATATAAATACAATGCCATCCTTCTTTAATTCCTTACCTAAAAAACCTATAAACTTATTACCTAATCACTAGGATACTTACAAAAGGAATTTAATTAAGCACTCATGTGAGAAAATCTTCCCTATTTTATCCTATTTCAATATTATTCATAGGGATAACACATACATGAGTTTTAAGTACTGAAGTATTATCCCAAGAGATATATTTTCAAAGTTACAAGATAGGTCATTATTGTACTTGCTTTCCATATATTGTAAGATACACACACAAGCCAAGTCATAGGGGAAAAATACATCAATTTGAGGTCCTCTTAAAATTATTAGATATGTAGGTAGTGATCATTTATAGTGGGGTATTTGGGTTAAACTCAACACCTTGTGATCACTAACCCATTTTCTCCAAGGTCACTATGAAGATGAAGAATTAGGGTTTTTTAATTTCATGAGGAGTAATAGCCCATGATCCAGATCTGAATACATTGGAGAAAAGGTGAAGACAAACCTAGAAGCATCCATATGGTCACATCATTTTTGGTAGGTATTATGTATAATACACCTATGTCAGGTTCAAACAATAACAAAAATGAAAGCGTCCAAGGTTTATGCTAGTGTTTATAGATCCAAAGGTAGTTAATCAAGAATTTGGTGATTATTCAAGAACCCTCTTCTAATATGATTCCTACCTATTCCATATACATAAAAATGTCAACATCAACAGCAACTAAGTACATTACTTATTTATAATTTCCATATCTAGCATAAAATTATTAACTTTTTTTATCTTATCTCAATTTAATGAATTCAACATATGTTATATATGAGTTTAGCATCTAATTATGCTACTATAGAGATAGTTTATCACCCTTGTACCCTAAACTATCTATATCCCCTTTAAAACTAGATAATCCCAATATAGAAATTTAGGATTAAGTATTTGGTGAATTTTATGTGAACTCTAAATCCAAGGCTAATTAGGTTTTCTTGATTTTTATGTTGTTGATCCTAGATTTCTATAAAAGATGTGAAACATAAATGCATCTATCACCCATTTTGGGTTCTAATTTGTGATAGTTACTATGGTTTACTATATCACTTCCCTTATCAAAACTTGTAAACAAATTTGTAAATTCCATGAGAGGGTTTTCAATCAAAAGTAACACTTGATCTCTTTTCAAAATTCCTTTTTTAATGTTATAGAGCCAATATCTAGATTCGAACATGCATGATCTCAACATTTTTTATACCTAAATATTATTTAAATGACAATTATGATCTCACAACCATTATTCACCCATGAATTATATTAGATTACATGGTTTATGATATTAATACTCAAGGAGATATGGTTTCTCAACCCATTACACCACATGTTAATATAAAATAGGTGCCTCTTAGACCTAAGCTTGTAATAAAATCTAAGGGATATGACATTATTTACCAATTGAGAAATACACATGATATTATTTGATTCCTCAAAATCCTAAAGATATCTAATGTTTATAAGGATATACGATATGAGGTATTATGTGAGACAAAATTTCCAAGTAATATTGACCATATAAGTGACCATGAAAAATAAAGGCATCAAAAGGGTGGTCAATGATAATGGATCAAGCCTAAAAATTTGTAGCATAAAATTTATAACCACCATGGGTATTAAAACCAATATTATTATAAAAATGGATACACACATAAAAATATTTTAAAATTCACATGGCCCTCTAGTTGGTCAAATCACAATGGATGTGACAATGGGACCAAAAATAATTTCAACTACTTTTCAGATATTGTTTCAATTATCAAATTATAATTTAATTTTGGGTAGATCTTGGATACATTCAATGAAATTTGTCCCATATAAACTTCAAATTTGTGTAAATTTCAGATATGATGGGACATTATTATCCATGCCTATTGATGATGAAAATTTCAATTTTTTTTAAATGATACATTCTAAAATTAAGGGCATTTCTATAGTGGTACCACCTAAATAATGCATTCCTCTTGAGCACATAAATATGTATGAAATAAGTGAGTAAATTAAAATGTATCCTTTATCTCTAGATGTAATTAAAACACTAAATACTAAGGTACACATAGATGCACATCAAGATCAATAATTATTGATAAAGGAACTAATAGAACCATAAGATCCCCCACCATTTGAGCTTATTTTATTGGTCAATAAAAAATAGAAATATGGTCATGTTTTAGGTTACTATGATAGTGATGATGATACCACTTATAATATGAGAGATGAAAAAATGTAAAAACTAAAATTTGATCCAGTTGATCACCTTTTACATAACTTATTTGAACCAATAGGTCCTGATATAAAAGTTAAATCCACTTTTAAAAGAAACAAAATTGAGTATAGATAAGGTAAAAACAAAAATAGTAGACAAAAATGTAAATGCTTGTTATTACATACATACCTCATGGCTGAAAAGATTGAGTCAACCTTACAAGGGTCAAATTCAAATTCAAGCTAAACTTTGATGGTGCCTCTAAAGGCAATCCAAGAGCTACAAGAAGAGGTGGGATCATTAAGGATCACATAGGGAATCTTATTATTGCCTATGTTGTACCTATGGGGATACAATCTAACCATTATTATAAGGCACTTGCTATTATCTAGGGGATCAAGTGACAAAGAGATTGACATATCACAAATATTATCATTGAAGGTGATTCTTTGAGTATCATTAATCACCTCAATGGTATTCATCCAACTAGTTAGACTATTAGAGACTTCATTCTAGAGATTGTTAGTGTATGTGGGGCCTTTTCAAATTACAAGATATGTCACACCTATAGAGAAGGTAACCATGTGGTGGACTCTTTGGTTAATATGAGGGTGATTGATAAAAAACTTAAATTTTGGTTTGCTCATGACCAAATCACATAAAATACTAAGGATATCATTATTAATGAAGGGGCAACCAGTTATTCTTAGCTATGGTATAGTGATTTAATCACTCATGTGAAGGATAATCACTATTTAAATTTCACACACCTTGTTTGGGATTATTTTGTCGATATCCTACACTAATCTTCTTTGCATTGTCATTTTCTTAGGTATTGATATGTGTAAAGGTAGTGTAGGAGTGAACTATTAGCTGTATTATATGTGCCCTTATATTAAGAACCTACTACTAATACCATGGGTGGCTCTTCATGCCTTGTTGAGCTGATGTGTGACCTAAGAATTTAAATGTATGAGTCTTCGCAAGTTTCATGTAGAATATCAAGGGACATGACAATGACATTTATATCACTTTTGCCAATAATTAGAAGAATAGGGTTGTCTTCTATAGAGGTAAGAATTTTATATCACCAAAGAACTCATTGCCTCTATCATTAGTCTTAGTAGGTATGGTTTTAAGTTATTTAGAAACAAATTTTACAAAGCTAAAAAGGAGAAAAGGATTTTGGAGGGTTCCTCGATTAACACATTAAAAATTTTCAAAGCTGGTATTGTGTGTTCCTTTCTCCCTACTCCTTTTGATGGGATGGCTTCTATGTTGGTTAAGTATGTGATTTTAGAGGCTAGGCAAAAAAATCTATTGATTCATCATTTCTTCCTTCTAAACCATTTCCATAAGGTCCCAAGGGTTATTCTCCCATACTATATCTTGCAATCTATGAAATCTTCTATTCAAGAATTGTAGACACACAAATGTGCCCTGCCTCTTCATGAAGGGGTTATTTTTATTGTTCATCAACACTATAATATAATATTTATTAACATTCTAGCTCATAATATTCTTCCCCCTCCCCCATCTGAGAGGGTGCTTATAAGTAGTGATAAATGCAAGGGTTTAGCTCCTAACTTTCACATGGGTAAGTAAATTTCCATTACAAAGAGTCTCCTTGACATGGGACAGGCTATTATGGATTATGGTTCCTCACAACACATTTTCAAGGAAATTGGGCTCAAATCTCAAGTCATACATCTTGAAGAAAGGATTAGTGAGCTCAAGAAGGAGGTCACACAGCTCAATAAGATTATTGATAAGGGCAAGAAGAAGGTGGATAAATCATCCCATTATGAGACTAAGATGGAAGATATTTTCAAAAGAATGAAATATCTAGAGGGAACTATGGATCATATTATGAGAAGGTAGATTGATCATGTTGACATACACTGAGCCATTCTGAAGTTCCTCGAGTTTCAAGTTAGGCAAGTTCGCACCCTTAGCAACTTGCACTCAAGTTTGTGGAAGGGTGGCACTGAGATGAATTATGCATTAATCCCCATTTAAATCATAAACTAATCTTAAGTTACTACTCTCAATCTATTTAATGCATTAGAGGGACTCAAGAATAGCTTCAACAAGCTCCTCAAGTGAAGCTTCCTCTTTTACATTCTAGTTCTCTATTTTGATGACTTATTGCTACTTTGGTACTACTTTGATGTTGTGAAGCTACTTTGATATGTTGTTTTAGTGTTTTTATGTAGTAGAATGATCCCTACTATTTCTCTTTCTTATTTATTCTAGTTTTATACCTTTTTTGTAGATGGGGGTGGACCCCACTCATCAGAAAACCTCTACTATACTCATGTATTATCTAAATTTTGAGCCTTTTTTGGTTATGGGTTTCCTTGTTTTATCTATATTTTGAGCCTTATTTTGTAATGGGTATGGTACCTTTCAAAACTATTTACCAATAATAAATAAAAGTGGAGTCTTCTCAAAAGGTTTCATAATAAATTTTATAGATCATGACAAATTAAGATACTCTAGATACTATGTTGTTTATGTTGAACATAAAATGATTTCTTTACCTTCTACCAGACATAGATCACACAATAGACTTCGACCTATAGAAGATAAGGTAACATATTGTAAATATCATCAGATCATTGACCATAATACTAATCAATATGAGGTATTGAATAAACCAATTTAGAAATATAAGAATGAAGGATGTATACACCTTGTGTCTGACATGAGAAAAAGGAAAAATAATTCATATCTTTCATAAGAGAATTATCTCTCAAAATGATCAAAACATGAAGATTTAAATGTTATTGCTAATATTAATAGGGTACATTGCCACCATCTTAAATTTGATAGTAACAAGTTAGATGTAATTTGTGGCACCACATTTACTGTATAATCAATACAAATTATAAATGAACTTATATACTCTCCATTAATGCTATAATCTCAAGGATGCATTTGGTTACCTATAGCCTATGGCTCACATGTGGAATTTTCCACCATATGGATATTAGACCATGAACCATATTTGAAATTAAAGTTTGGATGAAATTAGCTATTCAAATGGAATGCTAAGCTAAATACTAAAAACATGTGTGTTACCTTTATTGATATAGGTGCATAGATTTTCATACAACATGATAGGTATGATTATTAGCTTGCACCATTGGATTTATCTAAAACATTAGATAAAAACATTTAAGATGTGGTATTACATAAATATAAACAAATCTTGAGAAACTTTATAGGTGGTCCTCACCTTTTGATGATGAGTAATTATTTGATTAGACATCTTCATATTCCAACAATACCAATAAAAAATTAAAAAAATCTAAAATCTAAAAAAAAATTTAGAACCAACATAGTCTATTGGATCCTTGGCATCTATGTGTTAGTTATATGTTTATGTATGGCATATTAGTTACTCATACATACATGTGTGTCATTATTCTATTTGAGTATGCTAAATTCATATGCAGATACACGATCTATTCCTATTTTGGATGTTGGTCCTTCCTTCTACTCATGTCATGTATACATTGGGTGCATATACTTCTTTGATGATGATACTTATAGGTTATATGGTTTGAGGATCACTTATAATTATCATGTTTGAGATTTTATGTACTTACACATGACTTTATCCATGATTCTATCTTTCATAGGGTACTTGATATGATATGTACTTAATTTGTTTTCTTAACACATTTGATACATGGTATATTATGATATGTTTATGTTAGTTGTTTATGCTTTCTTTTATGCACTTTATTAAGTGTCTTGTCTTGCTATTGTCTTGATTGTTAGAACATTTGAATATTCTACTTTATTTATGTCCCCCATGCTTATGTGTGCTTTATTTCAAATTTCAATATGTCATTGTTTATTGTATGGATATTTGAATATGTCATCCTTATTTTTGTGGATATTGGACTAAGTCATGTCCCTTTGATTGTGTAGCATTTGAACATACCCCTTGTTTGTAGTTTTTTAGGACCATTGTATGTTGACTTAATTTTGAGTGCTCTTGTATGGGTACCTATTTTCTTTTTGAGCTGATATTATAACTATCTAGATGTTTCCATGATCTTTATCATGCATCTTAGGCTTTCATTTGATCACACAGTCCTATGCACTTAAATGATACATTTACCTGGACATGTTCTTCTATATGCTACATGGTTCCATTAATATATTATAAAATTATCTTATCCTTTTGAGGTGAGGTAACAACCAATTTGTATTCTTCCCTTAGCCTAAAAGAGGGAAATGTCAATGGGGAAATATCATAGAGGCATGTTATTCACATTTGGAATAATTTTTAGATTTAGTGGGGGCATATCATATAGGCATGGATTCCACACATTCATAGTATTAGACTCAATGGGGGAATACTTTGGAATCATGTTCTCTAGATTTATTTAGTATTCAACATACCTAGATTCAATGGGGACATGATTTGGAAGCACTTTCTCAACACTTATTCAATATTTGACATTTTTTAGATTTAGTAGGGGCATGATTTGGAAGCATGTTCTCCACACTTATTTAGTATTTGACACATCCAAATTTAGTGTGGGCATGATTTAGGAGCATGTTATCCACACTCATCCACATTAGCACTTAATTTATCTTTTATATTTCTCCATGTATAGTGGGAACATGATTTGGAAACATATTCTACACACTTACATAGTTTCTAAGTTAGCCAAAGCACACAATTATATAATTTGGATTCACAGTTGTGGAATAATTAAATACATTATTACCATTGTTATACATAGTTTAAGCACAAGAGATATCTAAGGTGCATATGCTATTTAATATGTGACTAATATTGAAAAACATAAATTATTTTCAAATTTTAAAACACTCTTAGGGATTGTCACCATCTATTAGGTTTGTATTTTATAGACTATATTGATCAAATCTAATGCATTAGTTGGTTTGATTTTGATGTGGTTAAAATGACTAAATCACTTAATATTTCCAAATTTCTAGGTTGTACTTGACTGTATCATCCAACCTTACTAGTTTGACAGTATGAGTTAACTTTGTTCACTCATGTTCACTAGCTTATAAGTATGATTAGATTTTATGGTTGAGCTAATCTCAATTACTAGGTGGAAACATGCCTTTTCTCCAAGGTTGGGAGCATGTGTCTTCTAATATATCTCTATATTCTTAGATACATGCACTTTATATATTTATATATTTATCTTAATCTTAGTTTTATATCCTTATAATGATACACTTTCAAATCAAATTGGCAATAGTCAAGGCAAATACATTGATACACAGGTGTACTCATAAGCCTTGCTCTTCCATTTTCAATATTTTCATTACTTTTAATTTCCAATTATATGAATTTATTATGTATAGTAACACACTCTTGGTTTTAGGTCAGTCACTAATAAAGTACTCAAGTTGGACTTAAACAAAGGTAAGGTGTGTTATACACACCCAGGTATAATTTTTTTCTCCTTTAAGCAAATAATTTCATTACTAGATTAAAGGAGTAAATATAGATTATATTTATGGAATATATAACATCTTGGTCTTACATATTTTGTAAACTCAAACCTTGGTTTTTCATCTTAGTTTTGGACCTTTTCCACTTTAATAAGTCTCACATCAGATCTATCTTGTGCCCCTTAGCCTCTCTCTTTGTCTGACCAGTCTTATGTTGATAACCTAGACTTGATATCTTTCCTAGAATACTTAAAACCTTCTTATATTTAACCTCTACAAGTTTTAACCCTATACCTAGTTTCCCATTCCTTGGACACTAGAATCATATATATACACCTATGTTGACATAGGTGTCATACACTGACACTAGTGTCTAGTGCCCTAAAGTCATATAATTTTCAAATGAAATATATCTTAATGGTTGGCCTATGTAATTTAATGTGAATTAATTATCCTAAGGGATTGATATAAATACAAGATCAAACCACATTCATTCCTCAACTAAAAAACCTATAAAATTATTT
Organism: Torreya grandis; assembly: GCA_037957365.1. Taxonomy (NCBI): domain Eukaryota; kingdom Viridiplantae; phylum Streptophyta; class Pinopsida; order Cupressales; family Taxaceae; genus Torreya; species Torreya grandis. Next base: position 426,621 of record JARHVA010002566.1, on the reverse strand, counting down.
CTTACTCAATAGGCAACTTATAAAAGGCATTCAATAAAGCACTAGTGAACAAAACATCCCTATTTTCTCCCATTTTGATATTAGTCATAGGGACAATACATGCACAAGTCTAAAGTACTAAAGGAATATTCCAAGATCTATATTTTACAAGTTACAATCTAGATCATTCTTGTATTTATTTTCTAAATATTACATGATTCACACACAAGCTAACACATAAGGGAGAACTACATAAATCTAAGGCCTCTTCATAGTATTAACTATGTAGGTATCACTCATTGGTGGAGGGTTCTTTGGGATCAAATTGACACTATGTGCCCACTAACCCATTTTTTCCATGGTCACTATGAAGATGAATCACTAGGGTTTTATAACATCATAAGGAGATATTGTCCATGACCTAGATCTGAATGCACCAAAGTGAAGGCAAATACAAACCTAGAAGCATTTAGGTGGTTACATATTTCTCTAGTAGGTATTGTGTATAGGACACCTACATTAGGTTTAGATAATAACATCAACACAATTGTAAAAGGTTGACATTAGTGTCCATAACTCTAGAGGCACTTAATCCATAATTTGGAGGCTATTCTAGAACCCTCTTCTAGTCTACTTCCTACTTGTTTCAGATCTAAAACTATATCAACATCAGAACCAACTAAATAAATTAATTCTTTGTAATTTACATATCTAGCATAGTTATACTTACTATTTTTAGCTTATATCATTTAAATGAATTCAACATATGTTATATTTGAGTTTAACATCTAATTGGCCTATTATAGAGATATTGTATCACCCTCATACCCTAGACTATCTCTATCCCCTTTAACCCTAGATAACCCCAATCTATAAATTTATATTTAAATGCATTGAATTTTAGTAGGGGCAGTCATTTGGGGTTCCTAAATAATTTTATATAGGTCTTGATTTGACCATTTGAGGTATTAAACCTACAACATTATATTACAAAGGTCCACCTAAGGAAAGGGGAGATTGAAGCGTCAATGGGTCCACCCCAAGGTAAGTATTTCTATACCTACACTCTTTCCTTTATTTACTTAATATATTATATATTATTTTATTTATTACTATGTGTATATCCTTGTTTAGTATTTTTCTATACTGAATAAGTTGGTATAGACATATGATTGCTTAGAATTACCATTAATCCCTTTAGGTTGCAGAAAACCCCATTTCATTAACCATTACACCTTACCCATTTACAACCATTCTAACCATTTTTTTAATTTAGTTTGTACACTTTACAACCATTTACTTTACTTACATAAATAAAACCATATTTTACAAACATTTACCTTTGTTGAGGTCTAGTGAGATATATATTTGTGTCATATGCTTAGGCTTTGAAACCCATTCTTCTTGACATTTGAGATTTAAGTTACCCTCTTCTAGGTTTAAAAAAGGCATTGCTCCTTAATCATCTAAGTATATGTAGGTTCTATTAGATTGACATTATTTGAGTCTTATTCTATTGAGAGAAATAGAATAGTTGTAGGTCCTCCTATCCCATTTATACATTTTGGTGAACCCAATGTTAATCTTATCCCTCCTTTCATAGGATCAATTTTAGATTTATCCTTCTAGATTATTATCAAAATTTTATAACCATCATACATCCTTTAGCCTAAATATATCAGATAGTCTGATACCTTTATCTATCCCTCTATGAATGATATCACTAGTATAGTACCATTTGGTGTTTATATAAAATGTATTAGCCAACTCGATATAGTTTTTTGTGTTTAAAAATGTATCAACAAACTTGATACAATTTTGTTTCATTAATTTTATTTTTGACTACATCAACTAGCCTGATACCATTCTATTTACCATTTTAAATTATTACATGATTTATATTTAATTTTTGGTATATTATTTTTTATCTTTATGGTTTTATATTTTCCTATAAACTATGTTTTAACATTTTTAAGCTCATAGGAGATATCATTTTACCCATGCCATGTTTTGAGGGATATGTTGATGCCTAAATATGTATCACAAGGTGCTCAAAGTGTTTAAAAAACACTTCTCATTTTATAATTCCAAGAATTTAGAGCATGAGTTGTAGTTTGTGATAATGTTGTTATCTATGATGGAATAGAGGCAAACCAAATGACTATTTCACAATATTTATAATTTTTGGTGGTCAAGATCCACCATGGCTTGTAAATATTTATAAATAAGAAGATGATTTATGTTAATTAAGGTGAATTATTCTCAATTCTAAATCTAAATATAAACTAAGATGGACATATACAATGAGGCTTTAATATAGATTGAACTAGTTTAAAAAAAAGAAAAAGGAAGGGTAGGTTAGATAGAAAATATCTTGCTACTAATATTCATTCTAAACGTCATGAAAAATACCAAATATCATCCAAGCATGAACTTAAAACCAATTTAGGATACAAAATAACTTAAGCTCGAATCTTACCACACATCAAGAAAACTTCTAAGGAATGTGAAAAATAATGCAAATAAGAACCAATATTAATTTAAATATTTACCCCTATAAGTAGATAGTTGATGCACATCTACAAATGTAGATAAAATAAAATGAATTAAACTAGAGAATCTTCAATTATCCTAGCATAAGCATAAGTTAACAATTTTTCATTCAAAGGTACACACCAAGAGTCTATAATAACTATTTGAATATAGAATTTAGAACAAATAAGTGAGAGAAAAGCCATATAAAAATTCACACAAACAAAATAAGGTAATATTTTTAGAATTCTATGCTTGCATTAGTTGCTCGATGTTTACACTAGTTTTTAGATCAAAATCTCTTTCCTATTTTACAAATGATAATACTTCATTTATATAATACAAGGAATTATGTAATTTAGTCATATCAAATTAAAAGTGTACAAGTGTAAGGACAACTATCCTTTCTACCAAAGTTCTAAAATACACTAGACTTTTTAAAATGGACTGACTTATAACAAATATGATTACAAGTTGCACATGGCTTTAAAAAAGAATATTCTATTTTCAAAATATTACAAAGCTCTACAAAATAAAATATTCCAAACTAATTTTGTCGACCTTATGTTGATGTAGTCCCCTACCTTTCCTATAAGATTTTCAATCTATAATGTTGTTCATTGATGAGCTATAAGTCCACAACTAGATTGTAAATCTTTGCAAATAAGAAGATGATATATGTTAATTAAGGTGAACTATAATCAATTCTAAATCTAAAGATAAATTAAGATGGACATATACAATGAGGCTTTAATCTAAATTGAATTGGTTAGAAAAAGAAGTAAATAAAGGGTTAGGCAAAGAGAAAATATATTTCTATTGATCTTCATTCTAGACATCATGACAAAGTTCAAATATCATCCAGACATGAACTTAAAACCAATGTATGATACAAAATAGCTTAATCTCAAATCTTGCCACACATCAGGAAAAATTCTAAGGAATGTGAAAAATAATGCAAATAATAACCAAGCTTACTTTAAAGATTTACCCATATAAGTAGATAACTGATACACATCAACAAATGTAGAGCAAATAAAACAAAGTAAACTAGAGAACCTTCAGTTATCTTAGCATAAGCACAAGTTAACAATTATGCATTTAAAGGTAAACACCAAGAGTCTATACTAAGTATTCAAATATATAATTTAGAATATATAAGTGAGAGATAATCCATACAAAAATTCACACAAATAAAATGAGACAATCTTTTTAGAATTCTCTACTCGCATTAGTTGATCAAAGTTTACACTAGCTTTTAGCTCAAAAACTCCCTCTTCTTTTACAAATGATAATACACATTTTATAAAATATAATGAAGTATGTTAGTTAGTCATATAAAATTACAAGTGTATAAGTATAATAATAATTTTACTTTCTACCAAAGTTCTAGAATACACTAGACTTTCTAAAATGGATTGACCTATAGGAAAATGTGCTTACAAATTGCACATGCCTTTATAAATATTCTATTTTCAAAATATTACAAAGCTCTACAAAATAGATTATTCCTAACTAAATTTGTGGATGTTGATGTAGTCCCTTAATTTCCTTATAGGATATTTAATCTATAATGTCATTCATTGATGAGCTACAAGTCCACAATTGGTCTCATGAAGATCTCTTTCTCTTGGATCTCTAGGTCATTGAGATTTTTCTTAGCCTTCTCTATAGCTTTTTTGATGCCTCTTACATCTCCCATATTCTCTTATGATGACAAAAGTAGGCTCATGATTCTCTTATTATCATCCCCTCTTTTAATTTTCCCTTGGCTTCTCACTTCTTGCATAAATTGAGTAGTTTTTTAGCTTGAACTCCTCATCTATAATAAGGCCCATGGAACTAAGTGAGGTAGGCTCTTTTATCAAACTATCTAAGATGTATAACTTGTCCTCTTATTTTTTAAAGTCCCCAACAATGTCCTTTATTTTCTTAGACTAATTATTTAAGGCACTAATCTTGTCCACTAATATGGCCATATCCATGTTCAGATGGGCTAGGCTAATTGTCTTGAATTCTAGGACTTGATTTTTAGTCAAGGCTTTAATCATGTCTTTCACTTGATAAATTGAAACCTACCATTTTCAAATTTGGCCTATAGCCCTATTTCTTTGTCTTCTCACTATATTTTACTCGAATCTAACTAATTTCAAGTAATTGAAAAAATAAACCATGGTGTCTTAAAACTTCTTGAACTAGTCCTAATAGATTAATAAGATGGCTTATTCTTTCAAATTCTTATTATATTATAAGATGCATTTAATGGTATCCTATAACTGAGATGATTGTGATTGGGATAATTCAAGCACATTTTCCTCAAAGAAGTAGTTTTCACCTAGTCTCTACCCTTCAACAAGAGTTAAGGTAATAAATAGTTTGATTTTTTGAAAAGTGAATTCTTATCCTCCAACCAAGGCTTTCTTCTTAGTGACTCTTTACAATCCATCTATTATTGGGTAAGACCTAACACTACCTAGGTATTAAGTTACTTTAGGAGGATTTGGGGTTTCCACTTATGTTCTTGAAGATCTAGGAGTAGCCATCAGTCTTTCCTTCTCTTGTTGTTTTAATGCCATAATATAGGGTTTGAGTTCAACATGGATAATGACGTTGGCTTATTTAGTAATGGTCCATAAATGGTACATAGTAGGAACCTTATACAAATTACCATATATGAAATAATTTGGAATGGAAGGGACATAAATTGGGATATCTTCACTAAAAATATTGACCTTACTTATGGGATGGGTGAAGGTCATCTTGGGTATCTTGCTCTTCATTGAAACTAAAGTCAACTCAGCCTTTTTCTTTGTAATACTAATTAGGACTAAATCCAAAGCCAATTCATTCCCCTTCGCTTTCTCCTTAGCTTGTGTTTGAGGTTATTCCATTTATGATTACTCAGTCTAAGCCTCTTCATCTAATTGATAGGATTTGTATAACATTTTCAGAGCACACTCCACTATTTCCTTAGGATCTAGTTCTATTATATCAATCTCCTTGATTGAGGGTCTTGGTTCTTCAAGTTATGCTAAAGATGACACCACATCATCTAGCCTTCTTTCCTTAGGCATCTATTCAAATTATGTTCCAAGATCTTATGTTTATGTCTATGGTTTTGTTGAAGGCCTAGAAGATGGACATGGTAACAAATGGTACTACTTGGGCCCCATTTTCCATATGTCATCACTTGGTTTCTAGTCTCTTAACAATCTATCCTCTAGCTTAATGTTATGTTTCTTTAATTTTTCTAATACTTTATTGAATGGATAATCTCTAGTATAAATGTAGTCATTAGGACCAGGATGGTTCTCATAGGTTATACTGATTCCTTTTGACTTCAAATGTTTCATAAATTTATCATTAGGGTCCCACTGTCTCAATTTATCATGCTAGAATTTAAAAGAGATCCAATGTCTAGAAGTAACTTATAGATTATCCCATTACTGAAACATAGTCTGACCAATAGTTAAGGGGAAGGTGTGGATTAATCCTTTCCTCTTCATTCTACAAAAACCATCTATACCATTACCTATTTATAATGAAACTTCTTTCTCAACTAACTTGTTTGGTACATGGACTGGTAGCCTAAATGGGGTGCATTGAGTCCCTTTAATCTTGATTATAGTGCAATTTTGATATAACTAAATATTCCAATGAATTCAACATATTTATTGATTAGAGTGATAACCCTCATCATGGGGGTCCCTGTGACAACCTCAACCAAGGTTGGATAGACACAATCATATATGAATCATATATGGTCCCTGTAATTGAATATATGCAATTTTGAGTAGTATTGGGAGACTATTTGTTTCCCACTATGTGAACATTCTTTAATATTGGGAACTTTGGTGGTGGCTAGTAGGGTATCCAATAGATATACATCATATAAAATTGACCCCTAGTCTTCTTTTTAATTCTCGATAACTACCTACTCAAACAAGTGTTGATGATTTCACCAAGTGGAAAGGTTTCCTCTCTTTCAACCATAAAACACACCAAAGGCACCCAAAATTTATCCACATAAGTGGTGGACAAATTACCACATATCCTATTCATCAAGGTCAAATCATCCTGATTATAGGCCTAAATTGGTTGATTGGGATAATGCCACTAAGGTCAATAAATACTTGGTCCCTAGAATATAGCAAGGGAGTCAAGGTGGTATTCAAATCATTCTTCTTAGACCACTCATTTATTATAGTCATGTCTACTTAGGGCTTTAGAAAATTATATTAGTTTTTAAATTTTATAGTAGAAATATATGTAACCTTCCTAAAGCTACTTTCATGGACTAACATGCCTTGATAAATTTTAAAATATTTGAAAATAGGAGTAATGACATCAATACAATGTAGTACCTCTAGTTTTGATACCACATAATGTAGACTTGTCATGTAAATGGAGACCAGGTCATAGTACGTCCTTTTAACTAGCATGTTCCTTTCATCCACCCTCATGATGGTTGGTAGCTCCTCAATGGTACAAAAAATCTTGGGCTAATGGTTATTTCCCATGTTTAAAGCTACAACATCAATTTCTATGTATTTCAAGAGTCTACCTTCTAAATCTATGGTTAGATATAGCTTTATATCTTATTATTTTTAGGCTACCATGACTTTGAGTTTGAAAAACTATTCAATTTATTTTATAGTTCACCTCTACATCAATTTACACTTGCTCAGATGATAATTTGGTTCTCAGGTTTCCACTATGGTCAATTTGAGATTGAATTAGGGATTTTATAGATGTTAGGTATTTTATACAAGTATTTTATGAGATTTAATGGTGATGGTTATTTTCACTTAAGTGAGTTTTTGTGCCTTAGATTTCTTTTGGATCCTCATTTATACTTTTGCCTTTTTGTGCTCACAAGATCTTAACCTTTGTCACTTTTTGCCGATGTGGCATCATCATGGAACTTATGTGGTGTTTTCATGACAAGATGTTCATTAATGTTTTTTAAAAAACATGACCATTTCCATTTAAAATCTACTTTTACCTCACACTATTAGATTTAGAAAGTATGAATCAACGTAAACCATAGATATTTGGATCCAAAAAACTATCTTAAAATTGACATCCACGTGGCCATAATTTAACATCCAAGTGAATGTCTTTGACATATGAGTGATTGTAAATTTTAAAATTGTTATCATGACTATTTACTGAGCTTAAACTTGATGTCCACACAACTATCTTTTGACATCCATGTGAACATTTTTGATGTTAGTGCAACTATCAATTTTAAGCTTATTATTTGGACTCTCTGCTAAGCTTAAAGTTAACATCTACATGATAATCATTTGACATCCATGTGAATATATTTGACATCTACATGATCATCAATTTTAAGCTCATCTTCAACATCTTGTGCTAAACTTGCTACTTGTCATCTTCTAGTTTACTCTACACTCTATCATTTCTATTAGGGAATGCCTTTTTTCCATATGGAAATCCATCATTAACTCAGAGATTCATTTAAAAAGTCTTTATTGATATCAATCCATTAGATTCAGTGGGTAGGAATAAACATGCACTATTTATCATCTATAACTCACTTTATGTTTAAATTGGGGTCCATGGTCTAAATTTTCAATCATGGATTTTACACTATTAGATTCATCCTATCTAAGTAAACACAAGCAATAGATTATGATTTGATCAGTTGATCATGATTAGCTCATCCATTTATAAAAATGGTTAAGTCTAGGAAATATATAAATCTTAGGACTAATATTTAATCGTATAAATAAATATGAATAAACTTTAGTCTAAGGTTATAAGTTAAATTGAAACATAAAGAGGACCCCATGCTTAGAAATATATTAGTTTCTAGCCTAGGTTTAAAACATAATATAAAAGGACCTTGTGTATAATAAAGTCATAACATAAAATTTTATCCTAAGGTTTTAAATAAATAAAAACAAAACCTTAGGATAAAAACTTAAGATAAGTCTATGTAATAAAAATGGACCCCTCTTATTTTATCACTTTGATCTTGCTCCATTTGATCTTTGACATCTACTCAAATGTAGTCTATTGATCATGATTTGAGTAATTGAATGAGATTGGCTCCACATATCAGGTCTTCAACTTATTGAGTCCACCTCACTCTATCTAATCAACTTAATTTGAGTAGATATGGGTCATTGATCCTACAAACAAGCACACAATTTAAGTTAGGACTTAAATACCTAAGCAACTTAGGACTAAGGTTTTGTCTATGTTGATAAACATGAATGTGGCCTTAGGACTAAGACATTAGTCTAAATTAATAATATATAAAATGACCCTGGGCATAAAAGGTTGGACCATATTAAAATAAAAGGGGACAAAGGGGCTTGAGACATAAAGGGGACCAAACATATAATTTACTAGGCTAAGGTTTGGTCATGTAGAAAAACATGAATAAGCTCTATATAAAAATTAACCTTAAGTTTATAGTATTTTTTAAGTGTTTGTAACAAATTTGAATTTGGTCTAAGGACCTTGTGCTAGGGTTTTTTGAAGGAGGTCTTTAGGAAGCTTTAATCATGGATTTAACTTGAATTTATATAGAACAAAGACTATTAAAATCCAAAGTTGGGTTTAAACCATAAAAATCCAAGCATGGCCCATTCAAAGACGGATCTACTAATCCTGCAACTTGAAATAAGAAGAGTAAGCATTAGTCACATTAGGCAAGATTAAACTAAAGCCATGAATAAATAAACCACCCAAATCATGGTGTAGATGATCTTCAGATACAAATAATGTGAAAAAATGTTAATGTTGTTATGATCAAGTGAATTTCAATTTTAAATTATAAATTTGCATAATTTTAACACAAAGGTCCCCATTTTTAGGAATGAGGGTATGTTTCTATCAACAGGGTACTTACCTAATACTCATGCCATTAGAAAATAATATTTATGGACTTTAGTTTCCATGTACCTCATCATATATCATAAATTCCTAAGATACTATACCTCAAAGATGGGATAATATGACTATAGTAATGATGGAATCCTTAGTGGTTAGTGCCTTTGGGGAAATTTTCACTATTTATGATTGGAATAAACATATTGAGAGCCCATAAGTCAAACGAATTTTTTCTTGGTTATCTCCCTATCTTGATTTTTACAAATAGATAGTTAAATTCTTATTTGTCTTCTAGACTATATCAATCAATTTGATAATGTTCTATGTTATGTGTTAATATCATTAATCAACCTGATACAATTCATACAATAACATCAACACAACCATCCAAGGTTGGTGTTAGTGTCCATAACTCTAGATCCACTTAATCCAAAATTTGGAAACTATTATAGAACCCTCTTCTAGTTTTATTCATATTTGTTTTAGATCCAGAACTATGTCAAGATCATAACCATCTAAGTACATTAATTCTTTGTCACTTCCACATCTAGCATAGTTTAACTTACTATTTCTAGCCTATATTAGTTTAATGTATTCAACATATATTATATCTAATTTTAACATCTTATTACCCTATTATCGAGATAGTTTATCACCCTTTTACCCTAGACTATCTTTATCACCTTTAATCTTAGATAACCCCAATCTATAAATTTAGGGTTACATACATTGAAGTTCAATAGGGGGAGTCATTTAGGGTTCTTAACTGATGATATCGGGGTCTTCATCCAGCCATTTGAGGTATTCAACCTACAACATTATATTATAAATATCCACTTGAGTAAAGGGAAAATTAAAGTGTCAATGGGTCAACCCCAAGGTAAGTATTTCTATGCCTACACTCTTTCATTTATTTACTTAGTATATTAGATATTGCTTGTTTATTACTATGTGTGTATCATTGTTTAGGATTTATTTATACCAAATAAGTTGGTGTAGACATAATATTACTTAGACCTACCATTATTTCATTTAGGTTACATAAACCCCCATTTGGTTAACCATTTAAAATTGCCCTTTTAAAACCATTATAACCCATTTTTTAATTTAGTTTTTACACCTTTATAACCATTTATCTTACTTGCATAACTAAAACCATATTTTACAACCATTTACCTTTGTTGAGGTCTAGTGAGTTATATATTTCTATCATATGCTTAGGCTTTAGAACCTACTCTTCTTGAAAATTGAGTTGTAAGTTACCCTCTACTATATCTTAAAAATCATTGGACCTTACTTAATCATCTAAGTGTATGAAAAATCTATTTGATTGACATTATTTAAGTCCTAGTCTATTGAGAGAGAGAGTGGATAGTTATAGGTCGTACTAGCCTATTCATACATTTTGGTGAACCCAATGTGAATCTTATTCCTCCTTTGGTTGGATCAATTTCATATTTTTCATGGACCATTTAGTGTGTACAAAATGTATCAACCAACCTAATATAGTTTTATTTGTTTACAAATGTATCAACAAACCTGATACAGTTCTGTTACATTGATTTTAGTTTTGACTATATCATCCAACATGATCCGATTACATTTACCATTTTAAATCATTACATGATTTAAATTTAATTTTTAGTATAACATTTTTTATCTTTATGTTTTTATATTTTCCTATAAATTATGTTTCAACAATTTTAAGCTCATAGGAGATATTGTTTTGGGCCAAGAAATTATCAATTTAACTTGTGCCATATTGTTAGGGGTACTTCACCAATACTCAATCCATTAGAAAACATTATTTATGAATTCAATTTCCATGTAACTCATCATATATCATAAATGCCTAAGATCCTATACCTCAATGATTAGATAATATGACTATGGCTATGATGGAATTCTCTAGTGGTTTTTTGTCTTTATGGACAATTTCATGATTTATGACTAGAATCAATATACTAAGAGCCCAAAAGTCAAAAACACCTTTTATTAGTTTACCTCCCTATCTTGATTTTAATAAATAGATAGTTAAATTCATATTTGTCTTCTAGACTGTATTCAATTGGTTCGATAATGTTTTGTGTTATGTGTTAATTTCATCGAGCAACCTAATACAATAATATTGACACAACCATCCAAGGTTGTTATTAGTGTCCATAACTCTAGAGGCACTTAATCTAAAATTTGGAGACTATTATAGAACCCTCTTCTAGTTTGATTCCTACCTATTTTAGATCCATAATTATGTTAGCATCAGAACCAACTAAGTACATTAATTATTTATCATTTCCATATCTAGCATAGTTGTACTTATTATTTTTAGCATATATCAGTTTAATTAATTCAACATATGTTATATTTGAGTTTAACATCTAATTGGCCGACTATACCATAGACTATCTCTATCCCCTTTAATCCTAGATAAACCTAATATATAAATTTAGGGTCACAGACATTGAAGTTTAATAGGGTGAGTCATTTAGGGTTCCTAACTAATGATATCTAGGTCTTCATCCAACCATTTGAGGTATTCAACCTAAAACACTATATTAAAGAGATCCTCCTAAGAAAAGGGGATATTTAAGCATATATGGGTCCACCCCAAGGTAATTATTTCAATTCCTACTGATTTGGGCAAAAATTTAGGTGACAATTCGGGTGACAGTTCCACCCCAATTGATGACGAAACTTCGGGAGCCATAACTTTTGCACCGTAGCTCCAATTGACTCATCATTTGAACCATTGGAAAGATAAGAATGAGGAGAACTTCATGAGATGGCATGGATATTTGATTAATGAATTTTGACCCAAGAAAACCCAATGGAAGTGCCCTAAATTTCAATTTTAGTAGTGCAGTCTAAAAATATTAAGTTTCTAAAAATAGTAATTCCTCAAATTTTGTATTGTTTTAAATATTGAAAGTCAAAACACTTAATCTCCCTCAAGATTGGTGACCTTAAACATCCTCCCCATGCTTTCAAATTGTGTATAAATTAAGAGGTAACCTGAAATTTGAGGATAGACATCTCTTCCTAGAGATAAACATATATTTGTATTGCGATCTTGAGTAATACTACATCTCTTCTTAGAGAATTCATTGTTACTATGTTATTTATATGCTATTGAAATATTTATCAACTAGAACTTATGAGTTTTGGATCACCTACACTTTTTCATTTATTTTCCTAGTATATTAGATATTGATTTGTTTATTACTATGTGCATATCCTTGTTTAGGATTTCTTTATACCGAATAAGTTGGTGTAGACATAGGATTGCTTAGACTTACCATTAATCAATTTAGGTTTATTAAAACCCCATTCGGTTAACCATTACACCTTACCGATGTAAAACCATTCTAACCATTTTTTTACTTTACTTTGAACACCTTTAAAACCATTTACTTTACTTGCATAACTAAAACCATATTTTACAACCATTTACCTTTGTTGAGGTCTAGTGAGATACATATTTGTGTCATATACTTAGGCTTTGGAAGCCATTCCTCTTGAAATTTGAGATGTAAGTTACCCTTTTCTAGGTCTGAAAAAGTCATTGGTCCTTACTTAATCATCTAAGTGTATGCATGCTCTATTAGATTGACATTATTTAAGTCGTAGCTATTTGAGAGAAAGAGGATAGTTGTAGGTCCTCCTAGCCCATTCATACATTTTGGTGAACCCAATGCAAATTTTATTCTTACTTTGGTTGGATCAATTTCAAATTTTTCCTAGACCATTTAGGGTTTGTATAGGATATATCAGACAACATGATATAGTTTTATGTTTTTATAAATTTATCAACCAACCTAATATATATTTTTCATTAATTTTAATTTTGAATACATCATCTAACTTGATACCATTCGATTTACCATTTTAAATCATTACATGATTTAAATTTAATTTTCACTATATCATTTTTTATCTTTATGTTTTTATATATTCCTAAAAATTATGTTTTGATAGTTTTAAGCTCATAGGAACTATCATTTTGGGATAAGTATTTGTTAGTTTTACCCATGCCATGTTGTGATGGGTGTTTCCCCAATACTCAAGCCATTATAAAATAATATTTATGGACTTTAGTTTCCAAGTACGTCATCGTATATCATAAATTCTTAAGATCTTATACCTTAGAGATGGGATAATATGACTATGAATATGATAGAATCCTATGTGGTTAGTTCCTTTGTGGACATTTTCACTATTTATGACTGGAATCAATATATTGAGAGACCACAAGTTAAACAAAACTTTTCTTAGGTTGCCTCCATATCTTGATTTTTATAAATAGATAGTTAAACTTATATTTATCTTTTAGACTATATCGATCATTTTGATAAAATTCTATGTTTTAATTTCATGAAACAACCCAATACAACTATTTATTTTCCTATTTGCATTGGTTAGCCTAGTACTATATGTTTTTTTCCAACTATATCAACCAGCCCTATACTTTCATTTTATCTAACCACCAGTAGCGCCAACTTTTTGTTAGTTATATTAGGTAATTAGATATAATATTTTTTCTATAATTAGTTACTAAATTATATTGGTCAATCTGATTCAGTGTATTTTCTAGACTCATTCACCAACCGTATCAACCAACCCAATACTATTCATCTCATTTGATCAACCTTGTTCCACATCTGAGTTTTATTTTTCTTCGTCATGATGCATCCTCTTATAATATTTATTAGAATACTCAAACCATTCCACATTTGTATGGGTCACTCCTTTCTACCTTTTATGACCACCATTAAAAGAAACTCCTCATGGTGAAACTATAATAAACCTTTTCTCATGATTGAGGATCCCAATGATGATCAAGACCTATAGTGGGACCAAAGATCATCAATTTGGTCTTCCCATTTATGGTGGTCCCTATGAGGATCCTAATGACATCAATTTTGTAATGACATTACTAAGATAATTCACACAAATTGAAATATATATCATAGAAATATGAGTAGAAGAATCATAACAACAAAAATAATTAATGAAAGATCATAATACTTGATAAATATGACTAAACCACTTCAATGGGAATCCTCCACAACAATGTTTTAAGATTATAATTCACAATATGATGATCATATACTAACATCTACCTCTTATATATGCTCTACTTATGCCATGGTTATTCTATAGGCTGACCCTATTAACAATATAATTTTTTAATAAAAATATGACAAAATAATATAAAAGGTTATGTAAGCCATAAGTATACACACATAACCATAGACATGATATGGGATAAAGGAATAACATGTGCCTACCCTTGAAACCAACATTACCATCAACATTGAATATTTTTGAATGTTACTGTAGAAAATATTTATCCTCCCATGTTTCATATTCACAATTCAAATTCTACCACTTGATCAAATACTCAATATATTTTATTAACATTTGTTTTATGCATGTTTGAATTATCTTCATAGGTTCTAAAATGCCTCAACCTTCTTCATCTAGTTCTGGTAACCTAGTTTGGGAAGCAAATAAATGTCCAATTAAATTATTTAGGTAAGATACATGAAATACAAGATGTATATGAGTGGTTTGGGGTAGCTCCAACTTGTATGTAACACTACCAATTTTTTGTAGGATCTTACAGGGGTAATAATACTTTGTATAACATTTTTTATCCTTTTAAATATGGATGTAATCACATAATTACAAAATCACCTATGTCAAAATGCTACTCACTCTAGTATTAATCCACTTTGTAATGTTATATATTTTGTGCCATGGTAAATTCTCTCCCATATTAGTTAGTACCTCCTATTGATGTTGAATGTGTTTTCAACAAATTTAACCTTGGGTAGTACCCTTAAAGATGAAGTGATGCATGGGGGATAATACCCATAAAATGAAAAAATGGAGACATTTTTAAAGAGGTATGGAATGAATTGTTATACCACCATTGTGATAATGGAATATAATAAACCCATCATTCTTATTTATCTGATGCAAAATAACAAAGATACCCTTCTAGTAATTTTTTTACCCTTTTTGTTTGCCCATCATATTGAGGATGATATGATGAGATATGAGCCAATTAAGTGTTGAGTATGATTTAAATTTGGGAAAATTATTTTTGATGTTATATTTATTTTATTTGATGTTTTATTAGGTTATGAAGTTTATTTAATTTATTAATTTTTAGATTAGTTATTTGGTCAATTTTAGACACTTTTTATTAACTTCTTAAAATATAACTAGAAGTGCTAGTTACAATGTAGTTCACTGGATGTGTATTTAAATAACATTGAATAGTTACCTATTAATCCCTAACAAACATGTGTATCCATGTCATTATCCCATTATTCTCATGCCTCTTCCAACCAATATTTTTTTAAATGGTCATTGAACTTAAAAGATACCTTAGTGGATTCATCCCTCATAGATAGTGCATATAATAAAAAATTCTCTTTTCATTTCTTATAGATGATTTAAAAGTCATATCCAAACATTTTAGTCACATTTTTATTATTCTTATGATGATAATTGTCTTTCTAAAAAATATTTTAAATTATCATCATTAATCTTTGACTTAAAGTGTCTACCAATTAGATAAGGTCTCCATTACTTGACTGCATGAATAATAGCCAACATATATTTCTCATAGATTGGATTTAGCTTGTTGTTACCCTTGAGTTGATGAATATTAAATACAATGGGTTATACTTCCTACCTAAGTATTATCTCCTTGTCATAACTTGATGCATCAAATTCAATAATAAATATTTTGGAAAAATTAGGGGAAACCAAAATTTGAGTGTTGCACATAGCCTCCTTTAACTTATCAAAATACTTAGTAGATGTATTGTTTCAATGGAAAGAGTCTTTCTTAAAAAAGGTTGTGAGTGGTGCTACTATACTGCCATATTTTTTCATAAATATATAATAATAATCTATTAGGCCAAAACAATCCTTGAGATTTATGAGGGTTTTTGGCACCTACCATTTTATCATAGATTTGATATTTTGAAGGTCAAATTTGAACTCTTCATGTGATACAATATGACCAAATTAATCCATATCTTTTACTCTAAAATCACATTTTGAAGGTCATTCATAAATCTGATGTTTTTATATAATTAACAATACTTATTTCACATGCTACAAATGTTATTCCCAAGTTTTGATGTATATTAGGATTCCATCAAAAATCACCAACATAAATTTCCTTGAAAAAGGCCTAAAAATGATGTTAATCAAAAATTTAAATGTAGATGGATCATTTGTGATACCAAATGGCATGGCCATAAAATAATAATGGAATTCATGAATTTTGAAAGCTAATTGAGGTATATCTTCTTCATGAATTTGAATTTTATGGTACACAAAACAAATATCTAATTTTTTAAAATAAATAAAACCATATAATTCATCTATAAAATCATTAATTACTAGAATAAGGAACTTATTTTTGATGGTGTACTTGTTTATTTCTTTATAATTTAGGAAAGTCCTCAAAGTTTCATCTTTTTTTATAGATAATGACCATGTGGGATAGATATTCAATTTGGCTATGTTTGATAATACCTGCCTCTAACATCTCATTTATCATATTTTAAATTTAAATATTATAATAATATGGATACTTATATGTTTTTATTTTAGGTGGATTAATTCCTAAAATAATGTGAATGGCACGATCATGTTCACTACTTGGTGGTAGTCCTTTTGGCATGGCACCAAAAATAGTTGGGTGGTCATAAAGAATCCTCTATAGATCATGATGTGTAAATGCCTTTTTTGGTTGAAATTATATATAAATTAATCATGATACAAATAATTTATCCATTTTTTGATAATATTAATCATATGGTGTGAACTAAATAATTGTGGATATTTTCCCTATAATTGACTTAGTTGAAATGTCCTACTTCTAGAATGAAAGCGTATGAAAAATTCATGAAAATTCATCTTTGTTGTGCCTAAGCTTATAAGCCATTATACTCCCAAAAAATGTCTATCCCACTCATGATAATAACAAACATAAGTGAATATAACATTTAGTTTCCCATATCAATCTTAATACTATGGCATTTCGTAAAATAATTGATCATGCCATCATCTGAAATCATGACATGAAATTCTATATTTGGGTAAATGAAGTAGTTCAAACAAATAGCCAGTTTACTTACTATTTATGAATTTATGTTTAATATCTAAGTAAATTAGCATTTTTACCTTTTTTTCTTAAGGAAGCCCATAAAATTAAGGGTTTGAGGCATGCTAATAACCAAAAATTATGGTAGGAGATAGTAGAGTGGGCATCTGTTGATTCTTCAAATGTATCTACCTCATCCTCACCTGAGGATACATCACATTATTCATAATAATTATCTCATTAAATGTAGAAAACCTTCTTATGAGAACATTTATTACCTTTGCTCCAATTTATGTCATAACTAAAACATAACCATTTTACATGTTTCTCTTCAATTTGTCAAAGAGCAAATCTCATAGGCTGAGAAAATGATTATACTAGGGAATTATTTTCTCTAGTTATAGTGAAAAACCTTTATTTGACCAAATTTATTTCATCTACCTTACATGTGAATGTTATGAATTTAAATACTAAACTTAGATTAAACTTTTGAATATCAAGCTAGATGTTATCCTTGAGCCAATACAAGAATAGGTCATTCATGTTGTCCTCATTGATGTCATCGACAGATAAGGATAAATTATAGAGTTATTGAATATAATCCTTGATATGAAATGTTTGTCACAACTTTGATAACTAACTAAAGTAGTTTTTATAGATGTTTTTGTGAGAATACATATTTATCTCATTAGTAAATATCAACCAACTAATAGGAATGCCCTTATTTTTATATTAAGTGCACAACCATCGATACCAAGTGACTTGTTGAAGTTCCAGATATAGCTATGTCATGACCATATTTTATGCACATGGGGTGTAATGTAGATAAAATAATTTTTCCTTCTGATTGATCCAAGTGAGTGGATACTTACCATCAAAATTTTGAACTTCTACTTTTGGCATCGTGTGCTTTGAACTAATATTATAGTTGTAATTGTTTTGGTTGGGAGAACCTGAATGAAGCAATTGAGCATTATTTAGATGAAGATGAGATGAAATAGTGGTTAATTACCCATTGATAATTTCCAATTGATTATTCATATCACCAATGCCCCATTTCACCCTAGTGATGTCCCTTTTTACTAAATCAAGATCATATTTCTTCACCATGCTTTACATATATAACTGAAGTTGGTAAACCACATCAAAAACCAAATGATCCTAAGTTATGAATTCCATATCATCCTTGTGAGAGATTTTTGAAGTGTCTTTTCCTTTCCCATGACCTTGAGTGCTAATCCCATCCATGTATGAACCCTAGGATAAAGCTTTTTGGGATTGAAAAAAGTGTGCCAGTGGATCATACCATTGTGGTGATTATCTCACTGAGATGAATCCAATGATGCTAATGTGCACAAAGGTGAGAAAATAATTTCTATATTTTTTTCAAAAAAGGTCTTCAAAAAATACTATAGTGATGAAATAAATAATTTTTTTTCAAATCAAAAGTTATGTTTTTAATATTTTAGCTCTTAGGATAATAATAACACCATATCTAAAAAAATGGCACCATATAAACTTTCCCAAATCAATGCTCTGATACACTTGTAATGAAATTTATTAGATAATTCACACCATTATAATAATATATAACATAAATATGAATAAAATAAGTAGATCGACAATAATAATTGATTTAATAACTAAATACTTGGTAAATTTTGACTGAGCTAGTTTGAGGGGGAAACATCCACACTAATGTAGAAAGAATAGAAATAATAAATATGATGATCATAGAATAAACTATACCTAACATATATACTCTAATTACACCATGATTATTCCATAAACCCACCCTACTAATAATATATTAATCCTAGAGAGATGTGACATGATAATATAAAAGTTTATGTAAGCCATAAGTTGGCCACGCATATCCCTAGACATGTTATATGTGTGGATTAAATTTTGACACTCATAACATTGATGATAATCACCATGAAGATCTTATCGTCTATGACCTTGATGATCCTTATTACCTAGGTGTGTTGGGAAATAGTTTTAGTGCTCAAGTAATTATAGTTGTGATAATATAGTATATTTTGTATGTATTAGTGAGTTGTGTGAACAAATTATGTATAAAGGAGAATCAAATATTTTAAGAGAGATTATAGGGATTTTAGTAGTTAGTTTTTTAAGGCATTATTCCTTATCTCAAGGAGACCATGTGACTATAAATTTTTATATAATATTATTGAATGTAATCAACTCATTATTGTGTATCATTTTTATTAATCCTTGGACCACACATTCATTTGGTGTCAGATTAGTCATGGAGACTTGAGATATTATATGGGGAGAGAAACATTATAGCTATTGATTTCCTTAGATGATGAGAAAAGAATAATGTGAGAAGAGCTTAGTGTAGATAGTATTATAATAACTTAATCTAGTTTTGTAGTTATTTAAGTAGTTTGGAATTTTGATCCATCTATTGTTGATTTATAGATATTGTCTCTTATATCTTGAATACAATGCTCCAGTGTAGATTCAAAGATCAACCTAGTGCATTCAAAGGTGTTAGTTTCATGATTGTAAAAATGTACCAGTACTTGTTTATAGATGAGATATATAAACATTGATTACCAATGATTACATGTTATACATTCTTCTGTATCTCGTAGTATATTGATGTTTTTAATTTATTTCATACCCTACCACTACATAGTGTTACGAATTCTACCAGAGAAAATCTCTAACTACATTTTCATGTGTAGTGTTGCATACCACACATTATTTTTATTCAATTCCAAAACACTCCAAAAAATATGTAGTCTAACACCTCTACCCTATTAATGTATAATCGACTGCATGATTATCTGAGGCTCGATGTTGTAATTTATATTTAGCTTTTAATTATATTTTAGGTTTTTAGTTGGTCATTGTTTATTTTTGCATCAATTTGTTTTAATAATTTATCATAATGAGTTAATTTATTAGGAAATAATATGTGATAGTCTTTTATGTTATAATATTAGATGTCACTATGTTTGTAACTAGGTCTTAATTTGAAATAATACTTTTTATTTGGGTCTATGTTAGATTATATTTTATATGTTATATATTTTTACTATATAGTTTGTTTATAAACTATAACATCATTTTTTCATGTTAGATCATTAGTTAATAGCTATATTGTGTTGAATTAAATTTCAATATAGTTATTTATTAATTAGGTCTTTAGGATTTAAGTCAATAGTTTTTTAACTTTATGTTTAATTTTCTATTATTTGGTTAAATTTTTTTTTTTTATTTGTAAAGTCTATTTTATATTGTTAGGATTTATATATTTGGTATTTTTTGATTTATTATTTTCAAAATTTAAACAAGAGTCTATAGTTTGATTATTAGTGCATAGTCAATAAATGTCTTGATATGTTCATATGTGTCATAAATCCTCATAAATAATGATTGATGATTTTCACTTTGTAATAGAAAAAAATAATTGAAACTAACATCTAATTGATACAATGACAACTAATTTTTCCAAACTAGTTACAATCAAGGGCAATATCCAGTGGTAGTGGAGATTGGCTAGGTTGTTTGTGATCAAGGGGTTGTGATCAATGACAAAGGATATTGTAATCACCTAGAATTATTATCTAAGTGTTAAGAGAGATAATTGAGAATACCTATTCCTAGATTAGCCATATACCTATCCTATAGCCTATTATTACACTTTTCTAACCTTAGTGTGGGTCATAGGCATCCCTAGTCAGCTCAAATAGAGTCTCATAACCTTATTTCCCAATCTTGAACCTTTATGCCTAGTATTTTTTGATTTTGACATTAGAACCACATTACGGACACTAGATATACATGAAATTAGTGTCCCCAAAGTGGTACCTATGTCCTTTACCCTAACTTTCCCAAATGAATACATTTTCAAAGGTAAAACCCTCTTAAGGTCGGACTAAATATATTTTATTATCCACACAAGTAAAAAACCACTCTAAATACATGAATTTTATCCCTCTATCCATTATATGTAAATTATATTTAAAATAATTATTCAAACATGAAAAAAATTGAGCAAAGTCAAGGTTAATTGATCCCTATTCTACCCTACTTCTACATACTACCATATACAACAAATCTAAGTTCAAATTGTTTATATTTACAATCTCAAGCACAGTCAAGGCACTCAAGGCCACTATCATACTAGAATAACTTTCACTTATACCAAAACTTAGGTGGGGATAACTAAATCAAACTTGATCCCTCTTTAGAGTATTGGTAGGTAGGAAACTCTCTTCATAGTGGGGTGTAAAGAATGTCCAACTTATACTACTAACAAACACACTTTTTAGCTCATGCCTTACTTGCAAGGAGGATTAGGGTTTGTATCATAAATTAACTATTACAAGCATAATATAAAGTTTCATACTTCATGTTTATAGGAACAAAAACCAAAAAAACATAGACATAAGCGTAAATTAAAGTTTGGGATAGTCCTGCATAAAGGACATTAGTGCCATTATCAAGACATTATAGCCACATGGTATGTTTATCTAGATGTGGTGATAATATCTAGGAGGGGTTATGATATAGGGATCTAGTTGATGACACTTAGAACTATTCCTATCTTAATTTTTGTCACTCACATAATCTATATTAGGTATTTTCTAGATAATTTTTTATTTCCAAATATTTATTACTATTTTTATAAATTCAAATTTAGTTAAAGCTATAAAAAATCAATGGTTATTTTATTCATATTATTTCCCCAATTTAGATTACTCATCTATTTAATCAAACATAGGATTTACCAAATTTAAACCCTAAAAGGTTAAAACATTTGGTGAACTCGACCTAATTTGAACATTATATAAACCCTACTCCTAGATAACCTTAGGGTTTACATTTATAGCATTCAAATTTAAAATCCATACACTTTTTGATTTTAGTGGACCTAATCATGATAATAATTACTGTATAGGTGTATCACTTTATTTTGTAAAGTTTAATACTTTCATTTGCATGATTTTTCCCTTTAATTCAGAATGAACTCATAAAATACATAGATACATGTATACATGATGCTTCACATCAATTAAAGTGCTTGTCATGTTTCATTATTTATTTATAATTCTATCTTTCTCTTATGTGGAATTAAATTAAGATAAAAATATTTAATCACATAGAGAACACATTACATCAAATAATAACTATACTACCTAAAATTAACAAGTCTCCCTTAGATGAATTTTGATCTTTGGTTCATTTTTATTCCTTAAATATCACTCATAAATATAAGGAAACATTAGTGGTCTCATTTATCCCTCCTCATTATCAATCACACACATTTATCCACCATCCCACCTATATTATTAGCTCTATGTTCTTAGTAGACCCTGTGGTCCAGGTTATGATGTCCTCATGTGGTCATGAAACTTGGAAGGTTTATAACACTCATGTCTATAGATGTGTTGATTAGAGTATTACTTATTTAGATATAGTTTACATTTTATATCTACTATAACATTCTAACACATATAAAGACATTTTGTATGCTACACTCTATGTCACTCATGTACCTCAAACATCCAAGCCTACTTATGTTGTTTCCATAATTAATACTATGGAATGGATATAAGAACATATTTATTTTAAGAGGGAATATCTCCCACATCAAAACATCATAGATATACACCTACATATCTACATTCCATTATGAATTAACAAGGTCAGTGTCGAATGGGTTTTAGTTAATAATGGCTCAAGATTGAATGTTTGCAATATCTCATTTATACAACTTATCAATATACATTATAAGGATTTAGATCCTTTTGATATGAAAATATGAGGGTTTTATAATATTCCATGCAAATTTTTAGGTCAAATGACATTTAAACTTACACTTGGGCCTATAACACTACCTACCACATGTCAAGCTATCCTAATGATCTTAATTATAAATTTTTATTGGAAGATTATGGATTCATGGCATCCACATAGTTCCATCCAATTTACATGCATTTTTAAAATTTATCTACAAAATCAATATACATACATACATACATATACATATACATATACATACATACATACATACATACATATATATATATATATAGACACACGCACGCACGCACGCACACACACACACACACACACACACACACACACACACACACACACACACACACACACACACACACACACACACACACACACACACAGATACACACATTCCCTATGGATAAAGAACCATTTAAGTTTTGTCAACATACAAATCCTTCACATAATTATATTCCTCACATGAATTTTTTTACAACACCACTCTAGTATAAAATTCAAATAACACATACAAATTCCCTACTTATAGAACATAAGATAAGAAGTTCACCTTTTTCATTAATATATTTCTATAATATGGGTTACATAAGATAAAGCCTTGGTAAACATGAACATGTAATCCTTAATCCCATTAAGGCATATGATCAATAGGGTAGACAAGGAATTGGATATAGAGATAACACATCTAATGTAAATTCCTCTCACCATGATTCTCAACATATAGTTTTTTCCACCTATTCAATGGGTAGACAATATAGTGAACCATGTTTCTACACTCTTAGTTATTTACCCTGATCTTATCTATGATATAGTTTCTCTAGATCTACATATTTTTGATGAGTTCACTAATGAAAAGGTTCTCTTAGAATTCCTAGGTGTATATGAGGATATCCATTCCTTCTATCAGAAGAATAGGTTTCCTCATTCCATAAGTGCCCAGACATACTTTGGTGAGCATTCAAATAACTCAAATGATATGTTACCTAACATAGATGATACTATCCCTACAACACCATACACTATAGACCTATATACTTTAATTAATTAATAAATAATTTAATTTGATTATGGCATAAAAACTAATCCTCATATAATAATATTAGTTATTTCCTTGCATAAATTAGAAGATATAGATATTAGTCATATTTTAAAATATATTTCTAGGCTTATTATGATATAATTGACATTGATCCCTTAATCATAGTACATAAAATTACATTATATCCTGATGCCAAGCTAGTTAAAAATATATATTCAAAAAATGCATCCAAAGTTTCTATTTTAGTTAAGGATGAGATCCAATAGTTGTTAGATGTCTATTTCATTCAAACTATTTCTCATCCATAATGGGTAACTAATATTATTTCTATTATAAATCCTAATGGCCAAATATGATATTTGTGTGATTCTAGATGCCTCAAGAAATCATGTCCTAAGGATGAATTTACTTTACCCAACATTGATATGATAGTTGACTCCACAACAAGATATGAGATGCTCTCCTTTATGGATGGAATCACTGAATTCAATCAAATTTATATTTTTAAACAAGACCAAGAAGAGACTTATTTTACCACAACATAGGGCACTTTATACTATATTGTCATGCAATTTGGATTAAAAAATGTAGGAAAAACATACCAACATACAATGACACATATCTTTCATGATCTCATTCATAAGACAAACAAAGATTATGTTTATAATTTTCTTGAAAAATCAAAAGAATGACATCATTATGTAATAGATTTGTTACAAATTTTTGAGATACTCAAAAAATACAATGTGCAACTCAATCCCAAGAAATTTGTATTTGGGGTTTCATCAAAAAACTTTGAGATTCATAATATCCCAATTTGGGATAGAGTTTGACCCTAATAAAGTCAAATCAATCATAGATATGCCTCTTCTTTCCAATTTAAAGTAAATTCACTTCTTCCAAGGAAAAATCTTGTAAATTCATTGTTTCATGGCACAAATCACAAATAAGACCATATCATTAAAAAGACTACTTAAAAAATATGTGAAATTTGAGTGGGAAATCACTTGTTAAGAAAGCTTTGATATATTTAAAACAATACTTACTAAACCCACGTATCTTGTTCTAACCAGTACCTAACAAGACATTTCTACTTTACCTTTAAGCTATAGATCATGCACTTGGTACAATCCTATCATGACATAATGATCAAGATAAATAGAGGGTCATTTACTACATCAGTTGTATACTAATTGACTAAAAAATAAGTTATCCAAAAAAAAAATTTTTTTTTCGCACTTGTATTTGCTACTCATAAGCTCTAACACTATATGATTAACAATGAGATACATATCATTACAAAAGTTTATCCTTTAAAATTCCTCATTTCAAAAATGCATTTCTTAGGTTGTATTGAAAAATGGGTTATGTTACTCATAAAATTTCACCTCAAAGTCATTTTACAAAAATCATTAAAAGGCCATATAATTATAGAATAATTGGTAGCAACCCCATTAATGGATACAAATCCTATCAATAATTATTTTAGATATGACTTCACAACATTTAATATCATTTCAAATACATGATAATGTTCTTTGATAGTTTTAGATGTGCATTTGGTGCTATAGCCAAAATTATTTTCATCAGTCCACTTGGACACATAATACCTATTTCTTATCAACTTAGTTTTTCATGTACCAATAACATCATAGAATAAAACACTCTTATCTTAGGTCTTCAATTAATTTAGGCACTCTAGATTAAATCAAAAAAAGTTTATGAGGACTCACAATTAATTATCAATTAAGTTACATATATATAAATAAATAATAATAATGCCTAATTCCTTATAAGAATATGGTTCAATGTGTATAGGCTTAGTTTGATAATTTCTCTATTGAGAACATCCCATGAAAAGATAGCCACCATGATGATGCAATGGCCAATGCCACATCATTTATCTCTATTGACATAGATTTAGATCAAGTTATTTTCACTATAAAATGATTATAATATCCATTAATGTCCCATGTAGACCTTATTAGTATATTAATTATAGTTACCACTCACAATACAATGCCATCTAAATGGTTTTCTAGAATATACAACTTTCTAAAAAAATCTATTCCAACTAATACTTTCACAAGAAATGAAAAGCATAAACTATAATAAAAATCTCTTAGATTTGTCAACATTGGTGGTGACTTATTTAAGAGATATTTTGATGGATAGTTACTTTGATGCTTGACAGTCATGGAAGCTAAATTGGCTATTTGACAATTAATGTGGTAGTCATTTCAATAGTAAAGCAATGCCACACAAGTTACTCAGACAAGGTTATTATTGGCTAATCATGGAACAAGAATGCCAATAATACACCAAATTATGAGAAAAATGTCAATGCCATGGTAGCCTACACCATGTACCTTCATATAAACTTCAACCTATCATATCCCCTTGGTCATTCATGTTATGGGGTTTTGATCTGATTGGTAAGCTAAACCCAAAATCCTTAGAAGGTCACAAATTCATTACCATAACTACATAATATTTTAAAAAATGGGTAGATATATCCCATTAAAACAAAAAAAGGGAGATGATATATGCCATTTTATAATTACCAATATTATTTCCCACTTCAGCCTCCCAATGGCCATAATTATAGATAATGGAACCTCTTTCAATAATAAAATAATGATTATTTTTTTGCCAAATACAAAATATGACCCAAATTATCTAATACATATTACCCATAGGGAAATGGTCAAGTAGAAGCAAGAAAGAAGACAATCAATATTATTATTAGCAAAATAATTACCAAAATTGGTGATGACTAGAAAAATCAACTCATCTATGCATTATGGGCTTACTACATACATGCACACTGACAGGAGCTACTCCTTATTCATTAGTATATGGCATAAAAATAGTTATCCCATTGGAGATATAAATCCTCTCCTTATGGGTGTTTTTAAAAGGGTGAATCATAGATGATTAGTATATAAAGAGACATCTCTATTAATTAGAATAGTTAGATCATACATGTATTCAAGCCATATCTCATCCTAGAGCCTATCAAAAATTAATCTAGAAAACCTATAATAATAGAGTCCACACTAAGGAATTTAAAGTTAATGATTTGGTTTTCAAATAAAATCTCAAAAATGTCAAGGATAAGGAAGAGAACATAGGAAAGTTTAAATGAAATTTCCTTAGACCATGCATCATCATAGAAAATCTGAGCCCAAAATTATTCTATCTAGCTTCACATGATGGTAAGGCAATCAAAAACCCATTGAACATCATGTATCTAAGGCTATTTTACATATAAATAATACACAATTAATTTTCATATTTCTTGTACATATCATACATCCATAAAATATAAAAACAATACAATATGTCAAAAACAAAAACATTCAAATATTTACTAGGAAACCACAAAATATACATATTGCATGCATTGTTATGTTCACATTTCCTATATTTGTTAGACACTACATATGCTAGCTATCTTAGTATAGTCAATTTTATCATACTACATGCTTCACTTAATCTGTTTGAGTCCTTTTAGATCGCTTATAGGACTCAGGTCCACTACACTAATCCAAACTTGCTATCATCTACCCACTAGGACATATACATTGATTAATGGTTATTCATTTGACACATTTTCCAACTTGGGGCATCCTATACATAGTTTATATTACCAGGTTCTATCCATACATTATCTACATTCCAATTTAGCATTGTTATATCTTGATATTGATCATTTCTACTCATACTCAATTTTTTCTAAATATTACTACATAAGACTCAACATATGTACATCCTAGATCTTATAGAGATTTGTACTACATAATCATGCATGCTTTCATTTCTATATTTCTTGGTTTAGACTTGATTATATCTTTGTGCTTCTTTTATTTGATGACATTCGAATATGCCATTGTTATTTAGCTCTATACCACTTATATTAAAAATATGAATGCCTTGGATATATGCCCATGTTCCTTGTGTGTGTTTTCTTGATTATGTATGTGAACATTTGAACATGTCATTATATATGGCTCTAAGCCAACTTGATTTTTAATTGTGTATGTGGACATTTAAACAAGTCCTTATATGTCTTCTTTTCACAAATTTAGTGACATGTGCCCATGTCCCTTATATTGTGGCCCCTTGGCCTACTTTTCATGTCTCATGTGTTTTGTATGCATCATGGCCATGAAATTTTTACTTGTTACACACTAGTTTTTTATGTCATGAGGGACGTCATGCATCTCCTTTCCTTACTTGGGTATCATGATGGACATCATGCCCTATTCCCCTAGGTAGTTACTCAATTTTACATAGATTTTCTATTACATACATTAATTACATCTATCTTGACACTCTTTTAGTAGGGTTAATTTTAGTGAGCCCTATAAAAAAATCTATGGAGGTCTCGAGGCAAATTTGATTCATAATGGTGATGAATTAGGATAGAATACATATCATTATAGAGGTGAATCATGTGATGCCAAGTGGAAAATTGCACAAATCCAACCAATTTTATCCAAATCTCATGTAAATATAGATTAATGCCTAAGAAATGTAGACATAAAGGCATATGATGGTATCCTGTAGGTGTTTAATGGCATCTAATGAGTGCAAGCATTCAAAGGTAGCCTATAGACACTTGATTATAGACTATTGGCATCTAGTAGGCTACAGGTAGATGATAGTAGGCTATAGGAAAATGGCATAGGCTAAATATGGGTGGATAAAGGCATGCTACCAATACCTTCTTGTAGACTACTAATGTTCACCAGATGATAGCATGCAGGTTGGAGCTAACAGTCTATGGGCAGGCACCAAAACTCTATGGGTAGATACCGACAATCTATAAGTGCCTACCTTCATCCACACATAGGTAGCCTATGTCATTTATGTATAGCCTATTGTTATCTACTCGTAGCCTACTAAACATTATTAGTCTATAGTAAAATACTTGTAGGCTACCATCAGATACTCACAAGCTACTATCAAATGCCCACAAGATTCCATCATATTCCTTCATTTTCAATTATCATGATGGAACTTAAATAGTAGAAAATGGAATTACACTTAAAAAATACTACAAAATTACATTGTCAAAAAATCATTAAACACCTTGCTAGGAACTATTGATTCTTGAAGCCTTCTTGGTACCTAAAATATAAACCACAAAAAAAATTCCTAAGTTTTCCCAATGGTATGTGGAAAATTCCTTAAAATTCTCTTTTGAGGTACTGGTGAAAAACGTTTATATGGGGAAATTTATATTCAAATGTAGGTTAACCTCTCCTCAAAATTAACTTTTATCCCAAAAATCTAGGTGATCTTGCCCTATCAGCCACCCTAAAAAAATTGCCAAATGTTGACTTAAAAAAATGAAATATTCATAGATTAATGAAGATTCACCACTAAAAACCCCATAACTTTTGGAATTATAGATATGACCTACATCTTACATTACATAATTATGCTTAGATTATCTTACATTTTGATGTTATGTATGCACGCTATATTGGATTATCATGTAGTTGTCATATATTCTCTATCAAACATTTTATGTTTCCATAGTCCATATAATAACAAAATTATTTTTTGGATAAAATTATGTCAATTTTTTAAGAATGATGCGTTATGGATCCACTTATGTGATCCTTCATGAGGAATTAATTGTATGTGAGAACAATATAACCTCAAACATTAAAAATTGAAAGAAAATAGCTATTGTAAAAGGTTTCCTAAAAAAACCAAAGTAGCCATTATATTTATTTACTAAAACCCAAAAATAAAGAACAAATAAAATAATAAAGTTTTAGTGATTTATTTATTTATTTATTTTTATCACATTTTAATTATTAAAGAAATACCAAATACTAAATTACTTTTTTGAAAAAAAAATAAAGTTAATTATGTTTAAATTAATAATAAAGTATAGCTAAAGTATTAAAAGGTAACCTATTTATGTATTTAAATGGTAACCTATTAATTTTAATTTGAGAGTAAATAAAAATTTTATACTAAAGAAAAGAAAAATAACTAAGACAAAGAGAGTTCTATAACTCAAGCCTAAAATCTACCTACATTCATTCATGAAAAGGAAAAAAACACTAATTATTATAAACTATAGGTTTCCAAGCATGGCTTCTCTTAACTTATGCTTTTGAAAGTGATATTCTCTTACTAAAATTCTAGCCTCCTCAATTTTGATGGCATGTCTTGACTTGAACAAGTGTTCATCAGGGCCAATTTTTCCTTCCTTTCAAGATGAATGTCTACTGAATTTTATTTAATTCTAGTTTCAAAAAACCTCATTGTCTCCCCTATGTAAGGTATACCACATGAGCAATCAAACCTATAGACACCACTTATAAGGTTTGGGTCCAAATTGTCTTTAGCCAACCCTAACATGATGCATAACTTATTGATAGGAAGTAAATTAGAGTGAATATTTTGGGGTTTAAGAATTTTAGCTAATTTATTATAAATACCTTTGACATAAGGCAGATAGACTATGGGTCCTTCTACCAAAAAATCCTTGCCTATAATTCTATTAATATTTTATTTAACTTGTTTTATATCCCTAGATTTTTGTTTACTTGAGTAACCATTCAAATTAAAAAATTTGAATAGGTTTTTGATTTCATGATTAATGTTCTCCTTATCACAAATTTTAAAATCCTTAGTTATTAAAGCTTTAATAACCCCTAATTTTTGAGTAGGATGGTGATAGGATGAGGCATGAAGGTAAAGGTTTGTATGTGTGCCTTTTTTGTATACCTTCTTAGATAATGAACAGTTCTCTTTTTTAAACATTAGGAAATCTAAAAATTTATTTGGTTATCTATTTTTATTTCTTTAGTTAATTTTATGTTAGGATACATATTGTTGAGGTGGAAATGGAGCTCCTCCAATTTATCTAATCCATGTTGCCAACATAAACTAGTGTCATAAACATATAATTTCCACCATTTAGGTGTTAATGAAAAATAATGAAGCACAAAATATTCTATTTTTTACATAAAGAGGTTAGTAATCATAAGAGATAGAGGAGAACCCATAGACATGCCTTCACATTATTAAAATATACCCTGGTTAACACAAATTTTACATAAATTTTTATATTGAGGATATTTTTTTCACATGTTCAACAAATAACATTTAAAAATGGAGAATTAATAGGGGTTTATAATATATATTAGTCTCCTATACTACACTTATAAAACATTTTTAGCACATAGGCTCAATTTTTGAAAATCAGACATAGGTAAACTCGAAGAAAAATAGTGACTCAAAAAGTATTATAGTGACACAAAATTTAAAATAGAAAGGCATTAGCATTAAAATAGGGACACTAGTTCCACATGGTGATACTATCTAAGATGTGGAGTTACTATATAATCACCTCAATTTAAAGACAAATCAGATTGGCTAGAATAGTACACCAAGTATAGTATATGTTTTCATAAATCTAGTTACAAGTTTGACAATTATACTTAGATTTTACTTAGATTCACACTATATTAGCTTAGATTAATATCAATTGATTAGATTAGGTGAATCATGCATGGCATGATCATTCCAATATTTATTTCAAATACAATATTATAACTCAATCCAAAATCAATATAGTCATATATCAAATTGGGGGCATGTGTGTGATACATTGTTTCCATTTACTCAGTTACACACTAGTTGATTAGATGTGATGGAAAATTCCATTTAATTCTCTATGTTGTATACACTTGACATCATATTATAGGTTATCACTAGTTTCATACCTTACTCCATATATAGTGGTTAACATTCCTGAGTGGTCTAGATTTGCCTAATGTACTTGAGTGGCCACATTGTTGACATACACATATAGATATACTTAGACATTTATAGTACTTTGTAAAATTTAGTTTAAAATACATATACTACACATGGGTGGGAAATGATAGAGTCATAGCTTAATTGAGTTCTTTTGCCACCCACATGAGGGGGTTAGATATACTATTAGTCTAATCTAAGCTATTCATAGGTCATGATCCACAAAATAGGGGTGGGAAATGATTGATTCAAAAATAGATTGAATTATTGAGACACCAACACATGAGAATTAAGAAAGTTATTAGGTCAGTCCAACATACTCAATGATTGATCTCTATATAGCACACACACAAGTTGTCACTAGGTTCATACATTGGTTTGTGTACCTAATGAGGTGCATTCACTCTTTTCCTCTTTCCCATCTCCTTACTCAATTTAACTTAGTTACTTATTTACTCAACATAGTCTTTTGATTTTGATATATATTAAGTAAGGACTGATTATGCACATTTTTTTAGGTCATGCATTTTATCATGCTTCACATATGTAGACCCAACTTCACATACTTAGATTTAACTTCACAGGCTTCACTTCCTATGTGAATCTAGGTGTGATTATTTTTTAATTTATATTATTCATTTATATTTGATTCAAGGGGAGGGTGGAATGCAATCACATAAAAATGTTAATTGAGAGCTAAGAGTGATACTTGAGACTAACTATTCCTAGCTTAGCACTAAACCTATTCAAGAGCCTATTATCACACTTTTACAACATTCATGCAGGCCATAAACATCCATAATCACCTCAAACATAGTACCAAATCCTCATTTCCTAATCCTATCCCTTTGTAACTAGTGTTTTTCCAAATGGACATTAGCACCACATTAAGGACACTATAGCCATGTGGATCTAGTCTCCCCAAAATGGTGCATATGTCCATTACCATATCTTTCTTAAAAATATATATTTTTAAAGTTAAAATCCTCCTAAGATCAGCCTAAACATATTTTATTATCCAAACAAACAACACAACATTATAAATACATGACTTTTATACATATATCCACTATATGGAAATTAGATGCAAAATACCTATTCAAACACAAAATAAGTTGTGAAAAATCATGGTTATCAACCCCTATTCTGACCTAATTCTATATAATACCATCTATAATAACCCTAGTCTTAGATTTTCTAGAATTCCAATATTAAGCACACTCAAGTCGGTCAAGGCCACTATCATACTAGCATCCCTTGCACTTACACCAATACTTAGGTGGGGATAACTACATAGTGTTTGATTCCTCCTTAGAGTATGGCTATGTAGGAAACTTAGAGTGTTGAGGATGTGCATATTATCCTAATAATGAACACACTTTTCAACTCATGCCTTAATTGTAAAGAGTATTAGGGTTGGCATAAGAAATTAGATATTACACGTAGAATATAGAGTTTCAGACTTCATGTGTGTAAGAATAAAACCCAAAAATAGAGACATAGGTACACCAAAAATTTAGGGGTAATATTTCATAGATGAAATTAGTTTCATTATCATAACACTAGATCCACATGGTGCCTCTATCCAAATGTGGTACTATTGTCTAGGAGGGGTTCTAATACAAGTATCCGATTTATGACACTCAAAAGTATTCCTATCTTAGTTTCTATATCTCATATCATCTATATCAAGTGGTTTCTAGATAAATATTTATTTTCACATATTAATTACTATTTTAGATATAAATTCAAATCTATAACAAATTAATGGTTATTTTAT
Organism: Torreya grandis; assembly: GCA_037957365.1. NCBI lineage: Eukaryota > Viridiplantae > Streptophyta > Pinopsida > Cupressales > Taxaceae > Torreya > Torreya grandis. Next base: position 392,703 of record JARHVA010002566.1, on the reverse strand, counting down.
GCATATTATTTTCCTCATTGAGACTACTAAGCGCTTTAATTAGACATAGGATTTACATAAGTTAAACCCTAAAAGGTTAAATTAACTAAAAAACAATACTTTTAGTAATTAATCCTAAAAATATTTTTTCATTTTAAATATAATGTGAAAAATAAATTATTGTAATTAGTATGATTCCTTTGTTCTAATGAGAATGTAGAGATATACACCATAAGAACTAGAGCTCAAAGTGGTCTTGATATCTTAACTATTTTAGTTGTGTTTGTATGAGTTGGTTGATGGGTCCCAATTCATAAAATATGTATTCATGTGAATAACTCAATTGGCCCATATTCATGGTAGATGTGGATCCCATATTCAATGTGAGTATTAAGAACATGTGCACGGTCTGAAACAACATGTTTCTTAGTCATTGAATGGTGTTCTCTCCCCATGTTTGTACTAAGGCAAGAATGTTGGGAAATATTTTTAGTGATCACATAATTATATCTATTATACTATAATATGTTTTATATGTATTATTGATTTTTTTGAGAAACTCACATATAGAGGAGAATAGAATATTTTAAGAGAGATTAAAGGGCTTTAGTAGTTAGTTTCTTAAGGCATGATTCCTGATCTCAAGGGGATATATGCATATATATATATATATATGTATGAGATATTATTGAATGTAATAATGTCATTATTATTTCATATTGTATAAAACCTCTAACCACACCTTTAGGTTAAAAACCCTAATTATGACACTTTATTAGGACTAAATATTCTCAACATGTCCCTCCCATTTATGATGATCCCTCTAAGGTACCTAGTGATCCAATCTTCTCCACTTATCACATGGTTAAAAATCAATACCATGAAGCTTCTTATTATTTTCCCATATTTGGTAATCCCCACTAAAGTTCAAGTAATGATGAACCTAGTTTGATTGATGTCTACCCACCCTCTACCCCACCCTTAAAATTCATTAAATCTCAGCTTGCATTCAACTAAATTTTATCAACTCATCATATTATGAAGAACACCTAATTAAAATGCCTACCATAATGAGCATTATAGATGATTTTGATCCTTTAGAATATATTAATATTCAAACCTATCCTACATCAATATATTTCAACCTACCCAAATCTCCAATGGTGGTCACTTCTTTCAAATTTTATTGGCCAATTAGATATCATTCAATTACAACAACTTTCATCCAACTACACCAACCATGACCCATAATGTGCCAATGTAATATTCCTCTATTAACTAACTACAATAGATACCAGCCATTATAGGGCACCAATATAGTTCCCTTTCCATCACCAAATTATATTTCCCAAGATGATACCATTCATTTTAGTCTAGTTTCACCAGACTATATTGACATGTCATATATAGTTTATTTTAGCCTTGTTTCACTAGACTATTTTGACCTAGATGATATAATTTATCTTAGTCCTCTTTAATTATATTTTATTAACTGATTAATATAATTCATTTTAGTCTAGACTATATTGGCCTAGCCAATACCAGACATCAATATTTGTTTTCACCTCCCAAAGATCTTGACATCCCTTAGATGATACATTCCTTATTATAATATAGATTTACATAGATTTTGACATAATTAATAGGCTTATTGATGTTGAGGTTAAATACAGTCCACATATATCCCATAGTTTGGGGCATCTTATGATGCATATCCTTTTCTTACTACACATATTAGGAAAGCTTGTGCTACCCACCCTTTTCTTATTTTAACATTTAGGCATCTTGTGATTCGTATAATTAACCTTATAGATGATTTTGGGGAATCTTATGATGCCCATCCTTATTCTCTTGTATTATTGACCTCTCATCCTTATCATGAGGCAAAATCAAGAAACTTTCACATCTTACAAACAAACACATTCAACTTCTATAAAATGTTAAAGACAAATATTCTCACATTTCACATATTCTTCTTTGATATCATTGTTAGCATAGATTATTTTGTCTCATGTTATTTGATTTCCTAAATTTTATTCCATTAGGACCATTTTTTTCACACCATAACTTCCTTTTTGGTTCTTTGGTATCTTACAATTGGATCTTGTTTCCCTAATGGATCTTGGGTATAACCTTTGGGTTTTATTTATACCATTTGTATTAATTTATAGTCATCATTTGTTTCCATAATGAATCTTAGGTATCCAATTTTAGTTTTATTTATATCATTTATATCACTTTACATCCATCCTTAGTTTCCATTTTGAATCTTATTTATCACCTTCTAGTTTCAGTTTCACATTATAACACATAGAGAATATAGCCATGCCTTCCCCCCAAATACCCATCCTTTTTACAATCAACCATTATCTAATTTGTGATTATTTGATTTATTTTATAATTAACTATAAAATTCAGTTAATTTAATATCATATTATTAAATTTTATTATTGGGTTTTCAATTTGTGATTTGTATGGTAAGACCCAGGGAAAAAATTAGGCCCTCCTCACAAATGTCCGTCATTGTTGATACATAGATTCATTTTAACCTAAAACTTAGATAGATGTCTTATTATAAAGATAAATAAATGGTAAATAGTAGTGTTTTAATAAATTATAATCATTTATATTCTATTTTTTTAAATTATTTTATTTTATCTTCATGTTCTAATCCAAAATTTTCTTTATCCTATGATGATGGTTCATACCTACCTATCATTGTAACTATTTTTGAATTTTATCTTTCCTAAAGTAAAATACACATATAAAACCAATTATAAAAATTAAATGACATAAAAAAATACATACATGTCAAATTTAAAGAGAATTAATTTATTAAAACTCAAAATATGCACTTCTTAGTGCTTCATAGCTTGCATAATCTCATTTTTGATTACATATAAACCTGAGTTTTTTATAATTTATTGAGTATTATGAGGAATAAATACATAATTATTTTTTAATTAGGAAATATAATAACCTATATCATAATTCCAACAATTTTATCCACTCAAAAAATCTTTTAAATCATTTAGAAAAAGCCTTTTTGACTGTCTCTCTTGCTTACTTAAAACCATGTAACCTTTACCTTTGTATTTATAAATTATTTACATTAAAATTTTGATTGATTAAGATGTATTAAAGTTTTTAATTACCCATAATACCTCACAAAACTTTTCACTTTCATCAAAGAACTCAAAAATGCCAACATACTACCTAAAATTGAGCCATTGGAGTTTAATAAGGGTTTTAGAGCACCTTTCCTGCTTGGCGATTGACCATAAATTTAAAAACATAGAACATAAAACAAATGAATTTAATATTTAGGTAAATTGTTCCTAAATATTCACCTAATACCATTCAAACAAAATCTTCTTCTTATTCTTCGTGAAATGAACATTTCAAAATTCCCTTCACTACCTTGCAATAGTTAGTTAGAGTAATAAAAGAAATCACTAACAAAATTTAGACCTATGAGCTATTGTTAATAATTATTTTGGATTTACAAAGGGTTTATGATTTTTTTTATAACCTCATGAGTCATTAATCCATGAATACGAATTTATTTAAGACCTACACATAAGCAATTTTGACTAATGGTGGTAAAATTATCAACATTTTTAGCAACATTACTGTGATATTTACCTGCTAAAAACTCAAGAATGGTATCATTAACCATTAGGATATGGAGTCATGAAAAAATAACCAAATATGAAACTAAAAATTCCTTTAATAAATTACAACACTTGTGCATAAAGCACTTATGGAATTGAAAACAAAAATAGCTACCAACTAAAAAATGTGCAAGATAACACTTAGAGGAAAATGAAATGTAAAACTAAAAAAATAACATGTGAATAAAAAAACATGGATTAAAATTAAAAATAACACTCCTATTTATAACTAAGAACTTATCTTTAATAATAAATCTTAAGATGAATCCCTTTAACTCAGATTGGGAGCTCTTCACCATCCATCTTGGCTAGTTGGAAGGCATTGTGAGGTTTGCATCTTGAGATCATGTAATAAACACTCTGAAGTAAGTAAAAGTTTGTGTGTATTCCTAGTTTTGATATATCTTCATCTCATTTAAGAACCAAGTCACCTTCTTTGAATCTCCTTGAATATGTTTTTCCATCAAATATTTTCTTTACATGTGTTTGATGCATATCCATAACTAGCATGGACTAATTTATGAGTTTATCTAACTCCATAAGTTCAACATATATAAATTCCATAGGCTCATTCACTAATAATTCTAACTGATACATTAGCTTCAAAGCAGGGAGCTCAAGTGAGATTGGCAATCAAGCTTCTCTCCCATACACTAGTTCTTAGGGTCAATTGGCAATGGACCATTTGAAGGTGATCCTATCATCCCATAAAGCTGATTTTAACTTCAAATTCGAAGTCATTTGATTTTATTCAATGCTTCTCCTAGTGGTCTTTGACAAGTTCTTTTTAGTATACTTATCACATCCCAATTTCTATCTAAGTTGAATAACCTATTTGATTAATGGATTAGAATAGTTGATTAGTTAGTTAATTAATATTTGATTAAGATTAATGAAATATGATGATTATGGGATAGTTTATGTTGCTTAATTTACATGATTAGATGTTATGAGTAGTAGTAATTTTATATTTTTTACTTTGTGATCATGTTTTATTAGTTATACAACATTATTTTATGGATATAATGATGTTTTGGGTTAAATACCTTCATTGTGGTGAGACAGATGTAGGATAGATTCATCCCTAAAAATGTGGAGGGAGAGTATAATAAGAAAGGTGGTTTATATGGAGAATTAGGGGATGACAAAGAAAAAATCTAGAAATCCTTGCACACACCATTTAATATATCATGTTTCTTAATTAATTGTTTGATATAGATAATGTTGCATGTTTTGTGTAATTTTATTTAGGTGATTATTAATATGATTTATGGTATAATATTGATTTTTTATGATGATCATGTTGATTGTTTGATTAATTTCACTAGTTTTTTGATCATACTAGTTTATTGTATGTAATGTAGTTGTATGACTAAATGAGTGAATTCAGTTATATTTTACTTACCTTACTACCTTGCTAGATATATCTACATAGTATAATGATATGATGTTTTAATGGATTTCATTATTGTTATTTGATTTATAATATTTAAATAATAATAATTAAAGATTATTATTATTATATATATATGCATAATTTATAAGTCTAAAGACATAAATAACATTGTTTTTAAGTATATTTGTATTTAATTTAATTGTAGGACCCAAGGTTTGATTATCATAATATATGAATACATTTTTTAAATTGTAAATGATTTTAGGAAGTCATTATATTTGATATGTATGTTTAGTGATAAGCATAATAACATGGAACTATAGTCTTATAGTACCTGAGAGTATTGTCATGTAATATAATCATTATTTGATTGATAGACATTGCATAGAAATGCAATGTTTATTAACTAAGATAGATGGTGTATGTAGTAAAGTTGGGGACTGTATGAATTGGTTTAGTTTTTCAATTTTGGGAAGTCGATGATTGTTTATTAAGTCAATGACATGTGAATTTTACAAGGAATATAAAATGATTATATTTAATTCCTTAGAAGTCTCAAGATAATTAGGATTTCTAGTCATCCATTGACTCTGAGTTAACCATCATTTGGAAATAATCATGGGAGTTGGATATGGATACATGGTGGTAGATTGTAGAGTTTGATTGAGAAAATTTATAAAGCATTTTATTAGTCTTTTTTTTTTTATGGAGATGGAGGAAAAAATAGAGGAAAGGAAGATGATGTAGAGAGAAAAAAGGAAAAAAAAAAGTGTTGGGGGAGACACATAGAGACATATGAAAAATTGAAGTTAAGAAGGAAAAGGTTAAAGGATTTGGAGCTTGGAAAGTTTGGCTTACTTGATATAATACTTAGGTGGATTATATACTTGAATTACTACGTGTTAGTGTTGGATAGAAATTGAAATATGAATTTTGATTCATTTAAATTGAATTGATAGAAAATGGGGTTTCAACTATTTCTAATGAATTATAAAAAAATAAATAGGGGGGTTATATTTAGGTCCCTATGGGAGGCTCAACCTCCATAGAACCCTACATCCAACCACTTAATGATAAAGGGAAAAGGGTAGGGCCATAGGTGTTTGGCTTGTTTAAATTCCTGTATGTGAAGACTATACCTTTAACCCTTTATCAATTCAAAAATGATGCAATTTCCAATAAATTGATATTTAAGTTGATACAACATTTTATTTAGGATATATACAATCAATTTTTATAAATGGGCATACTCTGTGTGTGTGTGTGTGTGTGTGTGTGTGTGTAAAATATATTTTCAAAAACATTTATAATAATCAAGTCATTTTAGTTTAGTTTTTTTATGAGATAGATTGGTTATTATAGGAATTGTTGTATGTAGTCAATAGGATAAATGGACCTTTGAGTATAGTTTTGTGTTTATAAATAAATACATTATGTATTCATTGGGTTATTATGTATTTTGATTTATATTGAAAAGAGTTGAAAACATCTGGGTTTGATTTCATATTAAATGATTGTGTTAAAACATTGAAATGAGTTTGGAAAATATACCATAATCAAGTTAGCCGATTTGTAGAATGAGTAGGGTTTTTCCAAAATGACATAGATAGTCATATACTATGGAATGATTAATAATTTGACTATGATGAATTATTGATTGTTGGGAATTTATATTTACTTTAATTTGATTGTGTTGAATGTCAATATGTTTGGTTTACATAGATAAACACTTGACTATATGGAGCATTTGTTTGATGGATTTATGCATTGGATTTGTAAGCAAAATTAATAATGAGATTAAACATAGAATATTGAGTCTTGGTCAAGTTAATAGACTGAGCACAAATTGATTATATAAAAAAAAAAAAATTATTATGTCTTCCAATTTTAAAATAATGATTAAAAAAGTTGATTTGGAATGCATTTGTTTTGATAAACTTGAATGAATAATAGTCTATGTAATATGTTTTAGTAAAACTCCTAAAGCATAAATTGACTGGCCATTATATATAAGTTTGAAACAATACATGATATGAGTGTTATACTATATAAAAATAATATGTATTATATAAGTTATGTATGCTTGGAGTTTATAATGATTGAGATCTTAAATATTATATTGTATGTTTTAAAAGTATAAATGTATGGAATGTATAGGTGTTTAGTAAATTATATAAAAACCTAAAACATTAATCCATACAAAGATGTTTATTTACTATGCATATTGTGTGTAGTATTTAACATAATAAATATTTAGAAACATCTATTATATATTGGATGTTTGGTTGAAATTTTAAGTTTATAGAATTTATTTTCTAACCGTATATATTCTATAATTGATAAAAGATTGGATTTTATTACATTTGGGAAATATGAACAAGTTTTAAACTAGGTTTAAATAAATAAAATTTAAGGGAATAACTTTAATAGTTACATAGTGATGTTAAGCAACTGGTAGTCTAAACATGATTCTTTCATGGATGGCAAGATTCTATTAAGGACTATATTTTGATTCTATTTATTATTTAATAATAAATTAGATAATCATATATTCATTACATTTCATTTGATAGACTAAATGAATGAAAATGATATTTTTGTACTTAGAATTTTTAATTTGATGATAGGGAATATTCTATTAGAACCTATTATTTTATATTATTTGATATTTTATGTAATCTCACATTCATGACACTAATTAATTAGTGGATGGATTCCAGTAAATTAATTAGTGCCATCAATTCAAGATAAGGAGTAATCTAATCAAGTGGTTTGTATGAATTTGACTGATCTTAGAGATAATTTATTATTGAAATCTTTCACCAAAGTAATGTTTGATAAATATTATCATTTCATATTTTCATATAGTTTTCATATTTTTGTGATATCATGTTATAACATATTTGTTTATGATACACATTATGTATTAGATATATTCAAACACACGAGTTCTAGTTTGTTACTCTAAATTCCCAAACCATCATTATCTACCCATCTATGAAGGGAGGGCCATCCCCTTATTAGGAGATAGTGTAAGGGTATATGGTCTATTGTTGATATGGAAAAATAATCAGATGATGCTCTCCCTCTTGGCTAGAGTACTATACTTGAGACTACACTTGATATTATAGATTGATACTTGAGTCGTAGAGACTCTTGAGTCATGGAGACTCTACTCCATGGAGCTTTGTATCATGTTTTATCTTTTGAGATATTATTCTATATTTCTATAAAACTATAATATTTATATATTCCACTTATAAAATAGTGGTTATAATGTTGTATCAATCATGGATGAATTTTCACTATTTCATTTATGATGAGGTGTAGTATCTATTTTTATTTCAATATTGTTCATGATTTCTATATCTATTCATGGTGATCCTTAGATAAGTGGATTAAATATATACCTTTTTGGTTAACTAAAATAATGTAGTTAGTTAAAGATCACTAGTTAGGTTTCTCATGGTGAAATTTATATATTGAATATGAGTAATTATTTTTAAAAAAATATTGCTACATTCTGGTAAAACCCATTGAGCTTTTTACATTGTGGTATCCAAATTGAGGCTTAAAATCTAGGAATTAATGTGTTTTCTAATGAAAATTTATTCTCTTGATACTTAGAAATAATAATGGTATGCACTAGACTAGGAGGTGAGGGTAATTTAGAAACCAAAAACCTATTAATACAAATTAGTTTATTGCTGAGCAAGATGTAAAGTTGGAGCAGATCCTCACAACTATGAAAAAGAGTAGGGATAAAATTGTGGCCCTAGAATAAGTGCATGTCCATTAAGAGGAAAATGCTCAAGAGGAACCTGAAGATCATCTTGATGACCAAGAACATATTCAAGAGTAGAGGAATAAAGAAGTAACATAGGATGTGAGAGCTAGAATAGTTATAAAGTTGACATGCAACATGAAAAAGATGAATCCATCCAAGTTTTATAGAACTGTATTGAGGGATAGAGCTAAATTGTGGCTAAGAGAAATGGATAATTATTTCAAGATTCAAAACTATTTTGAAGTTATGAAATTAGTCTAGGGAAACTATCATCTTGATGGTGAAATAATGACTTGGTTGGAAAATAAGAAGCTCAAGATGAACCTCAACTCAACCGTAACCACTTGGGAATAATTTTTGACACTATTTAGGTCATGATGCCTTCCAAATATATACTTTAAGTAAAAGCTTATGGATTGTTAGAATTTTAAGCAAAGGGATATAATGATGAGTGAATATTGGGATCAATTTAACAATCTTCCTAAGTATGTACCTCACTATCAGGTAGATGAGAGGTTTAGAATGAGGAAATCAATCATGGGATTGAAATCCTAAATTAGTTATAAAGTAGATGTGTTGGCCCATCTACCATGGATCAAGTGTTTGAGAAGGTGGTTAAGTAGAAAAAAAATTGAAATCTCTTACCCAAGTTAGAGATAAGTTCAAAAATAAATTTGGAAGTTCTAAACCAACGTTAAAGAAGAAGAAATTGAAGCAAATGAGTGGAGATTCGAAGGGTTAGTTCAAGAATCAAATCATCAAGTTCAATAATGGTTCAAGGAACAAGAAACATGGTAACAATTTTAAGGGTGGTTTTAAGGGAAACTAATAGACTGAGAGGAAAGGACTAGCTGGAGGTTAATTCATTTGTGGAGGTGACCATTTTGCTCAAGAATATCCTTAGGACAAGTCTAATAATAAGGATTAAATTTATTATCAAGGTACGTTTCAATAATATATTCATGCAGCTATTGATAATTTATAAGTCAAGTATCACGATTCACCCATATAACTATCAGGTATTTTATTTAATAATCTGGTTTCTATTTTGATTGATATAGGAGATATAAAATGTTTCATTGCTCCTAGCATGCTTAACAAGTTATCTAAAAATGTTGGAGTAATTAAAAATGCATGGTCAATATAATATTAGAATAAGTCAAAGGTTAAAGTTGATAAGTGTCTAGTCGAAGTAGAGATTAGGTTGCCTGAGTTTACTATGGTAGTACATCTTTATGTAGTATCATTGGAATCATATGATGCGATCCTAAGAGTTAATTGGCCATATAGTGAAGGTTGATTATTTTATAAAGAAGTTTGATTGTCAAGATGATTTTAGAGATCAGATGCAACTTCAAGGCAAGAGACAGGAGTTGTAGCTAAGGAAGGTCTCTAAAATTAAACTCAAGAAATCTCAAAGGAAGGTATGTGAGGGATTTATCATTAATATAAATTATATTTAATAATATAAGGAACCATTTATCAAAGATTATCATTTTTTGAAAAACTTCCATGATGTGTTTCTATAAGAATTACTAAGATTTCCATCTAAGTGTATGTTTGATTTCTCAATTGGTATCATACCTGGATCAAAACCATGGTATTAAAAAACATATATAGTGAAAACCATTGAATTTATTGAATTAAAGGCACAAATTCAAGAGCTGTTATCAAAATGGATTATTTGACCAAGTGTATCACTGTGGGGTACTCTAGTTGTCTTATTAAGAAGGATCACACTCTTTGTCTATGCATATACTACATGATGTTGAATAAAGAAATGATAAATAATAGATATCCATTGACATGAATTGATGATCTCTTTGATAAAATAAAAGGTGAAACAATCTTTCTTAAGATTGATCTTAGAGTAGGGTATCACCAATTGAGGATCCATGAAGAGGATATTCTAAAAACAATGTTTAAGACTTGATATAGGCACTAAGAGTTCATAGTGTTACCATTTGAATTCATGAATGCTCTAGCATCATTTAGGAATATTATGAATAGTGTGTTTAGAGATTACCTGGATCATTGTGTATTGGTATTTTTTCATGACATCCTTATTTATTCCAAGGATGAGGAAGAACACTTACAACATTTGTAATTGGTTTTTTAACATTTGTAGAAGCATAGATTAAATGGAAAGTTGTCTAAGTGTACATTTTATAAAGGAAAGTGTAATATTTATTTCATATTATCTCATTAGATGGTATTTCAATGGATCCATCAAAGATAAGATCCATAATGGAGTTTCCAACACCAAAGAACATGCATGAGGTAATAAGTTTAGTGGGATTAATAGTCTATTATAGGAAATTCATTTCAAATTTATCTAAGATAACTAATCCAATTACCTATCTCAAGTGTAAGAATAAATTTTTTTGGTTAGATAAGTGTGAGGTGGCCTTTCATCCACACAGATCATGTAATAATCAGGTATTTAATGTATAAACCTATTGTAATAGGTAGGATAATTTGATGGTTGTTTTTGCTATAGGAGTTTGATATTAACATTTTGGATAGACTATGTGAGGATAATGTAGTAGCATATTTTCCATCTTCAATGCAAAATGATGAGCATAGTCCTATTTTTGATGACTATTTTCTTGATGAATATTTATTTGCAGTAACTATTCAATCTTTTTGGTTCATAGATATTGCTAACTATCTTATTTTAGGATAATTACCACAACATTTCTCACCTAGGGAAAAATATCATTTGATCTAAAAGAGCAAACATTATTCTTAGATTCCAAGATATCTCTTTATCACTGGATGAAATTTAGTTATGAGAAGATGTATCTAAGAAGATGAAGATAATGACATTCTCAGAGCCTACCATGACGAACCTCGCGGGGGTCATTTTACTACCAAACAAACTATTATGAAAGTATTTACTAGTGAATATTATTAGCCTTATTACATAAATATTCCATGATGTATAACCATAGATGTGATCAATTACATTGTATAGGGAAACCCACTCGCTCTAATGAAATGTTATCATAGCCACAACTAGTTCTAGAACATTTTGACAAATAGGGACTAGATTTTGTAGTTCCCATTAATCCTAAATCTAATAAGGAATATATACTGGTGTGCACTAATTATGTCATAAAATGGGTTGAGGTCAAAGCCTTAACCTATGCCTAAGATGAGAAAGTAGTTGAGTTCTTGTATGAAGAAATATTCACTTGATATGGAGTATCAAGAGAAATAGTCACATATGAAGGTCCACAGTTCACATCAGACATCATAGTCACCTTCGTACAATAATATGAAATTAGACAAAAAAAGTCTACCCCTTACCATCCTCAATCAAATGGTCAAGTGGAATTTATAAATCAAGAAATGGAAAATATCCTCACTAAGACTATCAATCTATATAAAAAAGATTGGTCAACTCATCTTTTAGAAGTAGTCTAGGCTTACAAAATCACTTGGAAAACCACAATTGGTTTCACTCCATATGAACTAGTTTATGGTAAGAATATATTTTTCCCATTGAGTTTGAGCATAAAACATTAATGAAAACATTTGAATTGGGATTGGATTTTTCCCAAGCTCAACAAGATAGGATCATGTAGCTAAATGCACTTGATGAAATAAGAAAGGAAGCACTTCATCACACTAAAATAGTGCAAAGACAACATGTGGGTTGGCATGATAGAAACATCAAGACTAATAATTTCTAACCTGGTGACTACGTACTCCTTTTTTACTCTAAATACAAGGATCATAAAGTAAAGCTTAAGTCCAAATGGATTGGGCTATATGAGATCAAGAAATTTTTTGACAATGGATCTATAAATCTCATTACTATTGAATCTATTTGGTTTTAAATAATTTTTAATGACCATAAGTTCAATCTATATAAGAAACCACTTTGTAAGGAAACTCTCACTTGTCAACTTATTAAAGATAACATACATCCATTTTTCATAAAGCAAATCAACTTGTTCCTAGAGCCAAAGGGTATTTATATCAACCCTTCTCGAATATTTTCAAGAGTAGTAAAAGTTCCATGTAGCCATTCACAATGGCTCAGTTTAAGATGAATAAAATCTTACCTCCTAGATTTTTATAATTATATTTGAGTTAGGACCAAAAAATTAAAAAACCAAAAAACTAGTAATGAAAACATTTGAGAATTACTAATAGATGTCTCAAAAATCTAGGTCATTGGTTGATCAACATTTAAAAAAAATAAAGATCACTACAACAACAAAATTTTTGATTTCATCTATTTTTTACTTGTAGATTCATTCCCTTGGAGTATAAATACACTTTCCACTTTGCTACAAGATGAAACTCTTGTTGTTATGGATATTTATTATTAATGTAAGACATTTTTTTATTTTCGTAAGAAACATTTCTCACTACCAAATGAATTCTTATCATTCCATCACAAATTACATTCCTACAAAGCATTTTTTCTTCTAATCAAATAACAACACTTGCTAGTACACCTTACTCTAACACTTTAAATCATCATTTATGCATTAATGAAATGTATTCCTACAAGTACTAAGGTAATTATTTTATATTTATTTCATGTCATAAGTATTAATTATTAGTAAGATTATGGGTCTTAATTCTATCAACATGCCACCATATCTTCTCCTTATCACACCATCTCATGATATCTTCTCCTCCATCGATTGATGTGACCATTAACATGCTATTACCACCACCCCTTTTTATTGCCAAGAGTCATTTGACCATGTTGAATTCATCCCCTAAGGACAAGTGATAGTTAAGTTAGGGGATATCCCATAATTAAAATAATTATCTCATTCCCAAAGTAAAAATCATAAACATTCTGCCCAAAGTTACAAAACCCTTGCTACAAAGTATAGACCCTGCAACTAAAATTCCACCCAATAATATGGGAGGGGACTTATTTAAACATGATCCACTTGATATCTCTCCTTTGACCAATAGCCTAGACATCTTGGTCCTAGTTTAGAATGTGAGATGGGCACAATATTTTAAAAGGATACATGCTTTAGATCAAATCATTACAAAATAATTCACTAGATCATTGTATAATAACTAGGAAATAGTAAGAGGAATGGAAATAAATCTAATATAAAATTTCATCAATAGAGTAACTAGATTATCAAGAACAAGTGAATCATGGAAATCAAAATTTGATGATGAGGTAAAGAGGCAAAAATTAGTTAAAGGAAATGAAATCTTGGAAACTTCAAAATAGGGTAATACATAATTATATTTACCAAGAAGATGGGCCAAAGTTGTTGATTCCATTTGTACATATTTCATCTATGAAGGGAGGTATTCCATGCTACATGGTATTCACTTCAAATTTATGAATTATTTAGGACACAATATTGAGATAAATGTCCACAACTTCTTACTTAACATAATCACAAAAATGGTAGAGGCATTTCAAAGAGGTAATGTAAAATCTCTTTCTCATCACTGTTTAATCTAATTTATTGTTGAAGACTTTACAAAGGCCTAGACTTAATATAAGTTGGGAAGATTTTTTCCAAGTACCAAGAAATGTAGAAAGTGATAGTGAGGGGAATGAAGTAGAAGAGGAAATGGAGGTAAAAGAATAGATGACAAAAGAAGACCTTATTGTAGCTCCAAAATATTCTACAGAAGAAGACCTTCTTGTAGCTCTACAAGAACCTAAAAAAAACCTCTTACAGCCACATAAGAACTTGTAGAAGAATATCTTCTTGCAATCACACAGGAACCTGCATCAAGGATAAATCTTGAAGGGGATTCCAAAAGAAATAAATCCATAATAAGAAAGAAGAAAATAATTATCTAACCTGACTCTGAGGAATTTAAGGAAGAACATCCACCTTCTCCTAAAAAGGCTAAGGTAACATCTACTCACCATAGATCCCATATATTAAGAAGGAAGATGAAAAGTAAACCAATAACTAAACCTAATTATATTATATAAATTAATGAAGAATCTAGAGAGAAAAAAACTACCAATAGTAATGAATCACTAGAGGCACTTAATTTTGAGACTAACAAGGAAGAATGTTCTCAAGGAGATAATAAGAATGCAAAACAAGTATAACATAGTCCTAAATAATTATGATAAGAACCAATGCAGGAAGAAGTAGAACAAATAGAACAACCTATATACAAATGGAATTTCCTACTCTAGATAAAACCCTATAAGAAATTGAGAAACTGAAGAAGAAACTACATGATCAGCCAAGAGGACTAGATGTGCATGTTACAACAAATTTTCAATTGTAGCCCTCTATTGAAACCATCCTACAATCATTGTTTCATAACCTTATGTATTATAAAATCAATAGGAAAAACCTATAACTATCTAAGCTGTCAAGTATAATTCTTCATCTGTGGTGTCTTCTAAATTGATGAATTAGATAGATAGTCAATCTAAAATTATTAAGGCATTAAAAAAAGAGAATAAGAAATTAAAATAAGAGGTTAGGTTGAAAGAAGAAATAATATCCAAACTATATTAAAAAAATTGAATATATGGCTTGTCTTACTCAAGATCTCATTGACTATAGGTCTCCTAGAAGGGTATATTCATTTTATCTTGAGGAGAGATGGAAAGAATTTAAATTCATGATAATTTACTATGACTTGCCTTATGACGTAATTGATGTCCTCTCTTTCTTTGAAATATATAAATAGAGCTCACAAAAAGAACAAGCATAATTGTGTGAGTTATATCTTCATAACTATGTTGTGCCTTATGATATGGAATGGGATCCTAACCTATATGTTGGAGATGTCCTTATAAAGTTATTTTCATCATATCTTTTGAATGTGTAAAGAAGAGGAAGAGAGATGGTTGAATATAAAAAAAAGGAAAATGAAATTCAATTGCTTATTATAAGAGAGTCAGTGGCACCTAATGTTGTGTTGGTAGAATGGGATAACATCATGTTGAGGAAAGAATTTATAACTTTGTTTTCCAAAAATTGTAATGAAGCCCAAGATTTACATTTAGGATTGAGAACTTTTACTAGACCTATGAAAAAATAATCTTGGATTGAAATATTTAATGAGCTCACTCTTGAGCTAAGAAGGAAGATCCATATTCCTCAAAGGTAACATTTTATAGAATCATAAGATATATTTTGATTTTAGGTGAAATGGTATCTCAATTATTGAGAATCAAACTCCAACCCCCTCTCTTTTAGTATCCTATTCTGAAATGATAGGATAAAGCTCCATTAGATGAAGCTAGAGAGGTTAGAAATTGGCAACTATTTGAATAGTGGCATGGATTTTATGCTCACCTTATAAGTGGTGCCATAAACTTTATGGATTTTAGAACTATTTATGAAATTGAAATGAACAAGTTTGTTACTAATGGATGAGCAAGGTCTTAAGTTGGGGAGTGTGATGAGCCCCAAAAATGTCATGTTTTTGTCCTCATCTGACACACTCATCCTTATTTTTTACCATGATTTTGAGTTACTTTCCCATAAATTTTCCATCCTTGAATAACCATAATCATGTAAATAGAATTATGTTCTCATACTCTTTGAATAGTTAGAACTATGTATTGAAATCAAGTATATAATAGTTATCTTCTACTATAGGATGTTTTTTATATAAACATGTTTTAAATATGTTTTGGAGTAATAGGTATATAGCATAGAAAATTCTACAACAAAGGAATGTCATCACATAGACACATCCTACAACCACTACATGAATAAAGATGAAAATGAATAAAATATGATTCCCAGTTGAACTGACTCATAGAAAAAACTATAACCTCTAGGGAACATAATAAGGATGTGGTTGAAGAATGAAATAGATTTTTCAATCCTAATGAAATATTACAAGGTTCATATAAATGGTGACTTTATCAAAAGGAACCAATTTCCATTAACTTAAGTCAAATGTTTATTAGATTAGAATATATATTGTTTTGTATAAAAAATTTTTCCTTGCTATATATATAGGTAACTACAAGGTAGAGAGATGGTAGATATAAATTATAGAAATATCAAAAGTACATTATCTCAAGTAGTTGTTATTGTAATATCCTATAGTAATTCATTATTTCACATTGATTAATATGAACAATCATTTCTGAGTCCAATTCATTGTTGTAATAGGAAGGATTGAAGCTTGAGTCAGAAGGAGGAAGGGCCCCATTTAAAACTCTTAAAGAAACAATCCAACATGTTAAATAACTAAGCATGTTATTTAGTTTATTTGTGTTGTGTGCTTTATTTCTAAATTGTGTGATTTACAATCTTGCATATAATTATTTAAGTAAACTTCCAAGAATGTAACATTTAATTCATAGTATTATATTCATGTTTAATTCTAACATCCCATTTATTTTATGGCTTTAGAGTCTTAGATTATAATCATTAGAAGTTAAAATTAGAATATTGAGTGTGCACATATTGTGAAGTCATCCTAAAGTTTACATCCTCAGGCTGACATTTAAATGAAGTAAAAGATATAGGTTTATGGTAACTCTCCTTGCTCATTTTGATCAAGAGAAGTATATTTGAATATGAACCAAATATTAGTCAGAGGTAATTCCAATAAACTAGGTGAACACCTCATTATTTTATAAAGTGAAACAAGTCTCATACAAACACTTCTAATGATTTACAACTTCTTAAACTACCTTGTACCTCATTTTCTAACATTTTTCCTAAAAAGAAATATTTTATGATACATCTATATAGCTTTTATACAACAAAGTAACATGCCTAGGGTATTTTATTAGTTTATTGGATGTTATAGGTTTTTATTAGGTCATTCATGAGTGTTTGAGTGTAATTATTTCTATTCTCCTCAAGTATAGTCTATCTTAGGGTTTAAGTAGGGTTTTGGAGGTCTACCATCTTAACATTGGTTCATAAAGATGAGACATAAAATCATTAACTTATGATCATGGATGTTTAGTACATATACCACCCTAAATCGTTTGACAAAATTAGGGTCCCATGCATCTTTCATGTCAATATATGATTGTAAGTGGGTAAACTTGGAGTCCTCTACCGGTAATTTAGACATGTTTGTAGTCTTGACCTTTATTCATAAACTTAATATACTTAATAAATATAAATATTATATGTCTTTTAAATATATAATTTTTCATAACTAGTTATAATATAATTTTCCAAAAATATTTTGGTAATGAAATATATGAGCATCTAAAGTGGTGGCTTGAATTAACTGTCTGGGATAGTGCAACTCGAGTTATACTTAAAGACTAAATGGGATATCCATTTGAATCATCATAAATAAAAAAAATTTAATAGTAAATTTAACAACCTCATATAAATTTTTATATTTTCAAACTTTCCTATGAGGGTCTAATCATATTTCCATGGTGGTGTGGACCTTTTAGGCTTAGGACAGGGTTTTAGGCCTAATTGGTCTTGATTGAGTTTGAGGGTCCAAGTGACCTATAAGTTACTTTAAGGATTACATATTATCATATAATATTATTTCACACCTATTTCCATCCTCATTAAACTATACATATTTTCCAAAACCCTACTTTGTAGTCATTCTTTCACATCACTACCTATAGACAACGGTTCATGGTTAGCCTGTGTACTTGGGGTTTGAGTAGGATTTTATCTCCTTTTTAAATGTGGATTTGATGAATTTATTAGTTATTATTTTATTATTTTATTGTTTTAATCACCCTCAAATCAAATTTTCCATCCAATTATATTCATGCATACTCCATACATTCAAGATTAGGGTTTGTGCATAGTTAGGCATGTACAACCCTTAGGCTTTAGTTTAGTGTTCTCTTATCTAAATTAGAGGTTTTTATCACTTTAAAAACATATTTTATGTCTTATAAAACCTAAATTACTATTTTTAATCTCTCATATACTTAAAAATAAAATGTATTTAGTTTGATGCATATAGACTTGCCTAGGCCTATTAGGACTAATAGGTTTGAGTAGACCATGAAGTTTAATTGAGTATTACTCCATTAAATTTTAGGTTTTCATGATTATTAAATACATATTTAACATTTATTACCTCCATTTTATTTATATTATCTTTAACAACCACTTAAAATATGTATATTCCATACACCCTATTGCACATGTCTGTATGTCTTAGTTTTACGTCTAGTAAGATTAAATGGGAAATTAATCCTTATATTATTTTCAAGGAATTATTTACTCAAATTAAAAAATAATTAGTATCATTAAAATAATATTTTAATCCCTAAATTCTCATTACCTCCTTTCACTTTCTTCATTAAGCACAATTGATCACATTTCACTTTCTAAACCAAAACCTTGACTGTAGGAGACAACTGGGTTCTTGATTGTGAGTGGGTAAGAGGTAAGATTTGTCATTTATCACAAAATATCCTCTAGTTACCAATACAAATCATCCATATAATATGTTTTCAGTCCTTAATACACTTTCCTTTTACATGATGACACCCCAAAATAGGGTTGGTGTTCAAATTGTCCCTAGGTATAGTCAGACATGAAGGTGGTATAATTAGTTGACTACACACATGAACCCCTACTTTATTTTTGATTTATCATCCCATAATTTAAATTTAGTGCCTATTTAATGACATAATTATGTGTATATCCCATTGATTCTCTTATTTACCCTTAAAATAGGGTTTCTTTCCCAAAACTTTCCTCTCCTATAGTTAGCCTATGTGTATCTACTCTAGGCATATTGGCTATGAGTTATCTTATCTTGCAAAGAGTTTTAAAGGGGTATGAACCAATTTTACCTTAATTAATATCTCTATATTAACTAAGTATATCACACTCAAATCAACCTTGTATTTTATCTTCTTAACTATCCTTAAAACTCAAAAAGGTCTCAACACTAACACAATACTTATTAACTATAGCTGTTGATTTATAGTTTGTAGGTAATAATTTACTCCTTTATCAGTTTTTAAGGATATATGAATCCTCTTCATAACCATGATGGTCCATATATTGAGAAACATCAAAACACTATATTCATGATGTGTATTGTATAATGAGTAGTGATATGTGTGTGATGATAATGGGATATATGAAACCTGAGAATGAAGTGTTATGCTCGCAACAATGGTTAAATAGTAGTGTAAAAGCTATGAAAATGGAATTAATTATGAGGGAATTGGAATAAAAAATGAATCCATAGTCAAGATATTCTAAAATTATCCTATAAAATCATATGCATATGCCTAAAAAATATATCATTTTAGAGGTTCTCAAAGAAGCATACACAATGAAAAGAGAAACATAGGATTCTCCAAATAAACCTAACATATGATAAATGAAACTATAAGACTTTTGAGGATATATTGATAATTTATAGGTTGTGATTCTTTGATGAAGTTTTAAAAAATTGAAATAATGACACTTTTCATGAATAAAACATTTCATATAATATCTTATTGTGTCTTGACAACCTTGGATCCACCATTGAATCGTACAACCATTCAAACTTTCCTGTAGACTATAAATTTATAAATTTATGTATTATTCAACCTATAAACTCACATGTGTGTAATAAAATTCTAAATAAGTCATGAAAAGTTCCTTGAAGGCTTAAATAATCAAGAAAATCATTAGTTTCACCAAAATAATTAGAAACTCAACAAAACCATACTCTTCTTTTGCCTTGTATAGATGTGAATGGTGACCAAACCCCTTAAGTTCTTAGAATTTATTAATAAGATTTGCAAGACTAAACTAAAAACCAATACCTTATATTGTATGTTCATAAGGTTTATTTCCTCTGGTCAAAAAGCTTGAATCCTTTTTCTCTCTCCCTTGTATAGATTGAACACAAACCTCAAGTGTTCTTGATATCTATAAATGAAATTAATAGGTAAATTAAATTAGTTTTTTAATTTTGAAGCCTTTAAACACTCTAATTTATTCTCCATGTGCCTATAAAAAACATCCTTTCATATCCATGATTTCTCTTGATCAAATCTATACATGATGGATCTGTACCACCTATTAAATCCTACAAATTCTCTTTTTATTTCCTCATGTTTCAGTTTTAAACTACCATTTTAGGGTAGTATAAGGGGGAATATGAGTAAAAATGTATTTTAATACAATTAATAAGTTTTGGAGAGTAAAAGGGGCATGTTTTCACATGTGTGGGTTCACTTAATGGCAAAATAATGTTCTAGAATTGTGGAGGGGGTAATTGATGTTTTAGTGGCCTCTTGAGGTCAAAATTTTTCATTTTAAGATTAAAAAACTTTATTTTAGACAACATACATATAGCTTCAAAAGGATATTTGAAAATAAATATAATAAAGAGTATTGTATAGCCTTCAAAAGGTTTCAATGATGATTTTATGTATATATATATATATATATATATATATATATATATATCACAGTTTCAAATCCTAAGCCATCCATACCTTGAATATACTAAATAAATTTAAAAAATTCATGGTAAGTCATCAATTTCCACCAAATATTATCTCCATTAAGGTAATTTAGATTATAATACCA
Source organism: Torreya grandis (assembly GCA_037957365.1). Classification (NCBI taxonomy): domain Eukaryota; kingdom Viridiplantae; phylum Streptophyta; class Pinopsida; order Cupressales; family Taxaceae; genus Torreya; species Torreya grandis. Next base: position 371,382 of record JARHVA010002566.1, on the reverse strand, counting down.
CTTTAAACCCTTTCCATAGACCTCCAAACATACTCAAACATCATGAGGATACTTAACACAAGTTGAAATTGAGACATGACAATGACAAGAAATTTAAACCTACTCCCTTCTTATAATAATCAAAGACATCATGATGATCTAGCACATAAATTAAAAACACAAGACATATAAGATATATGATGACCACAAGAAAACTTTATGACACCTCTAGTAGTGTTGAATGACTTGAAAAAGTAATTAGGATACATCATGAATCAGGAGATCACCATGTGAAGGCTTGCATGGTTGTCATAGAAATTTTTTTGGTTATATGGTTTAGCATTTGGCCTAAGAGGCCAAATTTACAACATTTTTGGTGATTCACAGGGATTGACTAGCCTGTTGGTTAAGGGAACCCACTTATTTTCATGACAATGAGGACTCATACATGGCTCATAACTATTCTTATATTATTAAAGAGATTATCACCTATGACACCTCTAGGACTACAACAAACTAACAAGACATAACAAAGACAAATAAAGAAACACATTTAAACAAATAAGGGAACAAATTACAAACTTATGTATGACCACTTATTGAAACAAGACAACAACACTAAAAACAACTAACCTAAAATAACTTCTTTCCTCAAGGATCAAATGGAAAACTTGATTGGTCAGTATAGCACCATGAGGTCTAGTTTCCATGACTTTATTTGAGTCCAATCAAGCATTTCTTGTTATATGAGGACTCCCACTTGTAATTGGAGGCATTAACATGTTCATGACTCCTTAGGAGATTAGATGGACCTCATTTCTCCACTCTTAGGTGTATAGATTGGCTAGGTGAATATATCACCCAATCATAATCATCCCATATCTATATTCCTTACATGATTAATCTCATCTCTAAATTAGTCATGATATTATATTTATCTACCATGTGTTGGTTGGTCCCTTCACTTTGATTTACTAATTCAAAAAACACTTCAGGATTCTTTTAATCACCTTGGGTATGTTCTTCTTATGGGTAACTTTGATAGGTTCAATAGCTAATTCATATTAAACATTATCTATAGGAGGTGTGAGTCCTTGAAGGGTCTAATATTCATTGAAAGTTATCATGTATTATTGCTAAAGGTCATATTATCAACTTGACACTCCATGTAACCATGATCATACTTCAAACTCTCATCAATCATTAAGGTCTCATGACCATCAACAAACTCATCTTGGTGGACAAGAATTGGTCCTTTATCTTCAATGAAACTAAATTTTTATTGAAAACATACCTTTTCTTGGATGTTTAAAGACTAAATAAGGTTAAATCCTTTCCTTGTAGATGTTGAAATTTGATTAAATACCTCACTTTCACACTCATTAGGGATATCATGACAAAGAGTGGTTACCATATCATCGAGGTGTTCTTTGGAACCATCTTATTCTTGTCCAATTGAAGTGTCTTATTATTTTATCTTATATTGCATCCAAACAACCTCTTGAAACTCATCCTCTTTTACATTGTGAAAGACTAATTCATACCTATCCTTGGTAAGAGGTATCCCAATGGTGATTTCCTATTCTTGTTCACTCAAATCACTATCATCCTCTATCACTACAACTATTTTTTAATCATTCATCTCACAAATAATAGGCTCTTTCTCAAGTAATGGCATGGTGGATACTTGAAATATCTCAAGAAGATGAGTCAAATCCAAAGTTGTTGTATATGCTTTATCATGCTTATTTAGCTACCCACCTTTGACAAAAATCACTTTCTCTTTATGTTTCATATTGTACTAAATGGACCTATATAAGGGGAAGGAATTTAAATCTTGAGGATGGAGGGGTGGGGGATGAGTGTTTTCCAATTTTTCTTCCACTTCAATATCTTGGTTATACTTGACATGTATCATTTTACCATTGATTGTTCCATTTAATTCCAAGTTATAAATTTAGATTTAGGGGTTTCATTCACATGTGTCACAACTTGGGGAAGGAATGAAGGTATCTTTAGCTAAGATTATGTCTCTCTTATAGTTTATATTGATTGATGTAGAGGCTTGTCTCAAAGTTTAGTCTGGTTAGCAAGGTGAGCCTGAAAGTCAAGCACCACCTAATTAGAAGTCTCTCCAAAATTGATCAAAAGGTGAATGACCTTAAACTTCTTGTTTTGAATCATGTAACTTATCTTTCTCAAGACAAATTTCTATCTCCCTTTAAAATCTCTCTTAGATAGATCTCCAAGTAGGAAAATATGGTAGAGCTTATGAGGAACTTTGAGATATTTGAAACACATTTATTTGAGACTCTTAAGGGGAAATGGAAGTTCAATGGACTATTGATGTGGAATGAAAGAGGGGACATACTATTGATAATGGTGAACCTATTACCCCTCATATGATAATAATTTCTCCTTAATATTTTAAACTAGAACATTTATATCCACCATGTCATTGTTGACCTCTGAATGACCTTATCTTAGGAAAAATATCCACTATTATTTAGCTTTCTATAATGAATTCCTCATGATATCAATCAAATAAAAAGGAATTTATTGGCTATATCTCCTTTGTGTGTCAATACTCACCATATATCTTTCATATCCCAAGAAGGTCCTTTTGAGGCTTGATATGGAATGTTTTGGGACCTTGTTTGGTTTATCAAGAATGTCATGAGGTTACCATGAATTATTAGAGTTATAAGTATGATTCTGATGAGGTGAATAAGGTTCACAAGGAGAGCTAGATTGGTGTCCTTGGTATTAAAGAGGATCATAAGCCTGATGAGGCTTCTTATATTATTGGAAGGGGTGAATATAGGGCCATTAGTTTTCATAATGAGAATATAGAGATCATAATGTAATTGGATTAGATCATAGGTTTGTTGATAAAGAAGTGAATGATAGAAATCAACCCCATATTTAGCCATCAATCATCATAAGACACATGAATAATAATGAATTATGAACAAGAATTGCTATTACCATGAGATGATGACCTTGTGATGACCCTCATCATGAATTTTTGAGTTCAACCTAGCTTATAAGTTCTTGAAGATGCTTATGATGGCCAAGATGCTAATGTGAATGATCTAATTATTGAATCTAGTACCACTGGGTATGCTAGAACTATTAACAACCTAAGTTTCACCCTTTAATGGAGATTGTTAACTTTTCTTCAAAATTGGATAACATGGGATTTTCCTTAAGGTTGTGGGTTACCAATAGTTAGATGAAACCTATAGATTATGGGGCTAGCTCCCCTGATGCATCTGTTTGGCTTAGTTTACTAAGACCTACTATTGTTGGGGTAAAAAGGGATATAAAGTGCAAAAAATAAATCTATTCTAGGGGGTGGTGATGCACCAATACAATCATTCATCCTATCAATTTGGATTGTAACAAACACTAGTAAGTAATACAAGTGACTGACTCTACTAACTCGAATAACTCCTATGCAAAAGTGTTTCATATAAATATTATACTAATTAGTCAAAATATGAGGGTAATGATGGAAGGTCTAAATCAAGGTAATTTACCAATCAAATCTCCACTCCAATCTCATCCTCTTATAACTCAAACACTATATGTGAATTGTATAAGATCATATACAAGAAACTAGGTGAGATTAGGACCTACCAACGGAGGAAAAATACCACATGTGTAAATCAAACTAGTAGAACATAATAAACCACTATCAAAGAGCCAAAAAATAGTCATTTGCATTAGCTAAAGAGGTTACAAGGTGCCAATCTAGGTAGAGTCTCCTCATACCCAATAGAGGAATACCAAAATTAGGCCTTCCAAACTCAATAAATAGAAGTACATAGACATAAGAAGAGGGAGAGTGGAGTAAAAGTCCTTAAAGAAGTCAAAAGATCATAATTTATTTCACATGATAGTTATAACAATATTCCATGCATTGAAGTGCCTTTAAGAGTGTCCTTATGATGGTTAAAGTTTTTCTTTAGTAAAATTTCACCCATGAAATTTCTATGAATGACATCCTTAATAAATTCCCAATCTTTCATCTATTACAAGTATTGAATAGACACAAATAACTAGATTTCATGAAGCATTAAATGATTACCTCTTCTTATGGGTTGACTATATCCATGGAACCATAAAAAACCTTCACAAATGCTTATGAGGATGAAACCTACTTACTTTAATTGGTAATTATGAATGTTTATAGATATTTCATTAACCACATATAGTCTCTCTACACCCAAGAGCTCCTTTATCTACAATTTTACTCTTTGAATAATTAGGCCATCTTGAGTAGTCTCACAGATTGGTTGACTAGTGAAGGATAGTAGAGGTACTTACAATAAAATAGGTGAACACCTAATGATTTGAGGAAGTGAAACAAGTCTCAAAAAAACACTTACAATGATTTATAATTTCTTAAACTATTGTGTACCTCATTTTCTACCCTTTTCCTTAAAAAGTAGTGATTTATGATTGGTTTATAAAATTTATATACAAAAAAAGTACAATACCTAGAGTATCTTATAATTTTCATATATGTTATATGTTTTTGTCATGTCATTAATGAGTGTTTGAGTGAAATTATTTCTATTCTCTTTAGGCCTGGTCTATCTTAGGGTTTAAGCAAGGTTTTGGAGTTTTACCATCTTAACAATGGTTCATAAAGATGATACCTTCAATCCCAATATTATGGTCATATATGTTTATTTTATAGACCAACCTAAAAATTCTAATAATGTTAGTGTCCCATGCATATTTCATGGAAGGATGTGAGTGTAGGTTGGTGAACTTTGTGTCCTCTACAGGTAGTCTGGACATGTTTATAGTCTTAACCTTTGTTTAAAAACCTGAGATCCTCAACCCATCTCACTATGACATGGATTTTAAATATATAGGGGTTCCTAACTAATTGTAATATCATTTTCCACTAATTCTTTGGTGATGAAAGATATGAACATCTAAAGTGATGGCTCAAATTGACTGTTTAGGACTATGCAACTTGAGTTAGACTTAAAGACTAAATGGGCCATCCATTTGAATCCTCATGCATAAAACACATTTTATAAGACATATACCAACCTCATATATCATTTCATGGTGTCAAACATTCTTATAAATGTCTTATCATATTTCTATGGTGGTGTCGGACTTTTATGCTTAAGATAGGGTTCTAGGCCTAATTAGTCTTGGTTGAGTTTGAGGGTCCAAGTAACCTATAGGTTAATTTATGGGTTATATCTCATAATATAATATTATCTCCCATATATTTCCATCCTCATTAAACTATCCCTATCTTCCAAAACCCTAATTTGTCTTTATTCTTTCACATGACTATCTGTAGGTAATAGTTCATGGTTAGACTGTATGCTTGGGGTTTGGGGTCTGAGCAAGATATTACCTCCCTTTTAACCATATATTTGATTAATTTATTATTTCCTATGGTATAATTTTAGGTTTTAAAACTCCCTAAAATCCATGTTTCCATTTAGTTTTGTTCCTACATATTCCATACAATCAAGTTTAGGGTTTGTACATAATCAAACATGTGCAACCTTTAGGCTTTAGTTTAGTGTTCTCTTATATTAATTATAGGTTTTTATAAATTTTAAAAAATATTATATTACCTATAAATCTTCCCTTAGGTTTTTTAATCTCTTAGAGACTTCAAAATCAAATGTCTTTATTTTGATGCATATAGGCTTACCTACGCCTATTAGGCTTGAGTAGACCATGCCATTTAGCTGAGTATTCCTCAATTAATGTTGAATTTTTCATTATTATGAAGCACCCATTGAAAATTTATTACCTCCATTTTATGTATCTTATATTCAAAAAATACCTAACATATGTAGACACCATACACCCTAGTGTAAAGGTATGTATGTCTTAGTTTTAAGTCTAGTAAGATTAAATGGGCCATTAAGCCTTCTCTTATTTTCAAGGACTTAGTTAATAAAATTATAACATAAAAATTATAATTAAATATTTTTTTCTTACCTAAATTATCCTTACCATTTTCACTTTTTTCATTAATCACGATCCATCACATTTCACTTTCTAATCCAAGACCTTGGTTATAGGAGACAGTTGGGTTCTTCACTGTGAGTGGGTAAGAAGTAAGATTTATCATTTCTCAAAAACTATCCTATAATTAATTTCTTAAAAATCCATCTCATATATTTTTTATTACTAAATGAATTCTCATTTTACTTGATGATACCCCAAAATAGTGCGAGTGTTCAAACTATCCCTAGGTACAGTCAGACCTATAGGTGGTCTAATTAGTTGACTACACACATGAACCCCTTCTTGATTTTAAATTTCTAATCCCCTCACTAAATTTTAATGATTTTTTTTTGGAATCACTATGTCTTTAGACCCTTAATTCTCTTCATTACCTTCTAAATAGGGTTTCTTTCCTAAAACTCCTCTCTTATAGTTAGTCTATATGTATCTACTATAGGTGTATTGGATATGAATTATCTTTTATTGAAAAGAGTTTGAAATGGGTATGACCCTGTGTTACATTAACAAATAGCTATCTTAAATAAGGCTATCAAACTCAAATCAACCATCAATTTTATCTTCTCAACTATCCTTAGAACTTAGAAAGGCCTCAAGACTACCACTATATTAATTGACTATAGGTGTTGATTTGCAGCCTGTAGGTAACAATTTATTCCTTTAGTAGTGTTTAAGAATATGACTCATATTCATGACCATGATGGTCTATATATTGATAAATGCCAAAACATTGGATTCATTATGAAAATTTTATAATGAGTAGTGATGTGTGTGATGATAATGGGATATATGGAAACTGAGAATGAAGTGTTAATCTCACAACAATGGTTAGATGATAGTGTAAAGTTATTAAAATTAAATGAATCATGAAGAAATTGGAATGAAACATGAATCCATAGTTAATAGATTTTAAAAGGATCCTATAAAAACATATGCATATTCCTAACAAAATATGTCATTTTGGAGGTTATCAAAGAAGCATACATAATGAAAAGAAAAACCTAAGATTCTCTAAAAGAATTTAACATATGTTAAGTGACCTTAACATATACTAAGTGAGATTATGAGAGTGTTGAGGATAGATTGATGGATAAAATACTATGAGACTTTGATGAAGCTTGAGAAACTTGAAATAAGGACACTTTCCATGAATTAAACATTGCATACAATATCTTATTGTGTCTTGACAACCTTGGATCCACCATTGAATTGTATAACCATTCAAACTTATTTGCATACTAAAATTTTGGTAGTTTAGGTGTTCTTCAGCCCTATAAACTCACACACGTGTAAAAAAATATTGAGAAAGTCATGAAAAGTATCTTCAATTATTAAAGAATCAATAACAACCACTAGTTTTGCCTAAATAGTCAAAAACTCAACAAAATTGTACTACTTTTTGGCCTTGTGAAAATGTGAATGGTGACTAGACCCCTTCAGTTCTTAGAATTTGTTCATGATTTTAGGAAGAATAAAATAAAAACTAATACCAGTGATTATAATTTCATAAGATCTAGTTTCTCTAGTAAAAAACTTGAATCCTCTTTCTCTCTCCCTTGTAGAGACTCAACACAACTTGAAGTGCTCTTAATATCTAACAATGAACTTAGTAGGTAATGTACATTAATTTTTGGATTTTTAAACATTTTAAGAATCTAATTTCATCACCATGTGCCTATAAAAAAACCTCATTTCATATCCATGACTTATTCTAATCAAATTCATATTGTACAAATCTATACCAGCTAAAAATATTGTTGAATCTTACAAATTTTCCTCTATTTCATCATGTTTTTTTTCTAAACCACCATTTTATGGAAATATGATGGAAAATGCAAGTCAAAATGAATCTTAAAATAACTAATAAGTTTTGGAGAGAAAATTGGTCATGTTTTCACACATGTGGGTTCACTTAATGGCAAAACAATGTTCTAGATTTGCGGAGGGGGCAACTTTAAATCATAAAACCATCCAAATAAAGCAATATCATGACCATGAGGGTGATTAAGGGCATGGTTGATGTTTTAGTGGCCTTTTGAGGTTAAAATTTTTCATTTTAAGACCAAAATCATTGTTTAAGACAACATACATATAGCTTCAAAAGGATATTTGCCAATGAATAACATAAAGATTACTTTATAATCTTGTAAAGGTTTCAATGAGGATTCTATGTATCTCTATCACATTTTAAAAGCTTATAGCAACCATACCTTGAATATTATAAATACATTTAGAAAAATTCATGGTGAGTCATTAGTTTCCACTAAATATATCTCCATTAAGTCACTCTAGATTATAAGACCACTCCAAACCCTTACAAAAGACCTCCAAACATACTCAAACATCATGAGGATACTTAACATAAGTTGAAATAGAGACATGATAATGACAAGACATTTAGACTTACTCCCTTCATATGACATTCAATGACATCATGATGATCCAACACATCACCTAAGGACCCAAAACATCTAGGAGATATGATGATCACAAGCAGACTCTATGACACCTCAAATAATGTTGAATGACTTCAAGAAGAAAGTATGAGACATCATGACTCAGGAGATCACCATATGAAGGCTTGGGTGGTTTTCATAGAATTTTTTTGGTTATATGGGTTGGAATTTGGCCTAGTAGGCCAAATTTACAACTTTTTTGGTGACTCACAGGGGTTAACCAACCTAATAGTCAAGGGAACCCACTCATTTTCATGACAATTATTACTCATACATGTCTCATGAGTATTCTTAGACTATTAAATATATTAACACCTATGAAACTTATAGGAATATAACAAAATAATAGTAGATAATAATACAACTAAATAAACACATCTATACAAATAAGGGAACAAACTACAAACTTGTATATAACCATTGATTGAAATAAGATAATAACACTAAAAATAACTAGCCTAAGATTAAGTTCTTTCCTCTAAGATAAAATATAAAACTTGTTCAGTAACTATGGCACCATGAGGTCTAGTTGCCATGCCTTGATTTGTATCCAATCAGGCATTACTCATTATATGAGGACTCTAACTTGAAGTTGGAGGCATTATCATGTTCATGACTCCTGAGGAGATTAGCTAGACCTCCTTGCTCCACTCTTAGGTGTATGGATTAGCTAGGTGAATCAAATGCCCAATCATAATCATCCCATATATTTATTCCTTGCATGATTAACCTCATATCTACCTCAACCATGAGATTATCTTGATCTGCCATGCCTTGGTTGGTGCCTTCATTCTAATGTACTAATATAACAAACACTTCATCATTATTTTTATCACCTTGGGTCTACTCTTCTTATGGGTAACATTTGATAGGGTTAGAAGCTAATTCATATTCAACATGATCTATAGGATATGTGAGTCTTTAAAGGGTTTGATATTCAATAAAAATTCTCATGTATTGATGTCAAGGGTCATCATTATCACCTTAACACTCTATGAAACCATGACCATAATTCAAAGTCTTGTCAACCATTGGGGTTTCATTCCCATCAACAAAACCATCTTAGTAGCCAAGAATTTTTCATTTATCTTCATGGAAGCTATATTTTTCTTGAAAATATACCTTTTCTTGGATGTTTGAAGACTTTAAAAGGCTACCTCCTTACCTTGAAGCTGCTTCAAGTTGAATAGATACCTCACTCTCACACTCATCAAGGATATTATGATAAAGAGTGGCTATAATATCATAAAGGAGTTATTTGGATCCATATTCTCCTTTTTTAATTCAAGTGTCTTCTTCTTGAAACATATCTTGCATATAAACAACCTTTTATAACTCATCCTCTTTTGCATTGTGAAATATTGGCTCATACCTATTCTTAGCAAGGGGTATCCCAATGGTGATTTCCTCTTCTTGTTCACTCAGATCACTATCATATTATATCACTATAGTTATTTCATATTCATTTATCTCACAAATAATAGGCTCCTTCTCAAGGAATGGCACGGTGGATCTTTGAAAGAGCTCAATAAGATGAGTCAAATCCAAAGGTGTTGTGGATACTTTATCATTGCCATTAAGCTACCCACCTTTGATAACTATCGATTCCTATTTATATTATATATTGTCTTTAATGGACCTCCATGAGGGGAAGATATTTAAATATTGAGGATGGAGGGGTGAGGGATGAGTATTTTCCAATTTTTATTCCACTTCAATATCTTGGCTTATACTAGACTAGTCTCCTTTTCCCCTTGACTACTGCATTTGATTCTAAGTTGGAAACTTAGATCTAAGGGTTTCCTTCACATGTTTCAAAACTTGGGGAAGGAATGAAGGTATTTTCAAATGAGATTATGTTGCTCCTATAGTGGATATTTATTGATATAAATGCTTATCTACAAGTTTAGTCTATCTAGCAAGGTGAGCCTAAAAGTTAAGAACCACCTAATTGGAGGTCTCCTCAATATGATCAGAAGGTGAATGACCTTGAAAATTATATTGTGAATCATGGAACTTATCCTTATTAAGACACACTTCTCTCTCCCTTTGAACTCTTTCTTGGATAAACCTCCAAGTAGGAAAAGTTGGCAAGGCTTGTGAGGAACATTAAGGGCTTTGACACACATTTGTTTGAGACTTTTGAGGGGAAAAGGGAATTTAAATGAAGTATTAATGTGGAGTGAAAGAGAGGACATAAAGTTGATAAAGGTGAACAAATCCCCCTTCATATGCTACTAATTTCACCTCAATCTTTGTAACTGAACCTCTATTTCCAACATGTCACTATTGAGCATTGAATGACACTATCTCATGAAAAATACCCACTCTAATTTATCCTATTATAATGAATTCCTTATGCTCTCAATGACATGACTATGAATTTCTTGGCCATAGCTCCTTTGTGTGTCAATACTCACCATATATCTTTCATACCCCAATAATTTTCTTTTGAGGCTTGATATGGATTATTTTTAGATGTGGTTGGGATGATCAAGAACATCATGAGGTTTCTATGATTAATAATATTGATAAGTATGCTTCTAAGGAGGTGAATGAGGATAACAAGGAGAGTTAGAGTGATGTCATTGGTATTGAATAGGATCATAGGCCTGATGAGGTTTCTCATATTATTGACAAGGGTGAATGTAGTGTTGGTAGGTTTCATAATGGGACTAATAGGTATCATAATGGAATTGAAATAAATCATAAGGCTACTGATATTCAAGTTAATGATAGAAATATTCCCCATACATAGTTGTCATTCATCAAAAGACACATGAATAATAATTGACTAAGAATGAGAGCTCCACTTACCATAAGATGATGACCTTATGATAACCCTCATCATGAATTCATAACTAAAACCTAGCCTATAAGTGATTGAAGATGCTTTTGATGGCCAAAATACTAATGTGAATGTTCCAATGATTAAATTTGGTATCATCAGGTGTGTCAAAACTTTTACCAACTCAAGTTTCACCCTCTGAAGGATATTGTTGACTTCTTCTTCAAACTTGTACTAACATGGGATTGGTCTAAATGTTATGGGTTACATATAGCTAGTCCAAACCTCAGGATTATGGGGCTAGCTCCCCTGGTGCATTTTTTTTGCTCAATTTACTAAGACATACTATTGTTGGGGTAATAAGGGATAGATAGTGAAGAAAAAAACTATTCCAGGGGGTGGTGATGTACTAATACAACCATTCATCCACTTCATTTGGACTTCAACAAACACTAGTAAGCAATACAAGTGATTGAATCTTCTAACTCCAAGGATTCCTATGTAAAAAATTTTCATATAAAGGTTGTACTAAGTGGTCAAAATATGAGGATAATGATGGAAGGCCTAGATCAAGACACTTTACCAATCAAATCTCCACTCCAAGCTCAACCTCCTATCATTCAAACATTATATGTGACCTGCATAAGATCATACACTAGTAACTAGGTGAGATTAGGACCTACCAAGGGAGAAAAAATACCATATGGGAAAATAAACCTAATAGAACAAACTAAACTAGTATCAAAGATTTTGAAAATAGTTATTTGTATTAGATTAAGAGGTTATAAAGTGGCAATGTAGGCAGAGTCTCCTTATGCCCAAGAGAGGGATACCAAAATTATGACTTCCAAACTCAATAAATATAAGTACATCAAGAGAATAAGAAGAGAGTGGCATTAAATTCCTTAAATAAGTCAAAAGATCATAAATTAATCCATGTGATAGTTATAATAGTATTCCATGCATTTAAGTACCTTTAAAGAGTGTCTTTATGATGGTCAAAGTCTATTTTTGGTAAAATTTCACCCATGAAAGTTCTATGTGTTGATGTTTAAAATTTTGCTTTGTTTCAGACACCAACAATGGGAAATTTCAAGATGTGGGACATGCGACTTGAAAAAACCTCCAGATTTTTAAGAAGCTGGTCTCTTCTTTATATCAAGTGTTGGGGGAAAAGGGATGGGAATTTAAACAAAAATTGAAATGCAAAGAAAGAAAATCTAACTATGGCAAGGCACCTAAATGTAATTCAACCTTAATCCTAAGCACAGTGAAACTATATGTGGGATTCATTTACATTTAAGAGCAAACAAGTGCATGATCCATTTAAAAGATTGAAATAATAGAAATAGAGGCTCACAACATAGACTTCTTCTGCTAAAATATAAAAATGTCAATAAAGGCATAGGGTTAAATCTTCTTAAAAAAATTCTAATCACATAAGAGGTGCAAAAACATGTATAGTTATGTAAACCTTCCAACTCAAGAAAATGAGACAAAAGTAAATGACATTCCTAATCACAGTTCTAGAAAATCTACAGTCTAGATTACTTTTGCAAATGACACAGATAATATCAACAAAGGCATAGGGTTCAATTTCCTTATTTGAATCTTCTAGTCATACAAAAGGCACAAAAACACATACAGTCATATAAACCTTTCAACTCAAGAAAATGAGACAAAAGCAAATGATATTACTTAGCCACAGCTCTAGAAAGTCTAAAACTTGTTACAATAATTCTATATTAAGAAATTCTCTCTCTCCATATCTTATCCTCCATGGTGATCCCTGCACTCCTCTTTATAGACTCAAATCTCTCATTCCATCACCTAATTTCCTATGCAATAGTCTATTCTGCCTTTATCTCATAGGGGACAAATAGATGACGCTTTCAATGTTTACAGGCCCCAAATATCTACCCAGTGAACTGCTCCATCTACTGGAAATAACTCCCTCTAAATTTCCCTCTTTGTCTCTTCCTCCTCTTGATCCTATCCTTGGATTCCCTCTAAATTGTCTATGCATTCCTAAACTTATGGCCCAAATTGAACTCTAACTAAGCTGGAAGTGTCTATCAGAAGATAGTTCTTAGATTCTGAAACATTCTATTTCCCTGTAGTTTGCTTGCCAAAACATATACACAAGATGCTCTATTCTATTAAATGGAATAAGACACTTAGTCAATTCCCTAAAAATCTTCTTATTACTTTAGGAGATACCAGAGGATGACACATGTCATGTTCCATAACAACTATCGAAGACACGTGGCATTTTCTACATAACTTATACTCTTTTGTGTCTTGGCTCAGGATTGTTCTACCTTTGACACTTGTCACCATTCACTTCCTCAAAATCTCAATAGCTTGAAATAAAATAAGACCCACAACATCTCTTTCCTGAATAACTTTAAAAATGGCATAGGGACAGGTGGCAATCTCCACTTGCTTCAACAAAGGACACATGGAAATCTCTGCTACTCCTTAGCTATACTATGGAAACATTCAAGACATATGTTAGGATCCTATGGATGGTGACACTTGGCAGCTTCCATAGACTTTTATAAATAAAACCCAAGACCCACCATAGTCTTTATTCAACAATGAAAAATGAAGATCTTTCGGATGGTGACATGTTGTGGCTTCCACTACTTCTAAGAATATATTTGGCATCTTCTAGTTCTTCTAGGAATATACGTGGCATCTTCTACTTCTTCTGGGAATGGAGCAAAAAAGGGGCTCAATGGATGACACTTGTTAGCCTCCACTTGAATGGTTTGGTTGCACCTTACTACCTTTTGAAAGGGCACTTGATCCCTTTGGTTCTTTGGGATGCTCCTTTGAACTACCTAATTGTACTAAGCTATTGAACCAACTGATTGAATAAAAAATGGTTCAATGGTTCAATGTTGCATGCCATTTAAACATGAACCAAGGTATTGAACCAAGGATATTAAACGAAGTCTTTGAACCAAGGCATTAAACTGAACATATTTTAGATGCCAACACGTGGTGACTTCTGCTCTCTTCAGCTGGGATATGTGGGAACTTCCATCACTTTTAGAAAAACAACATTGAGACCTTCCGTTATTGCCAATTGGCACTTTCCACCTGATCTCTATACTTAGCCTTTTGAAATCCTTCCACTGAAAAGAGATGAAATGTGGGTGCAGATATGTAACCATAGATGCTGACACTTGGCACATTTTGCTGAGTCACTATGAGATACGTGGTACATTTTGACCAACTCATAGAAAATATGAAAGGTGCCTCAGACGATGACACTTGGCATTTTCCTTGAGAAAGGATGCCTCAGTTGATGACACTTGTCAACTTCTACTTGACTTCAACACTTAGGCAAAAATGAATCAAAAGGAAAATAAATCTCATGCTCTATTTCATGACTTTGCCATCTTGGACCAAAGAATTCAAAAGCAAAATTTTGTGGCACGTGACTAAAAAATAGAATGCAATGTAGAGTAAATTTTTACTCTACAACTATTGGCAACCCCGAGGACTTTTGAGCCTACTCAAAAAGAAACCATGACTGGAGCTAGATCACAATTTCAAAATCATAGCTTCAATAATGTTGTCTGGTAGGTGGACCACTCTTCATCAGATAACCCTTACTTATTTTTCAATTCATTGAAGGCTAAATCAAGGTTAATGATATCCTTATGTGAAAAGTTTTGAAAAATTTGAATAGTAGCCTTCAATTTGAATTTGAGCTAGGAAATAGGAACCAAGATAGCTTTTACTTTAGGGATTGATGAATCGTCCCTTAGATCCTGGAAAACTGTTTGATCATTCTATCTAGCCAACAACAATGGTTTAATTTCTTCTACCATTAACATGGTATTGTCATCAAGAAATGGAGAAGGAAGACCTAATTGTACTAGATCTTCAACATGTTGCTTCATCTCATTGATTCCTTCCTTCATGACATCTAGAAGCTTCTTGCAATTGTTAGTTATGGAATTGCAACTAAGAACCTCATTTACTTACCTAGTAATGACCATTCTGTCATTGATTCCTGCTACTAATAATGTTATGTCTGTTGCATCATAAAGATTTTGCAAAAAATGTTTGTGAGTCTATTACTCTCTCAGAGACTATAGCCAGAGTATTTACAACTAAACTCTCCACCTTTGTACACAATTTATATGTATTTTGTAAGAAGGTGAGAGATGGCCTGAGCTGAATAATCTCTGAAGAGATTCTCTTCCACATGGATTCATATAGATCCCTTACCAAACTTAATACTCTGATACTCTTTGGCCTATTGGCTAGCTCTAGTGTCAATTGTGCTACTCTCTATTGCTCTAAGTGAAATTGGGCTATTATGACCATGTTGTTATTCTATTTGGCCAATAGCTTTTGTTGAAATTGGGTAACTTGTAATAGGTGTTCCTCACACTTTCCTTGTGGTGCTACCTTTTCATGCCTAAGGGTTTTTATCACATTCTTTACCTATGTGAGCTCTACCTTTAAAGAATCATTTTGGGCCTGAACTACCCAGTGAGTCTGAAGAGAAATAGTATTTTGTAACTATTTATTTAGATTCTCTACCTCATTGTTTTTGCTATTAATTTATGAGGTTAGACTGTCACAATTTGCCTTTTCCTTTGCTAGCTCAGCTTCTATCTTCTATAGCCTTCTTGATATCTTCAAATAATCTTCAGTAACTATAGAATTAGATTCAATTAGTAGCTCAACTTTGTCCTATGGCTTGAAGAGTGACATGTCGATGGCCATAGCATTCATCATGTAATCTTTCAGCTGCATATGCTCCATTGGCTTTATTACATTTGGAAACAAATGAGTCACCATCAATTGCTATTGGATGGGGTCAAATTATGACCACAAATGGGGTGTAGCCAAATTTTTATTCTCTTTGATATTCTTCTTCTCCCTTCGAGCTTCCCTTGCCTTCCTAGTAGCATTTGCTTGGGTCTGGAAGGTGGAAGGAGAGGCGATGTGCCCACCCACAAAAGGATGTCCCTATGGTAGACCATATTGAATATCCAATTATTGGCTATGGGAAATTTGAGGGAAAGGTTTCTTGGGAGCAAAAGGGGATAAATAGGGTAATGTTAAGTCCTGAGGTGGCACTAATGGGATGAAGTGAGAAATGGGAGAGGTAGAAGTGACAAGGGAAGAAATAGGCTAAGAAGGAGAGGGAGGAGTAGTACTTACTTGAGGAGCAATTACGGTACCCTGTAATTGGTGTTATGAGGTGTCTATCTCTTCCTCTAAAGCTAATTGAAACTACACCCTCTTCCATTTCTTAGGTCTCTCTTCTTCTGGTTGTATTTCTACTCCTTTCAATGAGGCTTGTGACTCCTGGCTTGACCCAACCCTAGCTTCCTATCCTTCACCTAGTGTAGGCAAATTACCTGTCTTTAGGCTAGATGTAGGGGAGAGATGACACTCATCCCATAGTTCTTCCCATCTTTCATCTGTGTCTACATTCCTGAAAGAATGGGTTGTTTGACAAATTTCCTGCCTATACTTCCAATAGGCCTCTATCTTCTTAGTATCCCAATATTTATTCTTTAATGCTCTCCTTAAGCAAGAAGTCATTCTGACTTTAGGATCATACTCTCTCTGCTTAACATGGAATGTCTCCCATGGCCTATTCTATGGAAGTGGTAAGTCTGTTAACTCAACATAAAATCCAAGATTGTCTTCCCTAGGATTTTTTTTGGTTTCCCAAAAAGGGCAAACTTTATGTGCAATTCTAGTTGCAACCCTATGAGTCCTCACCTAGGAGGCTATGAAATCATTTGGGTCATAAACCCATTTGTCTTCTACTAGAAGGAAACCCAAAAAGGCTAGATTTCTGAGCAACACAACTTTTGCATCTCTAGTTTCCAAAACCATGCTTGTTGTCATCCATGAAAGATAATACATTTTTATTTTTCTCTTTCCAAAACTAAATTCATTATCAACTATGGTTACTTGTCTGGTGACCTTGAGGAATGCTATCTTAAGAGTCAAAACCTTTGGTAGCAATATTGGTTCTCCACAAAAACCATGGACTCTTATAATGGTATGGTGTGATCCAAAATAGAAATCACAAGGGATTGGGAAAATGACCAAAAGATTCGAAACATTGGGGAATAATCTATTCATAATTGGTTTAGGACTGAGATGACAAAAGGTAGGAGTGAAAAATAATTCCTAGAACTCATACGGGTCACTAGTCTTTGACAAAATGTGTGTCCATGCAGACACAGGAATGGTCCTTTGGAGATCAAAATTTGGGTCATACATGTTAAGATGCATATGTTGGGAAAAGAGATTAGAGTTATGGAAAAGCATGAGGTGGAACAAATACGAAGAATACCTAAACACTCCTTTTGATCTAAAATGAGCCAATTGTTCTACCATCGAGAATGCAATTTATTTCGAGAAGTCAAGCTGATACTCCTAGGTTTTGTCAACAGTCTTCAGTCTAAAAAGGATAGCCATTTGTTTTGCATACACTGCCATATCATCTTTCATGCCAAAGATGAGAGCCATCATAGAAAATGCATCTTGGCTAGCCTGTGTGAATTGAGCTCTTGGTGTAGGGAGTGTGGGTACCATATTATCATCATCACCCATTTGTAACTCAGATCTCAAGAACCTTGTCTAAGTGTTGATATCGACCCACATAATTTGCATCTTAGCCATAGTGGGAAATGTGGCTATACTGTCATGATGTAGGGCTAACATATCCCTGATAGCTTGTGGTGTGATTTACACTATGAATGGGCCTCATTGAATGGTGCCTGAAGGTGCATGGAGCCAATCTACACATAATTAAACCAGGTTGGGGCATGAATGCATAACTAGGACAATAAACTGAGCTAGTTGTGAGGTCTATATCCTCATGGTGAATGTTTCAAATTTCCCTACTCTAGCCCCTTGTAGACACCATTGATGTACCCCCTCTCTAAGATTTTTGCTACTAACTTTCTGAAGAATTGGATCCATTATGCCATCCGCATAATCCTTTATCTTCACTGAATCACTTGCTGGACCAGCTTTAGCAAACTTGGTCCTTGGATAGGCCTTTAATGGTTGTGTGGGAGCTAAAGCATATGATTTACTTGCAAGAAACCTATCAAGGGATTCATACATCCTAGCTCCTTGGTGTGAAGATTGTGCCCCCTCCATCTTTGTATCTTCTCTATGGTAACTTGTATGAATCTTTATAAAATAGAGATGCTTTCACTGTAGTAATTTGCTAAGCACAAAAATGTAAGTAGTAGGATATTTTTTGTGTGGGTGTAAGAATGTTTGAGAACTTGTAAAATTTAACTCTTGCTAAGATTTATTTATTGACCTATCAAGTCTAAAAATGGCATTAAAATTAGATAACCGTTAGCAAATCCTACTCAATCTTCTTGGGATAGCAAGATAAACATGTTATGCAAGTGGCAGAACAAGGTACGTTGGCGATTTCTAAAGATTTGGGGAAACATTCAATGTGTCAAGGAATTGAAGAATTTGAAAACTTTCTAAACCGTCGACAATGTGTTCAAAGAACATTTATTTAAAAGAAAAGTGGGAAAGCATCAACGGGAAAATAAAGCAAGAAAAACAAAACAGGAAAAAAAAAAAATGGAAAGGGAAACTACCTATCTACATTAATGAAGCATCTTTACCTCCCTCCTGGATCAAAAGCAGAATTTCTAAATTTTTTCTCACTACAAGCCAGCTTATGTTGCCATACAAGTGATCGAATTGGGTATGGCTTTGGTGAATTGCCTTCAGTTTATGCCTCATTGATTTGCCTATATTCAAGTGAGTCTGAGTCAAACATGCTTTTGACATATATAGACTCTTTTTGTTCTTGGAAGCTCATTGAATATCTACTCTTGATATTGTCATGTCTTACCAGGAAATCAATTAATGACTTAATTCCTTTTGCTTCAAACTCTGGTTCTACTACATGACCATCCTCCTTAATAACTTCAAAATTACCAATATTTTGAAAGGAAAATTTTGAAAGTTTGCAATAATTTTGTGCATGTAATTGAGGCTCAATGTTGTTCAGCTTATTTGTAACTAGTTCACAACTATCTTGAAAAATGATATAACCAGACTCAATGTTTTCAAGCAAATCATTTAAATCATGGTCCAAGAATTTTCCATGCTCTTCCTCATCATCTTGAAAAGTAAGAAGAAAGTCAGAGATTATTTCTTCTTCATCAGGGGTCAAAATATATGCCTGTGATTTCTCACTAGGAATTTTAAAATCATAAGAGACCTTAGGATTAATAAAAGAGGTATCTTTTAACTTTTCTTCCTCCAAAACATTTGGAATTATATGATCCCCATCAAGTATAATGTAAGTGTCTAGACCAATGGAGTCATAATTTCCAAATGGGTCATTTTGCATCATAGCTAATAAATGATCATTTTCTTCTTCTTGATTATACCCAGTCCATTCACCTAGCTCTTTGATATAGACCTCTTATTTATTCATCATGGCATGGGTTGCCTCTAACTTTGTAGTGGGCTCATTAGTGATGTGATCTTTATGTAATGGTTCAGACAATATCTTCATCTTTGAACTGTATTGGATTCTTAAAATGAGATGAGACCATTCAAGGGACATATATCCCCCTATTTTAGCGGTAAAGTCTCTTGACAAGCATAAGCCAAAAATAGGAGGTATATATATCACTACTACATCTTGATTTACAATTATATTTAGACAAGCATATAATTGTAATTAGAGTTGTTTGATTCTCCCTATGTTTTGTATTGCTTTGCCATCTAGCTATATGACTCCTTTAGTGAGTGGTTCATACTTAATTCCTAAAGCATCAACTATCTGCTTGGGAATTACTATGGTAGTAGCCCCTAAATCAATCATTGCATTATGCAACAGTTTCTTGCCAACTATTAAAGTTAAATAAAAGGGATCTAGTTTGGATTTGCTTACCTCTGTTGTATTATTTGCTAGGGCTATTGTCTATAGATGGACTATATTTTTGAGCTTTTCTTTTCTAGCAGGTCCTTCTTTGGTAACAGTACCTTTGGGCACTAATTGGCCTTGTAGAGCTTCTTATAGTAGTGTCTTCTATTAAGGAATAGCCAATATATCCCATATTGATACTTGTGTTGGAGTGTTCTTTAATTGATCCACTACATTTATCGGTCCCAAAGATTGAGTTCTTTGAACATAAGGATATCTTGTTTTTTCCTGAATCTAGGCAGGAGTCCCTTGATTTCACACTAGCTGAGGAACTTCTTGTCTGACAATAGTGTTTCTTTGTCCTTGAAATGGAGGATTATTCATAACTTGGCAATTTACAATCTCAGGCTATTCCACTATCCTTCTCTTTGATCTAGTGTAATAATTAGATTGCACCACTAGTTTTTGGGAGGTGGATGCTTCATTCAAAAAAATGATTCTTCATCTTCCACCCATGAGAACAAAGCATGTTCTGGGGATATTTATTCCTCTTGTTTCAAAGACATTCCTTGCATCTAAGACATTACGACTAAATTCTACATACCAGGGGACTGGTAGGCTTGATTGTCACTGGAACTTGAAAATTGACCATCCATTCTTCTTTTCTCTGCCACCTTTTGTTGTAGATTACCCCTAGGACAATCTCTAGGTGTATGGGCATCATTGCAAGGGAAACACCAGACATTAGTATCATCCACATAATTATTTTTCCCTGGAACCATCTTTTTATTTGAGTTGGGAGGAATAATCTATGAGGGTGTGGGAAGTGCAACTAATTGATTTGTTGGCTGATGGTTAGTTTGTCTTGGAGAACCATGATATTGGTTTGGCTAAGATGAAAATCTATTTCCTTGATAGCCTTGATATGGAGGCTTAGAGAAAGTATTCTACTGTCTTTTTATATTGATCAGCTCATTGGAAAATGTCTTTAGGATATTCTTGATATCATCCATCTCAGATGATTGAGCAGGGATAGGTTATTTTATAGATGGTTGAGGGCAAGTGTACATAGACATAGGTGGGCTTATAGATTTAGGAACTTCTTGAGGTAATGGCAAGGAAATTTCTAAGAACATGGGCATGGGAGGGCTTGGAGGTAACTTTCCAGCATCTATTAAATGATTCTCAGCTCTGACCACATATTCATAAGCCTCTAGCAAAGTGTGTCTTCCAAGTGACTGAATCATAATAGATATATCTGAATTCAAAGCCTTAAGATAAAACACTATGGCCATACCTAGTAATGGTCTAGCTGTAATAGGGATTCTGTCCCAAGTCTTTTGAAATCTAGAATTGAAGTCAGTCATGGCATCTTGTGGTCCCCTTTGAATGGTAATTAACTTATGTAACAAAGAATACTTATCACCCTTCTCTGTAAATCTTTCAAAGAACAAATCTCTAAGTTGATCCCATGTAGATATGGTATTTGGGGTCAAATACCGATACCATTCTAGAGCCTTCCCTTTAAAATAAATTGCTAATAATCTTATGGCCACATTTTATTGTGTGACAACATGTATAACACAAACATCTAATACATATTGAAGATGTTCCCTAGGTGTTTTAGAGTCTTGCCCACTGAATTTAGGTAGAGCTTTTAGGGCATTCACTGGGATAGGATCCCAAATGGCTGGTGGTGTTGGGGGGATTAAGGGACTTCTAGTGTTCTATCTTGTATAATTTCTTATGGGTATAGGGGCTCCCATATTTGCTCTTGGTATTAGTATAAAATGGTTAGCTCTTCTTCTTGGTCTTGTTACCAAAGGTGACAAAAGAATACTTGGATTTGTAGCAGATTGTGAGCTGGTTACTCTTCCATAGCTCTGACTCCTTGTAGCTCTCTGGTTCATACGGTCTTGAAAGAAACTTCAAGACTGGTCCCACTGGACATGCCAAAAAACTATTGATGTTTAAAATTGTGCTTTGTTTCAGACACCAATAATGGCAAGTTTCAAGATGTGGGACATGCGACTGGAAACAACCTTTAGACTTTTAAGAAGCTAGTCTCTTCTTTATATCAAGTGTTGGTGGAAAAGGGATGGGAATTTAAACAAAAATGCAAATGCAAAGAAAGAAAATCTAACTATGGTGATGCACTGAATGTAATTTGACCTTAATCCTAAGCATAATGAAACTATATGTAGGATTCATTTATATTTAAGAGAAAACAAGTGCATGATCCGTGTAAAAGATTGAAATAATAGAAATAGAGGCTCACAACATAGACTTCTTTTGCTAAAATATAAAAATGTCAATAAAGGCATAGGGTTCAATCTTATTAATTGAATTTTTTGATCACATAAGAGGTGTAAAAACACATACAATTATGTAAACCTTCCAACTCAAGAAAATGAGACAAAAGCAAATGACATTCCTAATCACAGTTCTAGAAAATCTACAGTCTAGACTACTTTTGCAAATGACACAGATAATATCAACAAAGGCATAGGGTTCAATTTACTTATTTGAATCTTCCATTCATACAAAAGGCATAGAAACATGTATAGTCATATAAACCTTTCAAGTCAAGAAAATGAGACAAAATCAAATGATATTACTTAGCCACAGCTCTAGAAAGTCTAAAACTTGTTACAATAATTCTATATTCAAAAATTCTCTCTCCATATCTTATCCTCCATGGTGATCCCTAAAATTCTCTTTATAGCCTCAAATCTCTCATTCCATCACCTGATTTCCCATGCAACTGTCTATTCTTCCTTTATCTCATAGGGGACAAACAGACGGCACTTTCAATGTTTGCAGGTCATAAATATCTACCTAGTGAACTGATCCATCTACTGGAAATAACTCTTGTAGAATTTCCCTCTTTGTCTCTTCTTCCTCTTGATCTTTGCCTTGGATTCCCTCTAGATTGTCCACACATTCACAAACTTATGGCTGAAATTGAACTCTAACTGAGCTGGAAGTGTCTATCAGAAGATAGTTCTTAGATTCTAAAACATTTTGTTTCCCTTTAGTTTACTTGTTGAAACAGATACATAGGATGCTCTATTCTATTAAACAGAAGAGGACACTTAGTCAATTACCTAAAAATCTTCTTATTACTTCAAGAGATACTGGAGGATGACACATGTCATGTTCCATAGCAACTATGGAAGACACGTGGCATTTTTTGCATAACTTATACTCTTTTGTGTCTTGGCTCAGGATCATTCTACCTTTGACACTTGTCACCATCTGCTTCCTTAGAATCTCAATAGTTTGAAATAAAATAAGACTCACAACATCTCTTACCTAAATAACTTTAAAAAGGGCATAGGGATAGGTGGCAATCTCCACTTACTTCAACAAAGGACATGTGGCAATCTCTGTTGCTCTTTAGCTATACTATGGAAACATTCAGGACACATGTTAGGCTCCTACAGATGGTGACACTTGGTATCTTTCATATGCTTTTAGAAATAAAACTTAGGACCCACCACAATCTTTATTTATCAATGAAAAATGAAGATCTTTTAGATGGTGACACATGGTAGCTTCCACTGCTTTTGGGAATATACATGGCGTCTTCCACTTCTTCTAGGAATATACGTGGCATCTTTCACTTCTTCTAGGAATAGAGTAGAAAAGGGGCTCAGTGGATGATACTTGGTAGCCTCCACTTGAATGGTTTGGTTGCACCTTACTACCTTCTAAAAGGGCACTTGATCCCTTTGGTTTTTTGGGATGCTCCTTTGAACTACTCGATTGTACTAAGCTATTGAACTGACCAATTGAACCAAAAATGGTTCAATGGTTCAATGTTACATGCCATTTACACATGAACCAAGGCATTGAACCAAGGATATTAAACCAAGGCTTTGAACCAAGGTATTAAATTAACCATATTTCAGATGCTGACACGTGGTGACTTCCACTCTCTTCAGGTGGGATATGTGACAGCTTCCGTCACTTTTAAGAAAACAACGCTGAGATGTTCCACTATTTCCACTTGGCACTTTCCACCTGATCTTGATACTTAGCCTTTTGTAATCCTTTCACTGCAAAGAGATAAAATGTGGGTGCCGATATGTAACCACAAATGCTGACACTTGGCATGTTCCAATGAGTTGTTGTGAGATACATGGCACATTCCAACCAACTCATAAAAAATATGAAAGGTGCCTCAAATGATGACACCTGGCAGTTTCTTTGAGAAAGGATGCCTCGATCGATGACACTTGGCAACTTCCACTTGGCTTCAACACTTAGGCAAAAATGAATCAAAAGGAAAATAGAGCCTGTGCTCTTTTTCATGACTTCACCATCTTGGACCAAAGAATGTGAAAAAAAATTTTGTGGCGTGAAATTTAAAAATAGAATGCAATGTAGAGTAAATTTTTACTCTACACTATACACACCATCCTTAATTAATTCACTCTCTTTTTATCTATTACAAGTATTGAATAGACATAAATAGCTAACTTCCAAGCATTAACTGACTACCTCTTCTTGACTATATTCATTAAACAATAAGAAAACCTTCATAAATGCTTATGAGTATGGAACTTTCTTTCTTAAAATGTAAATTATGGATTTTGTATTAACCATATATAGTCTCTTTATTCCTAAGAGCTCCTCCATCTAGAATTTTACTCTTCTTTGACCATCTTGACTAGTTTCATAGACTAGCTTATTAGTGAAGGCTAGTAGAGGTACTTCCAAGAAAATCGGTCAACAAATAATGATTTGAGGAAGTGAAACAAGTCTCATATAGACACTTCCAATGATTTACAACTTCTTAAACTACATTGTACCTCATTTTCTACCATTTTTCTTGAAAAAATACTATTTTTTGATAGGTTCATATAGTTTCCATATAAAAAATTACCATTCCCAGGGTATATTTTGAGTTTAATAGATGTTAAATGTGTTTATTAGGTAATTCATTGGTTTTTGAGTGAAATTATTTCCATTCTCCTCAGGTCTAGTCTATATTAGGGTTTAACTAGGTTTTGGAGGTATACCATCTTAATGATGGTTCATAAGGATGAGACATGAAATACCAAAATTATGGTCATGGATTTTTATTCCATAGATAACCATAAAAACTTTGATATAATTAGGGTCCCATTCATCTTTCATGGAAAGATGTGAGTGTAAGTAGGTGAACCTAGAGTCCTCTATAGGGAGTTTGGATGTGTCTATAGTTTTAACCTTTGTTCATAAACTTTAGCTCCTCACATCTTTCCATGGACTATAAGGATATAAAGGTTCCTAAATAATTATAATAACTTTTTCCCCAAATACTTTGGTGATGAAATAAATGAGCATCTAAAGTGATGGCTTGAATTGATTGTTTGGGACTGTGCAACTTGAGATAGATTTAAATACTAAATGGGCCATCCCTTTGAATCCTCCTACCTAAAACACATTTTATAGGACCTTTACCAAAATCATATACCTTTTAATTGTGTAAAACATGTTTATTAAGGTTTAATAATATTTCCATGGTGGTGTGGGCCTTCTAGGCTTAAGACAAGCTATTAGGCCTAATTGGTCTTGACTGAGTTTGAGGGTCGAAGTAACCTGTAGGTTATTTTAGGTGTTCTATCTCATCATATAATTTTATTTCCTACAT
Source organism: Torreya grandis (assembly GCA_037957365.1). NCBI lineage: Eukaryota > Viridiplantae > Streptophyta > Pinopsida > Cupressales > Taxaceae > Torreya > Torreya grandis. The sequence continues at coordinate 345,589 of JARHVA010002566.1, read as the reverse complement.
ATTTACATCCTCATTAAACTATAATTAGCTTTTAAAACCCTTATTTTTCTTCATTCTTTCATGTGATGGCTTGTAACAATAGTTCATGGTTAAACTATGTGCTTGGGGTTTAGGGTCTGAGTAGGATTTTATCTCCTTTTTTAATATATATTTGATGAATTTATGATTTCATATGGTATTATTTTATATTTTTAATCAATCTCAGATCCAATTTTCCATCTAATTATGTTCATGCATAGTCCATATAGTCAAGCTTAGGGTTTGTGTATAATCAAACCTTTGCAACCCTTGGGCTTGATTTTAGTGTTATATTATTTAAATTAGAGGTTTTTATCACTTTTAAAATATAATATATTACTTATAAAACCTACATAAGGTGTTTCCATCTCTCATATACTTCAAAATCAAATGTCTTTAGTTTGATGCAAATAGGCTTGCTTAAGCCTATCAGGCCTATAGGCCTAAGTAGACCATGCCATTAAGTTGACTATTAATTCATTAAAGTTGAGGTTTTAATGATTATGAAACACTTATAAAACATTTATTACCTCCATTTTATTTATCCTATCTTCAACAACCACTTAACATATGTAGACTCCATACACCCTAGGGCACGGGTTTGTATGTCTCAGTTTTAGGTCTAGTAGGATTAAATGGGTCATTAGACATTCTATTATTTTCAAATATTTGGTTACTAAAATTAAAATGTAATGAGTATCATGAAAATATTTTTTTCATCCCTAGATTATCCTTACCTATTTTGACTTTTTTCATTAAGCACAATCCATCACATTTCACTTTCTAAACCAAGACCCTTGTTGTAGGCGATAGTTGTGTTATTGATTATGAGTGGGTAAGAGGTAAGATATATAATTTATAAAAAACTATCCTCTAGTTACCAATATTAATAATATCTCTCATATTTTTTTCATTCCTTATTACATTTTGTTTTTACATGATGACACCCCAAAAGAGGGTGGTGTTCAAATTATCCCAATATATAGTCAGATTTATAAGTGGTCTAATTAGTTGAATGCACACATGAACCCCTTCTTCCTTTTCAATTTATAATCCCCTCACTAACCCTTAATTATTATTTAATGACCTCATTATGTATCTATTCCTTGCATTCTCTTTTTTATCCTCCAAATAGGGATTCTTGCCTAGAATTTTCCTCTCCTATAGTCAGCATGTATGTATCTACTATAAGTATATTGGCTATGAGTTATCTTCTCTTGGAAATATTTTGAAAGGGGTTTGACCCTACGTTACCTTAAGGAATATATGTGTCTCAATTGAGGCTATCAAACTCGAATCAACCATGACTTTTATCTTATTAACTATCCTTAGAACTCAAAAAGGTCTCAAGGTGGCCACTATACTTATTGACTGTAGGTGTTGATTTGCAGTCTATAGGTAATAATTTACTCCTTTAGTAGTTTTTAAGGCTATATGACTCATCATCATGACCATGATGGTCCATATCCTAATAAATACTAAAATATTATATTCATGATATGGATTGGATAATGAGTAGTGATATATGTGTGATGATAATGGGATATATGGAAACTGAGAATGAAGTGTTATGCTCACAACAATGTTAAATGGTAGTGTAAAAGTTATGAAAATGGAATGAATAATTATGGAATTGGAATAAAACATGAATAAAATATCTAGAGATTCTAAAAGGATCCTAGATAAGCATATATATATTCCTTAAAAAAATATCATTTTGGAGGTTCTCAAAGAAGCATACACAATGAAAAGAGAAACCTAGGATTTTCCAAATAACCTTAACATATGCTAAGTGACCTCAACATCTACTAAGTATATGAGAGATTTTATGAAAAATTTATGGTTTATATTCTATGATAATTTGATGAAGTTTGATAAACTTTAAAGGACACTTTCCATGAATGAAACATTGCATATAATATCTTATTCTGTCTTGACAACCTTGGATCCACCATTGAACTATACAACCATTCAAATTTACCTATATAATATAGATTTGGTAGTTTAGGTGTTATTAATCCCTATAGACTCACATGTGTGTAATAAAATTATAAGTCATGTAAATTCTCTTCAAGAATTAAATAATGAGGAATAATCATTAGTTTCACCAAAATAGTCATAAACTCAACAAAACCATACTACTTTTACCTTGTGCAAATGTGAATGGTGACCATGTTAAGCATGGGATATACTGAGAGGGGGGGTGAATTAGTATATCATATATCTTATAAATATTTTATTTAACAAAATTACACTTAATCAAACATCTGAGATATGCAATAAAACTCAAACAATAAACAACACACAAGATAGAGAGAGACACCAGATATAACGTGGAAACCCAATGTGGGAAAAACCACTGTGAACAATCTCAAGTATATGAATGAGTACCAACCCAAACAATATTGGCAAGCACCAACTTGCAGGAGCACCAACCCATTTACTGAGCACCAACCCAACAACTATTTGTGAGCACCAACCCCTTTGTTGAGCACCAACCTAGCAACAATTCATGAACACCAACCCACAGAAGCACCAACCCCTTTGTCAAGCACCAACCCAGTAACAATTTTGGAGCACCAACCCATAGGATCACCAACCCCTTTGTGAAGCACCAACCCAACAAAAATTTGTGAGCACCAACCCACAGGAACACCAACCCCTTTGCCAATCACCAACCCATAAAAAATTCATGAGCACCAACCCACAAGAGCACCAAACCCTAAAAAAAATCATGAGCACCAACCCAAAAGAGCAAAAACCCCTTTGTTGAGAATGCACCCATAGGAGCACCAACCCAAAAAAATTCATGAGCACCAACCCACAAAAGCAAACACCCCTTTGATGAGCACCAACCCATAGGAGCACAAATCTCTTTGTGTATACCACACACCTATCTCTCAATGTTGCTATCTAAAAAATGATAGTTCATTACAACATCTCTTTCCTCTCTCTCACCTCTACTCTTCTAATCTAGATATAACAATTACAAATCATACTCATCTCTCACAATTGTTCTTTTAAGCTAGATATTACAATATCAAATCAACCTCTATCTCTCATATTACAAATGGCTTCTCAATCCTTTGTTTATAGCTTTCCAAATGACCTTTGGCCTTCCCCCTTAGTGACCCTTCAATCCTCATGTAAAATGGTGCTAAAATTGTATGACCCTTCATATTATTGCCCTTTGAAAAGTCATATGGTGACCCTTCATGACCAAAAACGTCCTTCCCTCTTTTATCCTCAGCTTGGTGACTTTTCATATTCCTCAAAGTGTCCCTTCATGAGAAATTGCACCATTCCTCTTTTATATTCACTTGGTGACTCTTAGAATTCCCCAAGATGACTCTTCATGGAAAAATGCATCCCATCCTTATTTTGTCTTTATCCCATGGCTCTTTGACTTCTCCATGGGCCCTTCTTTTGTCTCATATGCAACCAAAAATATATTCATTAATATTAAATAAATATTAACTCACATTAGACAAGATATATCTATTATAAACAACATTAAATGCAATGGGGCCTTTATCACAAATAATGTTAGACCTTTAAAATCAATGACAATATTTCCAAAAATCTCGCCCTTTGTCATTGATGGCAACCTCAATCTTGAAACTACCACATCCTATCACCTACACATACTATCATCTAAAAACATACAGTAACTCCCCCTTGCTGTAGCAACCTATATCTATTCCCTATACTTGTTTCTACACATGTACCTGTACCTATTATTCTCCCCCTTTGACATCAATGTCAAAGGGCCTACTTGGAGCTAAGACTTAGCTTCCACTCAACTGATGTTGAACCTCAATGGCAAGAAGTAATATAAATTACTCCCAACTCCTCTTGCATATCTTTGAATGTGTCATTTGATCATGCCTTTGAGAAGATATCTGACAATACATACACATTGTTATTTATCCTTTCAGCATGTGTAATTAACTCATTTGAGTCTTTTCTTATAATCTCACAACCTTCATCATGAAATTTTAATGTGTATCCTTGATCACATATTTGACTAACACTCAACAGATTATGCTTAAGACCTTTTACATATAAAACATTCTTAGTCTTAGTTCTACCATAATCCAAAATAAAAGTACCTTTTTTGGCTATCCTAGTAGTGGTTTTATCTCTGAATCTCACTATAATACCATTGATTTTCTTTAGAGTAATGAACTTACTTTTATCTCTTGTCATATGCCTCAAACCTCCGCTATCAATTAACCATGTCTAATCTTTACCTCTTACATGCAAGGCTGTCTGAACCATCATAGAATCTTCAGGTTATTACTTCTGCCATGAACATGTCTGAACCTTCTTCTTGATGAATGGAGCTTTGAAACTCTGAACCTTCTTGACTAACTCGAACACGCTTCTATAATACCGAGGTATGTGTCTAAAGTTGTTTCACTTGTAGCATACTATGGTCTCTTCATCAAAGCTTGATAGAGGAGCAAAAGAGGTGTGGCTTCTGCTTGACTCTACTTGACTTTCCTTCTCCTTATTTCTAAAATTGTTATATATTTTTCTACATTCTAATTTGTTGTGACCATATCCATTAAAATAAAAATAATAGCCATAAAAATATGACCTATCTATATATCTCTAACCTGATTGTCTTTTGTAGCTTTGGTCTCTCCAACCTTCTCTATTTGAATTGTCCTCTGTATTTTTCACTTCTCCCATTTTTGTTTCCTCTTTTTTAAGAGCTTTAGCATAGCTCTTTTTCTTATCAAAACTGATTCCTATCCTGTCTAAATTTGCTTTTTGACTTTCCAATATCTTATTCAGCATGTTAGTTCTATCCTCAAATTTTGAATCACTAACTACTTTATCATTGACTGCTTTCTCAATATCTTCTTTTAAAGAGGCAATTTCAATAACATACCTTTGACATTATTTTCTTGCTATCTCCAACTATGTTGTGAGATATTCATTATTCTTGGCTTCTTCTAAGTGTGTTGTTAGATCATCAATAATTTCCTTTGACTCTTTTTCATTTTTCTCGATCTGGCACTTTAATCTTTGATTCTTCTTCTCAACAACTTTTAATTCTTCAAGGGCACAAATGAGTTCTCCTTCCATATTCACTTCAACTTCCTCCTCTTCTTCTTCTTGATCATCTTCATGTATGGCCATGAATAGAATCTCTTCTTCTTCTGAATCGCTGACTCCACTATCTTTGACTGAGCTAGGATCCTTAGAATACAGGCTACTCTTCTCGAATCCCTTCTTTGATTTGTCTTTGAAATTCTTCTTATATGTAGGATTTTCTTCTTCATCATCATTACCCTTATTTGGGCATCTAGCTAAAAAATGTCTAATCTTTCCACAATTAAAACATTTAAAAGGTAATTTTCCTTGATATTTACCTATTCCTCTTTTTGGCTTGTGAATGAAAAGTGATCCATTGTCATCTTCATCATCACTGGAACTATCACTTGATTCTTGAATCTTAGCTTTCTCTTTATTTGATGTCTTAAAAGCTACTTCTTTCTTTGAGGGTTTATCTTATTTTGTCCACATCTCATATGCCATGAGAATATAATGAATGTCATCCATCTTTAGCTTGGCTAAATTCTTCATCTCCTTGATTGCTGAAACCTTTGCATCATATCTCATTGGTAGAGATCTCAAAACCTTTTACACCACCGTTGACTCATCCAATGTTTCTCCAATACTTAAACTCTGATTTATGATCTGATCAACTTGCAAAAGATAACTTGTTATATCTTCTTCTTCTTCCATCTTCAAACTTTCAAACTACCTTCTAAAAGTCTGAAGCTTAGCTTGCTGAATCTTTCCATCACCTTTGTAAATATTCTTAAGTTTTACCCAAGTTTCATGAGCAGATTTACATTGCATAACTTTAACAAATTTATATTCACATAAACCACATAAAATAGAATTTGAAGCTTTAACATTACATTCACTTGCCTTCTTTTCTACTGGAGTAATTGTAGATGTCTGTGGCTCTTCATATTCCTCCACCACTACTTTCCATATGTCAAATCCAAGGGCCATCAAATAAACCTTCATTCTCATGCTCCAAAAAGCATAATTCATCCCATTAAACAAAGGTGCCTTATTTGTATAAAATCCTTCCTATGACCCAGCCATCGTGCTTTCCCAATCTACCTTCAAGTTGTAAAACTTTTCAAAATGGAACCTGCTCTGATACCAATTGTTAAGCATGGGATATACTAAGAGGGGGGGTGAATCAGTATATCATATCTTATAAATATTTTCTTTAACCAAATTCCACTCAATAAAACATTCAAGATATGTAATAAAACTCAAACAATAAACACCACACAAGATAGAGAGAGACACTAGATATAATGTGGAAACCCAATGTGGGAAAAGCCATGGAGAATAATCTCAAGTATATGAATGAGCACCAAATACTATTCAAAAGCACCAACCTTTAGGAGAACCAACCCTTTTGATGAGCACCAACCCATAAGAGCACCAACCCCTTTGTTAAGCACTAACCCATCAACAATTTGTGAGCACCAACGCATAGGAGCACTAACCCCTTTGCCGAGCACAAACACAACAACAATTCATGAGCACCAAACCACAAGAGCACCAACCCCTTCATCGAGCACCAACCCAACAATAATTCATGAGCACCAACCCACAAGAGCACCAACCCCTTTGCTAAGCACCAACCCATAGGAGCACCAACCCCTTTTTCGAGCACCAACCTAGAAAAAATTTAGGAGCACTAACCCACAAAAGCAAAAACCCATTTGCCAAATACCAAACTAGCAACAGTTTGTGAGCACCAACCCACAGGAGCACCAACCCCTTTGTGTATACCACACACCTATCTCTCAATGTTTCTATCTCAACAAATGATAATTCATTACAACATCTCTTTTCTCTTTCTCACCTCTACTCTTCTAAGCAAGATATAACAAATACAAATCATATTCATCTCTCACAATTGCTCTTCTAAGATAGATATTACAATATCAAATCAACCTTTATCTATCATATTACAAATGGCTTCTGAAGCCTTTATTTATAGCTTTCCAAATGACCTTTGGCCTTCCCCCTTTGTGACCCTTCAATCCTCATGGAAAATGGCGTTAAACTTGTATGAACCTTCATATTCTTGCCTTTGAAAAGTCATGTGGTGACCCTTCATGACCAGAAACATCCTTTCCTCTTTTTTCCTCATCTTTGTGACTTTTCATATTCCTCAAAGTGTCCCTTCATGAGAAATTTCACCCTTCCTCTTTTGTCTTCACTTGGTGACTCTTAGAATTCCCCAAGATGACTCTTCATGGGAAAATTCATCCAGTCCTTCTTTTATCTTTATCCTGTGGCTCATTGACTTCTCCATGGGCCCTTCTTTTTTCTCATATGCAACCAAAAATATATTCATTAATATTAAATAAATATTAACTCAAATTAGACAAGATATATCTATTATAAACAATATTAAATGCAATGGGGACTTTATCACCAATGATGCTAGACCTTTGACATGAATGACAATATTTCCAACAATCTCCCCCTTTGTATTTGATGGAAACATCAATCTTGAAATTGCCATATCCTGTCACCTGGACATACTATCATCTAAAAACATACAATAACTCCCCCTTACTGTAGTAACCAATATCTATTCCCTGTACCTATTTTTACACCTATACTTGTACCTATTATTCTCTACCTTTGACATCAATGGCAAAGGGCTTACCTAGAGCTAACACTTAGCTCCCCCTCAACTGATGCTGAACCTCAATGGCAAGAAGTAATATAAATTACTCCCAACTCCTCTCGTAGATCTTTGAATGTGTCCTTTGATCATGCCTTTGAGAAGATATCTGAAAATACATACACATTGTTCTCTATCCTTTGAGCATATGTAATCAAATCATTTGAATCTTTTCTTCTAGTCTCACAACCTTCATCATGAAACTTTAATGTGTATCCTTGATAACATATTTGACTAACACTTAATAGATTATGCTTAAGACCTTTTACATACAAAACATTCTTAGTCTTTGTTCTACCATAATCCAAACTCAAAGCACCTTTTTTGGATATCCTAATAGTGGTTTTATCTCTGAATCTCACTATACCACCATTGATTTTCTTTAGAGTAATGAAATTAATTTTATCTCCTATCATATGCCCCAAATATTCGCTATCAATTAACCATGGCTGATCTTTAGCTCTTACATGTAGGGCTATCTGAACCATCAGAGAATCTTCAAGTTGTTTCTTCTACCATGAACATGTCTAAACCTTCTTCTTCATGAATGGAGCTTTGAAACGCTGATCCTTCTTGACTGACTCAAACACACTTCTACAATACCAAGGTATGTGTCCAAAGTTATTGCACTTGTAGCATATTATAGTCTCTTCATCAAAGCTTGATAGAGGAGCAAAAGAGTTGTGGATTTTGATTGACTCTACTTGACTTTCCTAATCCTTATTTCTAAAATTGTTAGCTCTTTTTCTACATTATAATTTCTTGTGACCATATCCATTACAATAAAAACAATAGCCATTAAAATAAGACGTATCTAAATATATCTTACCTGATTGTCTTTTGTAGCTTTGTTCTCTCCAACATTCTCTATTTGAAATGTCCTTTGTATTGTTCACTTTTCCCCTTTTTGTTTTCTCTTTTGTAAGAGCTTCAGCATAGCTCTTTTTCTTATCAAAACTGATTCCTATCTTGTCTAAATTTGCAATATCTTATTCAGCATGTTAGTGCTATCCTCAAATTTTGAATCACTAACTACTTTATCATTGACTACTTTCCCAATATCTTCTTTTAAAGCGGTAATTTCAATAACATACCTTTGACATTATTTTCTTTCTATTTCCAACTGTGCTGTGAGATCTTCTTCATTCTTCTTGGCTTTTTCCAAGTGTGTTGTTAGATCATCAATAATTTCCTTTGAATCCTTTTCATTTTTCTCGATCTGGCGCCTTAATCTTCAATTCTTCTTCTCAACAACTTTTAATTCTTCAAGGGCACAAATGAGTTCTCCTTCCATATTCACTTCAGCTTCCTCCTCTTCTTCTTCTTGATCATCTTCATGTATGGCCATGAATAGAATCTCTTTTTCTTTTGAATTGTTGACTCCACTATCTTTGACTGAGCTAGGATCCTTAGAATACAGGCTCTTCTTCTCGAATCCCTTCTTAGATTTGTCTTTGAAATTATTCTTGTATGTAGGCTTTTCTTCTTCATCATCACTACCCTTATTTAGTTATCTAGCTGAAAAATATCCAATCTTTCCATGATTAAAATATTTAAAAGGTGATTTTTCTTGATATTTACCTATTTCTCTTTTCAGCTTACAAATGAAAAGTGCTATGTTTTCATCTTCATCATCACTAGAACTATCACTTGATTCTTGAATCTTAGCTTTCTCTTTCTTTGGTGTCTTGAAAGCTGCTTCTCTCTTTGAGTGTTTATCTTGTTCTGTCCACATCTCATATGCCATGAGAATACCATGAAGGTCATCCATCTTTAGCTTGGCTTTATTCTTCATCTCCTCAATTACCAAAACCTTTGCATCATATCTCATTGGTGGAGATATCAAAACCTTTTGCACCACCATTGAATCATCCAATGTTTCTCCAAGACCTTGAATCTAATTTATGATTTTATCAACTCACAAAGGACAACTTGCTATATCTTCTTCTTCTTCCATCTTCAAACTCTCAAACTGCCTTCTAAAAGTCTGAAGCTTAGCTTTCTAAACCTTTCCATCACCTTTGTAAATATTCTCAAGTTTTTCCCAAGTTTCATGAGAAAATTTACATTGCATAACTTTAACAAGTTTAGATTCACATAAACCACATAAAATAGCATTTAAAGCTTTAGCATTACATTCACTTGCCTTCTTTTCTATTGGTGTAATTATAGATGTTTGTGGCTCTTCATATTCCTCCACCACTACTTTCCATATGTCAAATCCAAGGGCCATTAAATAAACCTTCATTCTCATGCTCCAAATAGCATAATTCATCCAATAAAATAAAGGTGACTTATTTGTAGAAAATCCTTCCTGTGACCTAGCCATCATGCTTTCCCGATCTACCTTCAAGCTGTAACTTTTCAAAAAGGAACCTACTCTAATACCAATTGTTAAACATAGGATATACCGAGAGGGGGGTGAATCAGTATATCATATATCTTATAAATATTTTCCTTAACCAAAATCCACTTAATCAAACATTCAAGATATGCAATAAAACTCAAACAATAAACATGACACAAGATAGAGAGAGACACCAGATATAACATGGAAACCCAATGTGGGAAAAACCATGGAGAACAATCTCAATTATATGAATGAGCACCAACCCAAACAATATTCATAAGCACCAACTTACAAGAGCACTAAATCCTTTGCTAAGTACCAACCTAGTAACTATTTGTGAGCACCAACCCATAGGAGCACCAACCCCTTTGCCGAGAACCAACCCAAAAACAATTTGTGAGTACCAACTCACAGGAGCACCAACCCCTTTGCCAAGCACCAACCCACAGGAGCACCAACCCCTTTGCAGTGTACCAACCCAACAACAATTTGTGAACACCAACCCACAAGAGTACCAACCCCTTTACTAAGCACCAACCCAACAATAATTCATGAGCACCAACTCATAGGAGCACCAACCCCTTTATCGAGCACCATCCCACAAGGGAAAAAACCCTTTTATCGAGCACCAACCTAACCTAGCAACAATTTGTGAGCACCAACCCATAGGAGCACCAACCCCTTTGTGTATACCACACCTATCTCTCAATGTTGCTATCTCAACAAATGATAGTTCATTACAACATCTCTTTCCTCTCTCTCATCTCTACTCTTCTAATCTAGATATAATAAATATAAATCATATTCATCTCTCACAATTGCTCTTTTAAACTAGATATTACAATATCAAATCAACCTCTATCTCTCATATTACAAATGACTTCTCAAGCCTTTATTTATAGCTTTCCAAATGAACTTTGGCCTTCCCCCTTTGTGACCCTTCAATCCTCATGGAAAATGGTGCTAAACTTGTATGACACTTCATATTCTTACCTTTGGAAAGTCATGTGGTGACCCTTCATGACCAAAAATGTCCTTCCCTCTTTTGTCATCATCTTAGTGACTTTTCATATTCCTCAAAGTGTCCCTTCATGATAAATTGTGCCCTTCCTCTTTTGTCTTCACTTGGTCACTCCTGGAATTCCCCAAGATGACTCTTCATGGGAAAATGCATCCCATCCTTTTTTTGTCTTTATCTCGTGGCTCTTTAAATTTTTCATGGGCCCTTCTTTGTCTCATATGCAACCAAAAATATATTCGTTAATATTAAATAACTATTAACTCACATTAGCCAAGATATATCTATTATAAAAAACATTAAATGCAATGGGGCCTTTACCACCAATAATGCTAGACCTTTGACATCAATGACAATATTTATAACAATCTCCCCCTTTGTCATTAATGGCAACCTAAATCCTGAAACTACCACATCCTATCACCTACACATACTATCATCTGAAAACATATAATAACTCCCCATTACTGTAGCATCCTGTATCTGTTCCTTGTACCTATTTCTACACCTCTACCTATACCTATTATTCTCCCCCTTTCACATCAATGGCAAAGGGCCTACCTAGAGCTAACACTTAGCTCCCCCTCAATTGATGCTAAACCTCAATGGCAGGAAGTAATAGAAATTACTCCCAACTCCTCTTGTAGATCTTTGAATGTGTCCTTTGATCGTGCCTTTGAGAAGATATCTGACAATACATACACATTGTTCTCTATCCTTTGAGCATCTATAATCAACTCATTCAAATCTTTTCTTCTAATATCGCAACCTTCATCATGAAAATTTAATGTGTATCCTTGATCACATATTTGACTAACACTTAATTGATTATGCTTAAGACCTTTTACATACAAAACATTCTTAGTCTTAGTTATACCATAATCCAAACTCAATGTACCTATTTTGGCTATCCAAGTAGTGGTTTTATCTCTAAATCTCACTGTACCACCATTGATTTTCTTTAGAGTAGTGAACTTACTTTTATATCTTGTCATATGCCTCAAACATCTGTTATCAATTAACCATAGCTGATCTTTACCTCTTACATGCAGGGCTGTCTGAAACATCATAGAATCTTTAGGTTGTTTCTTCTACCATGAACATGTCTGAACCTTCTTCTTGATGAATGGAGCTTTGAAACTCTAAACCTTCTTAACTAACTTGAACACACTTCTATAATACCGAGGTATGTGTCTAAAGTTGTTTCACTTGTAGCATATTATGGTCTCTTCATCAAAGCTTGATAGAGGAGTAAAAGAGGTGTGGGTTCTGCTTGACTCTACTTGACTTTCCTTCTCCTTATTTCTAGAATTGTTATATCTTTTTCTACATTCTAATTTCTTGTGACCATATCCATTAAAATGAAAATAATAGCCATAAAAATATGACCTATCTGTATATCTCTAACCTGATTGTCTTTGTAGCTTTGTTCTCTCCAACCTTCTCTATTTGAAATGTTCTCCATATTTTTCACTTATCCCCTTTTTGTTTCCTCTTTTATAAGAGCTTCAACATAGCTCTTTTTCTTATCAAAACCAATTCCTATCTTGTCTAAATTTTATTTTTGACTTTCCAATATCTTATTCAGAATGTTAGTGATATCCTCAAATTTTGAATCACTAACTATATCATTGACTGCTTTCTCAATATCTTCTTTTAAAGAGGCAATTTCAATAACATACCTTTGACATTATTTTCTTGCTATTTCCAACTGTGTTGTGAGATCTTATTCATTCTTCTTGGCTTATTCCAAGTGTGTTGTTAGATCATCAATAATTTCCTTTGACTCATTTTCATTTTTCTCGATCTGGTGCTTTAATCTTCGATTCTTCTTCTCAACAGCTTTTAATTCTTCACGGGACCAATGAGTTCTCCTTCAATATTCACTTCAGCTTCCTCTTCTTCTTTTTGATCATCTTCATGTATGTCCATGAATAGAATCTCTAATTCTTTTGAATCGCTGACTCCACCATCTTTGACTAAGCTAGGATCCTTAGAATACATGCTCTTCTTCTCGAATCCCTTCTTCGATTTATCTTTGAAATTCTTCTTGTATGTAGGCTTTTCTTCTTCATCATCATTACCCTTATTTGGGCATCTAGCTGAAAAATGTTTAATATTTCCATAATTAAAACATTTAAAAGGTAATTTTCTTTGATATTTACCTATTCCTCTTTTCAGCTTGTGAATGAAAAGTGAGCCATTGTCATCTTCATCATCACTGGAACTATCACTTGATTCTTGAATCTGAGCTTTCTCTTTGTTTGATGTCTTGAAAGCCACTTCTCTCTTTGAGGGTTTATCTTGTTCTATTTGCATCTCATATACTGTGAGAATACCATGAAGGTCATCCATCTTTATCTTGGCTAAATTATTCATCTCCTCGATTGCCAAAACCTTTGCATCATATCTCATTGGTAGAGATCTCAAAACCTTTTGCACCACCATTGACTCATCCAAAGTTTCTCCAAGACTTTGAATCTAATTTATGATTTGATCAAATTTCAAAAGATAACTTGATATATCTTCTTCTTCTTCTTCCATTTTCAAACTTTCAAACTGCCTTCTAAAAGTCTAAAGCTTAGCTTGCTAAACCTTTCCATCACCTTTGCAAATATCCTCATGTTTTACCCAAGTTTTATGAGTAGATTTACATTGCATAACTTTAACAAATTTAGATTCACATAAACCACATAAAATAGCATTTAAAGATTTAGCATTACATTCACTTGCCTTCCTTTTTGATAGAGTAATTGTAGATGTATGTGGCTCTTCATATTCCTCCACCACTGCTTTCCATATGTCAAATCCAAGGGCCATCAAATAAACCTTCATTCTCATGCTCCAAAAATCATAATTCATCCCATCAACCAAAGGTTCCTTATTTGTATAAAATCCTTCCTGAAACCCAGCCATCGTGCTTTCCCAATCTACTTTCAAGCTGTAAAAATTTTCAAAAAGGAACCTGCTCTAATACCAATTGTTAAGCACAAGATATACTGAGAGAGGGGGGGTGAATCACTATATCATATATCTTATAAATCGTTTCTTTAACCAAATTCCACTTAATCATAAATTCAAGATATGTAATAAAAATCAAACAATAAACACCACACAAGATAGAGAGAGACACCAAATATAATGTGGAAACCCAATGTGGGAAAAACCATGGAGAACAATCTCAAGTATATGAATGAGCACCAACCCAAACAATATTCAAAAGCACCATCTTGTAGGAGCACCAACCCCTTTATTGAGCACCAACCCAATAACTAATTGTGAGCACTAACCCAGAGGAGCACCAACCCACAAGAGCACCAACCCCTTTGTTGAGAACCAACCCAACAACAATTCGTGAGAACAAAGCCACATGAGCACCAACCCCTTTGCCAAGCACCAACCCAACAAAAATTCATGAGCACCAACCCATAGGAGTACCAACCCCTTTACCGAGCACCAACCTAAAAACAATTCATGAGCACTAACCCACAAGAGCACCAACCCCTTTGCCTAGCACCAACCCATAGGAGCACAAACCCCTTTGTCGAGCACCAACCCAATAATGATTTGTGAGCACCAACCCACACGATAATCAACCCCTTTGTGTATACCACACACCTATCTCTCAATGTTACTATCTCAACAAATGATATTTCATCATAACATCTCTTTCCTCTCTCTCACCTTTGCTCTTCTAAGCTAGATATAACAAATACAAATCATATTCATCTCTCACAATTGCTCTTCTAAGCTAGATATTAAAATATAAAATAAACCTCTATCTCTCATATTACAAATAGATTCTCAAGCATTTATTTATAGCTTTCCAAATGTCCTTTGGCCTTCCCCCTTTGTGACCCTTCAATCCTCATGGAAAATGGTGACAAACTTGTATGCCCCTTCATATTCATGCCTTTGAAAAGTCATGTGGTGACCCTTCATGACCAAAAACATCCTTGCCTCTTTTTTCCTCATCTTGGTGACTTTTTGTATTCCTCAAAGTGTCCCTTCATGATAAATTGTGCCCTTCCTCTTTTGTATTCACTTAGCGACTCTTGGAATTCCCTAAGATGACTCTTTAATGGGAAAATGCATCCCATCCTTCTTTTATCTTTATCTCATGGCTCTTTGACTTATCCATGAGCCCTTATTTTGTCTCATATGCAACCAAAAATATATTTGTTAATATTAAATCAATATTAACTCACATTAGCCAAGATATATCTATTATAAACAACATTAAATGCAATGGGGTCTTTATCACCAATAATGCTAGACCTTTGACATCAACGACAATATTTCCAACAGACCAAACCCCTTAAGTTCATATAATTTGTTCATAAATTTGGGAAGACTAAACCAAAAACCAATACCCATGATTGTAAGGTCATAAGGTCTAGTTCCTCTAGCTAAAAGCTTGAATCTTTTTTCTCTCTCCCCTGTATAGACTAAACACAAACCTGAAGTGCTCTTGATATCTACCAATGAAATTATAATGGAAATTACATTAGTTTGTGGATTTTTAAGACTTTAAACATGTTAATTTATTCACCATGTTCTTTTTACAAAACATCCTTGCATATCCATGACTTATTAATTATATAGATCTGTACCACTTGAGAAGACTTTTGAATCCTATAAATTTCCTCTATTTCCTCATTTTTAAGTTATAAACCACCATTTTATTGAAATATGATGTATTATTAAATTAAAAATTAATCTCAAAATAATTAATAAGTTACAGATATAAAAAAGGGAATGTTTTCAAACGTGCGGGTTCATTTAATGGCAAAATAATGGTCTTGATTCATGGAGGGGGCAACTTCAAAATAGAAAACCTTTTGAATAAATCAATATCATGACCATGAGTGTGAATAAGGGTATGGTTTATTTTTAAGTGGCATTTTTAGGTCAAATTTTGTCATTGTACAAGTAAAACCTTTCTTTTAGACAATACACATATACATTCAAAAGGAAATTTACCAATGAATATCATAAAGAGTACTTTATATCCTTATAAATGTTTTAATGAGGTTTCTATGTATCTTGATCACACTTTCAAATATTATAGCTAGATATACCTTTCATTTAAAAAATAAATTTGGAAAACTTCATGGTGAGTCATCATTTTCCACCAACTCTTATGTCTTAAGACCACTTTAAACCCTTGCCAAAGACCTCCAAGCATACTCAAACATCATGAGGATACTTAACACAAGTTAAAATAGAGAAATGATATTGATAGGACATTTATACCTACTAACTTCATATTAAAATGAATGACATCATGATGATCCAACACATCACCTAAGGACCCAAGACATATAAGAGATATGATGATCACAAGCAGACTCTATGACACCTCTAACTGAGTTAAATGACTTCAATAAGTAATTAAGAGACATCAAAACTTATTAGATCACCATATGTTGGCTTAGGTGGTTGTCATGAAAAAATTTTAGTTATAGGCGTTGGTATTTGGCCTAGGAGGCTAAATTACTAGCAATAAGTTGATAAAGAGTATGTGGAGTAGGCCTTATAACATGTTGAATGTATAAATGTTTTTATTCCCAATTCATGATAGATATTAAAAATGTTTGTGTTAATGGTGCCTTTTTATTATAATGTGATTAGATTAATTCTTGATATTATTCATTATTTTTTATCCTTATTATGATATTTAGATTGGATCAATGCATATAAATAATGAATAACATCTGGAAATTAAGACATGTAATAGTAAAATTCAAAATTTATGAAATACATGTACTCATTACAACTAAGATTTTGATTTTTTTTTTCAATGATTACAATGAGTAATGAGGGTGTAATTATTCAAGTGTGTATTTTCTTTGTAGGATCATAGATATACTAATCCCAACCATAAATAATGAATACAACTACAAAGGGACTAACTATATAGGGCTACATCATTTTCATAGCCATACTATCTCGTTTTATTAGGTAAATTAAGTTAAAAATTTTGGGTTTAACCTCTTATTTGTATACTAAAATAATAAATGTCTAAAGTCTTCTATGGTTGAAAACAAAATCCTAGTCATTTTTGATATACCATGACATATGTGGAAACTAAAATCCATGAATGGTGTTTTCTAATGGCTTAATTATTGGGGAAATACCCATCACACCATGGCATAAGGAAAATTACTAATCAATTTACCCAAAATTATATCCCCTTATGAGCTTTAAAATAATTGAAAAATTATTTTTTAGGAAAACAAAGCAAAATAAAAATAAAAATAGGAAGTAGTGGCTAAAAAATGAGGGTTCACATTCACCAATATATTTTAACCTATTTTTAATAGAAAAATAAGTGAAATTAATATGTTTTATTATGTTCATAGGTTAAAAATTAGAAATATTAGCTGTTAAATATGTACAATAATCAACTACTCTAATTTTGACAAACTGATGAATATAGGAAAACATTTGGGAAAGCATTAGGAATATATATATATATATATATATATATATATATATATATATATATATACTTAGCTCACATATTTGTCTCCATTGACTATTTGACAATGAAAATTATAATAAGAGATTAATTATTAGGATTAGGAATAGAAACAAAATATTAACAAGTCTACTATAAGTGGATGATGGTATAGTGCATTCTGATTTGTTGACTATGGAATTTTTTGAGCTGACTATGATAGATAACATATACGAAAATATAGAGAAAGTAGAAATTTTAAAATGATAGAATAGACTCATAATTAAAAGAGGAAACTAGAATAGATTTTAGTAGGTTAAAATGGCACAATGCACACAATTTTGTTGACTATATACTTATCTAGGTTAATTATGCATCTAAATTGATTGTGACACATGTTGTGCTTATGGATGAGGATAAATTTGAGATATTGTACTTATTTTTTTCCACCTATAAATTGGTTTTTTTATTTTATTGTATTTTAATCCCTTAAGGA